>CM048755.1:155799820-156299820 GCA_026315105.1 Locusta migratoria | reverse complement strand
TTTACTCTGCGAATCACATTTAAGTGCATGGAACGACTTTCACAATACTTCTTTACCGTTCCAACCACTAATAGCGCATTGAACAATGGAGCACCCAGTATTCTCCGTTTACGATCTCAGTGCTCTTAGCTTCTTATTATGAGCATATCTCCCTGTGAAGGTGGGTGCTAAAAATATGTTTGAATTTGGAGGAGAAAGTTGGGGAAAGAAATTTCGCAAATAGATCTCGCCGTAACTAATAACGCTTTCCTCTACAGATTTTCACCCGATGTAATGTCCATGACACTTTCTCCCCTGTACCACTACAATACAAAACGAGCTGCCCTTCTCTAAACTTTTTGTATATGCTCCGCCAATCCCACCTTGTGAGGATCCAATAATGCGCAGCATTATACCAAAATAGGACGGACAAGTGTAGTAGGCAGATTCTTTAGTAGAATTATTGTATCTTCTAAGTATTCAGCCAATGAAACGTAGCCTTTGGTTTCCCTTCCCCCAAAGTTTTTCTGTGTCTACTTTATAACTAAAGTTTTTCTTAATTGTAATTCTTTGGTATTTACTTGAGTTTAAGGCCTGTAGATTTGACTAATTTATCGTGTAAATGACGTTTAACGGATTTCTTTCAGTTTTCGTATGGATCACTTCACACTTTTCATTATTTTGCGTCAGCTGCAAATTTTCGCATCAGTCAGATATCTAAATCGATTTGTGGCTGCTTTTGATCTTGTGGTGACTTTACTAATCGACGTTTCAGGAAATTAATTCGAATTTTGAGTGCGTTTTCTGTGTTATGGGATGTATTCGTGATTTTTCCTATGACTGTTTTGATCTTCTGGTGACTTCACTAATCGACAAAGGTCTCTATAACACTTCCCTGGAGAATGTCATAAATCATTTCTGTTTTACTTGATGAGTATCGTCAATTACTACGTCATGTATCCTTTCTCACAGGAAATGCCGAAGACATTGCATAATCACGCAGTTAGATTAGAAGCTGCTTGAGAGGTACAGTGTCAAAAGGCTTCCGGAAATCTAAAATATGGAATCGAGTTGATATCTCTTGTCGATAGCACTTACCAATTCATGTGAGTAACGAGTGTGTTTCATAAGAACGATACATTCTAATACGAGTTGACTATGTGTCAATAGGCCGTTTTATTCGAGGTAGTTAATAATGTTGAAAGTACGTATTGTTCCAGAATCCTGCTACAAACCTTCACCATTGATATAGGCCATTAATTTTGCCTGTTTTGAATATCGGAGTGACCTGTGCAACTTGCCTGTAGTTGAGTACGAATCTTTCGCTGAGCGAGCGGTTGTATGTATAGCAAAGTATGGAGCTATTGTATCAGCATACTCTGATAGGAACCTAATTAGTATACATTCTGGACCGGAAGATTCACTTTTGTTGAGTGAATTAAGTTGATTCACTACTCAAAGGATATCTACTTCTAATTTATGCATGCTTGACGCTGTTCTTAATTCGAATTCTGGAGCATTTGCTTCGTCTCTTTTAGTGAGAGAATTTCGGAAACCTCTATTTAGCCATTCTGCTTTAGCGACATTGTCATCAGTAGTACCACCATTGCTATCGCGTAGTAAGAGTATAGATTGTCTATTGCCGGTAGTGTATATTATACCAGTATATGAGCAGAATTTCTTAGGATTTTCAACTAAATTACGAGACAGAGTTTCGTTTTTGAGATTATAAGCTTCTCGCTTTGAAATCAACGCTAAATTTCGAGTATCTGTTAAAAGGTTGTCAGTCTTCAGGATTCTGTGTCTGTTTAAATTAGGCACGTTCTTTTCTTTGCTTCTGCGAGAGTGATCCAACCTTTTCTTATAATTTGTTTGTTATAAATAATTTGCTGTCGATACTATTTTCATCTGATCTACATTTATGTTGTTAGTTTCCAGAGAAAGGAGACTTTCACTCAAGAAAGCGTTAATCGACTCTTTATCTCATTGTTTGAATATATGTAGTATTCGTTTAATCTAGGAATTTCTATATTCAGTCGTGGTGCGACAACTCTGTGTTCACTTATCCTTATGCGTGTTGTGATGCACTTTATTAGTTCCGGACTATTTGTTGCTAGGAGGTCAAATGTGTTTTCACAACCATTTACTATTCTAGGGAGTTCATCAAATAACTGCTCGAAATAGTTTTCGGAAAATGCGTTCAGAGCAATTTCAGCGATGATATATGTTCGCCTGTTATTTGAACAAATATTTTTGCATAAATCTCTAGGATAAGTGAAGGTCACTACCAATTACAACTGTATGCTTCATATACGTTTTAGAAATTTGATTCAAGCTTTCTTTGACCATTTCAGTATCATATCGTCTGAGTCAGGGAGTCAAGGTGTCAGGTTGTCAGATGTAACCTCTGCCCATACTAACTCACATGACATATCTACGTCAATTTCGCTACAGGATAAACCGCTTGTAACAGCAATAAACACCCCACCACCTACTTTATTCAATCTATCCTTCCTGAACAGCATTTGGCTCTTTGTAAAAAATTTCGCCTGAATGTACATCCACCTATAGCCAGCTTTCACGACCTACAATCACATGTTTCTCAGTACTCTCTATTACCGCCTGAAACTCTTGTACTTTCGCAAATATCTATCAGAATTTATAACTGCTAGACGAACGATTCTTAGAGCTGCATTCGTCTTATTGTAACCACGCCAGACCTATTCAGTGGCACCCAGAACCCTCCTACCCTATGGTACAAAGAGGGGAATATGCAGCCCACAGCATCGGAGAATCATCTGAGCCTCTGACGCAGACCCTCCACTCCGGTCTGTATTAAAGTTCGCAGATGGTGAACTCTGACTTCATATTGCAAACAAAACTTGTAGTCTTTACCACTTCGGGTAGCCGCTCAAAACCCGAGAGAATCTCTCCCGATCCAAAACCACACACATCATTGCTACGGACATGTGGCACCATCTGAAGCTGGCTGCACCCTGTGCCTTCCACCCGGAAGAACCTGTTACACATCTGGAATGACTCCCACCAGTATGTACAAGGAGTGCACATTAGCTCAAATGTTCAAATGTTTGTAAGACTATAGGACTTAACTACTGTGGTTATCAGTCCTTAGGCTTAGAAACTACTTAAACTGACTTAAACTAACCTAAGGACAACTCACACATATGCCCGAGGAGGACTCGAACCTCCGAGGGGGACCAACCACGCGCTCCGCAGCAAGGCGCCTTGGAGCGCAAGGCCATTCCACGGCGGCTACACAATGGCCTTCTTCCCCTTACTAACAGACATGTCCCTCTAGGGGGCTCTGCTACTCGGAGCTCTCAATTACAAATAAGCTCACCCTCTGTGATAGCCCAGATTTTGTAGGTTGATAGTTGACCTTAGGGCAAGCTACACTGTCTGCATCAGGAACACTGTCCGACACAAATAGTGTCCGAAACCTGTTGGTAAGACGAAACGGGGATGCCTCTTCATCAGTCCCCCAGTCCTAGTCCCACTCCTGCCACGCTCTGGGACGACCTCCCAGCCAATCACACATGGGGTGTCTGCCTCACTGCAAGCAGTAACAGGGCTGCAGGCCGATCGGTGGACACGTCGGTAATGCTGGATATTTGTTTGGTCCCCACGGCCAGCCAGTGCCAATCGACAGCAGCCTCCAGCTCCGCAATCGAGGTTAACACCGCCTGACGTTAGGATCATCTTCAGCTTTCGTCTACAAATAGCAGTCTTACTCGCTATCCATAATTACAGTACCCAGAGGAACGAACGGCAGTAAAAAGTGCTTAGACTCGAGAGTGAGTAACTAAGGTAAACGCGAAATCTGCGCCAATAAGTTGCATTATCACGCAGAAATCAAAAACTGCACTATAATATTACAAGACTTACTAAAACGACTGTTGTGGTAAAGGATGTGTGAACTACACAGTTTTTAAATGCGAGAGTGGGGCTACTATATATAAGAACAGGAAACGAACATAAGAATAGAAACTGTAGAACATACGAAAAATTAAAAAAAAAAAAAAAAAAAAAAAAAAAAACTGATGGAGGAACCGCACAGAAAATCAAAATATGTCACTTCTAGCAAGAAGCCGTTTCGGACTTCTGTTACACTGACTGAGTGCCCTTTCTGCAAACTGCATTCGCCACTCGGGGTCATCCTCTGAGAAATGACGTTGCCACTGTAGCTAGTATGGGAGCCACTGGTGCGCGTGCAACACACGCAGGACTAGATGACGATTGACAGTAGATATTGCTGATAACCGAAGCTATCTTTGATGTGGAATTTTTCATAAAGGATGCTATAATTGATATTGCAATATCTGCGTAGGTAGCTGTTCTTGGGAGTCCACCACAGAACTCGTTGCACGAAACTTGTCCAATAACTTGGATACTGTCGTATGTGAAACGTCCATTCTCTCAGGGTGCTGGGCAGTGATGTTAGCAGCGATATTTCTAATACCTACTACACCACTCATTAACTCAATTCCAATGAGTTCGTGCTGTATAAGTACCATTGCGGATCATCTGCAACAATATACAGAATTGATCACTTCCTTACAATTTCAAATACTAAGAGGTCATAACTCTTACACAAATAAAGATATGTTAAAGCGGATTTACTATGTGTGTTTCTGAGAAAAGGGCCGTTCAAAATGATGTGCCACATAAGACGTTTACCATATGCAAAACATCCTAGATGGGGAATTTGGAAATGGCTGCCGCTGTCGCTGTAGCTCCTGTAAGATTCACCCCCACCTACAGTTTAGGGACCGATGACTACTGCACTTAGGTCCCATAACTTTACAAACATTTCATAGACTGTATAGATTTTCTGTGTTAGTGTTTCGTTTCTTTTTCCATTATTCCCTCCGTTGTTATCAGCTTTGACATCAACTATACTTTGTTTCTTTAACTTCTGGAGCATTTCTGTGTCATATTCCCTCTTTTACTGCATCTGATACTTGGAAAGCTAATAGATGGGTAGACTGACAAGTAAACAGAGGAGCCGTGGTGGAGTAGCCGAGCGGTCTAAGGCGCCTCGCTGCGGAGCGCACGGTTGCTCGCCGTCGGAGGTTCGAGTCCCCCATTAGGACGTGTGTGTGTGTGTGTGTGTGTGTGTGTGTGTGTGTGTGTGTGTTGTCCTTAGGTTAGTTTACCTTAGTTTAAGTAGTTTATAAGCTACGGGCTGATGACCACACAGTTTGGTCCGATAGATTTACAAACATTTGAACATTTGATTTAAACAGAGGAAAGTTCAAGAGTAGGTGTTAAAGTTCCGTGAACGGTATCCAAATTCTGTCCAGCGCATCGCATACTCACGATTTTAGGAAACACTACAACAGCGTTAGTGGAACTGGAAATGCTACCACGGCGGCGGACCCTGCCGAGTTGAAACAACTCGTTCTGCCAGGGTAACCAGATGCTGTTTGGGAGGTTAAAAAAAACTTAAATTCTGGCAACAAAGATTTATTGTCATGTAACAGAAGTTACACACGGAGTGAGGTGAGAACCGTCTACTGCGTCAGTAGTCAGTATGGAAACGGAAGTAACCAAAAACATGGTGGATATCGATAAACATGGATGACGGAAATTAATCGTCTCTAAATGTACATATGGAAATACGTCAGGCACTGAACAACACACAAAGAGAAGTGTCTGGTATCGAGCACATGGTACCAGTATTGCGACGAGGAAGAGCCCTTTGCTTTATAGGTTACGCAGTGGGATTGAATGTTCTGTTAACATTTCTGGGAACCATTTCTGGGAGCCAACACGAAAAAATCTTTCGATTATTCTCTTAAGGAATTTAGACGCGTATCTGCGTGCGAAAGGAGTGGCATAGGACAGTACGTTGCATGCATGGCAGACGCTGAATCAGGATGAAGTTACTTGGTTCTATGTGATTATATGCAAGAGTAGTATATAGAAGACAATCTGACGACTTACTGCATCCTTGTCGCATTAGCAAGAGCGATAATGAGCATACTCTGAAGACAGTATGCGCTACAGTAACGGCAATGTCAACGTGGGCTGCTCATTTTGCCGTTTTGGCGAGAGATTTCGACGACTAAATGGCAGTTCTATGCTGTTGTGCACTTAGTAGACGCTTCTTGTAAACATATCACGTGCGCTCTTTGGCTCAGTGCAAGGAGAAAAATTCATGGATGTTTTAAGGTCGTGACAGGACACTGAAGAGTGACAAAAACAGAGGACGAAGCATGTTAGCGCCCATCGATAGAAAATGGGGTACTGCAAGCTTTGTGCAGTGCAATGACAGACCAATCTGCCACAACATCTATGGAAGCAGAGATAAAAGAGCAGGCGAGCGGGGACGCCGTGGGCTACGCCAAGGAGCAAGACCGGAACGAAAGACTGGACAAAGAACGTCGTGTCAACAGTGTTCAAGCGTTGCTTAGCGAGAAAGGCGCGAAGGAGATGCGTGTGCACACAGCTGCTCTCGGCTAAGCGAGATCTTTGAAATACAATGTCGAAGACAAGACATTTGTCAAGGGACGCCTGAGCAGAAAAGTACAAGACATACAGAATATCCAGTAAAGCTGATTACAAGACAGTGCTGAGCAGTTATGTGATCTATATCTACAAATGTGAAGGTTTATTCGGTGTACGTTTATCATGTCTGAAACACAAGACATAAAAATTTGTACAGTTACTAATATCTACCCGGAGAAGGCTTTAGGCACGGTTTTATGGCGATCGGATAGCTATTTATCTATATATATTCATGTGAATGTCTGTTCGGTGTACGCTTATCACGTCCGAACGACAAGACGCAGAGACTTAAATATTTGTACAGTTACTAATTTATACCTGAGGAAGGTTTCAGGCACGGTTTTATAGCGATCTGATAGATATTTAGTAATTTGAAGAATATAACGCGAAATGCGAAACAATAATTACTCTTTGAAAATTATATTTACTCTTTGAAAATGGTTTTATTGGTTGCATTGTTGTTTGAGGGTTGATAATGATAAAAGGGTGGTGGAGCATATTGTGATGGAAAGTTATTGGTGTATATAGAATTCCACGTGTGTGTGTGTTAATATTTCGCTCTGCAGCGAAAACTACAGAACGCAAACGAATGGTCAGTGTGTAATTGTTGTCCGAGGTCTCCCGTTGTACACCATAGCAGTTCCATGCCGATAGCTATAAGGGGGCGGAAGATATGGTGGTTGAAAGTCGTCAAATTATTAAAAAAAATTTCGTACTGAAGGCCAGCGATGACGTTTGCGACTATATAGCAAGGATGTTACATACAGCGATACGTGATGCCACAGACCATATCTTTGGTCTATGCGTGCTACCATGTCTTTAGCTCTTTCTCTGTAAGGATAAGCATACGTATAAGGAAATATAAGAATAAATAAATAAAAAATGAAATTAAAATGAATTTGGACATTACTCCCACCATATGTGTTGAGATATTGCAACAAAGGCTATAAAGAATAATGTTTGTATTATTGATTGTAAATTATTAAGCACTTCACATAATTTTATTTTTTTATTTGAATGTTGATTAAAATGTTTTTTTCTAAAGAAGGTGTTGCATTTCATTTCATCCTTCAAAACCAGTTTCATAGCCCACTACTGAAAGATACCTTATCTATCATAATCAACCAACACGCGAGCGGAGCCGCGGGTTTAAGCTAGTAACTTATAAATGCCTGACAAGGCAGACACTTGGTGTTGGCTAACTGATATAACTGTTGAAAGGATGAAGATCAGAACATGTCTGCCTTGTGGTTTCTTTCGTATTGTCACGATACAGGGGAGACAGCGTTACGGAAATGATACAGGATCTGGGATGGCAATCATTACAACAACAGTGCTTATCGCTGCGGCATGGGCTACTTACGTAACTACAATCGCCAACATTCTCCTCCGAATGCGAAAATATATTGTTGACTCCTACTTACATAGGTAGAAATTATGATCAGAATAAAATACGAGAAATCAGAGCTCGAACGGTGAGATTCAGTTGTTCTTTCTTCCCGCGCTCTATTCCAGAATGGAATGGGAGGTAAATAGTATAACGGTGGTTCGATGAAACCTCTGCCAGGCACTTAAATGTGGTTTGCAGGGTATCCCATGTAGATGTAGATGTATGTGGAGGTACTTTTAACGTTGTGTTTAGCCAGGAAAAGCACCCGTTAAAGAGCTCTGGCATTTGGAGCGAAAATAAAGCGAGTGCACGAACAGATCCTGAAGTTGCTGCTTGACAGGAAAAGGAACTTCAGGTAAAATATACAGTTATCGGTGAATTATCGCTTGAATTTATTATGGGGTAGAGCCGTGGTCTTGGAGTGGGACACTAAATGTGTATAATTTGTTTAACACTACAATGGTCGCGTAAGATCTCACATATTTCCGGAATAGGAAACCTTCGCGTCAGCGCAACTAAACAACCTATTGTTAATTTTCATAAAATAAATGTTCAGATACTACTATTGTAATACTTACATGTTTTTTGCCTTTTTTTTACTAATTCACTGTAACATCTGAGGTTAATTCAATCTAACGGTACAAAGTTCACCCTGTATGTCACACTCCTCCAAGTGACGCGACCATTGCAATGTTAGAGATGCGATCACACAGGATGCAAAGGACTACTAATGTGTAAGGCAGGTAGCAAATGGATATACTTGACCTACAGGAGCTAAAAATACATTTACTAGCTGGAACAATGGTTTCAGTCGAGGTCAGTTCACCGTCCGCGTGTAGGGATGATTGTGCCACACGCATTGCCACTCAGTGTAATCTGTGAGATATGTTGAGGCTACACTTTGAGTGGAGCGTCTCTAACATGTACGCAAAGGGTTTAGAGGGCCTGAGTACGTTCTCATGTCACCACACGTCGACCGTACGTATACGGAAGACATTTACGCTGGTTCGAGGCATGACGCAGCAATCGAATCACCAGCCAACGAAAACAGAGATTGGATTTGAAGCTTGTAAAATGAAGACATCCATTCAATTACGATCGCATTGTGGTCGAATGAGTTCTTGATGTGCGCCACGAATATGCAGGACACGGCAATCCACTACTAGCGCGATTAATAGAGTTAGATTGGTGCCCTACGAACGCGATTTTTTCCAACTGTCGAAGCAACAGGAGGAATCACGGATACCTCACTCGGACGAAGGATATTGTAAAATATTAGAACATATAGTCTTGTGTCTATTGCATGCTATAGCAATGTGACTGTACTTACGGTGGGATAGTATTTCGCGGGTGTGATGATTATACTAAACTATCGCCTTCAAAAGTATCTGAGTACCTATCACTCTTCATCTGAACAGATCTCGGAAGGCACAAAGATATTGACTGAGCAACGTGTAATCATTATGTCAAAAGCATCAATTTGTGGAGGCGCATGGAGTCAGCAAACCGCTTTCCCTATGTTCTCAGTTTTCGTATGGTGAAGCAGGAACTTTATAAACAAGTTGCTTCTCGAATGATCTCAAGGGACTGATTATGTCCCGCTTGACGACAGCGCATTGTACACTCGGCGGTCAGCCAGCCAATTGCTAGCTGAACTCCTGTTTCACTGTATTCACCGCGGCACGCCCGAGGTTTAGATACCTATTAGTGGAAGTAAGTATGGGGTGTGGCGACCCAGGGCTTTATCTCCACTGGGAGCATTCTCAGAGAGTTGCCAATATATCTATGGGAGAATGGTAGCGTATTCTGCTTTAAAACCCGAAACCATAAAAATGTACTGCCTTGGAGCAAGATTAACGTTTTAATGCGTTACAGATTAGTGCCCTTTGGTTGAGGTCGGGGATACGTGCATGCCATTCCATGGAATGTTATTTTCCACACACCACGGCCTCGCAAATGCAACTTTATGACAGGGTGCACTGTCATTGTCTCATCGTTTCCGAAATGTTCCTCCTCTGTATACAATACACTGTGTCCTTATCCTTCCACATTTAGTGCTTTCTTAAGCATAATTAGAAGGACAAACGCGACAGGAAACCCTCTTCTCTCTTGGCACTATACATGATGGTACCACTCTCCAGCCATTTCCACCGGATGCAGCATCATTCATCACACAAACTCATTTGTTTCCAATCACCTACGGTCTTGTAGCATCGATCTTTACACCACCTGCAACATGGCTTAGTACTGACGACAGTAGTATGTTGTTCATGAGAAGCTACAAGACAATTGTGCACCGAGCGAGATGGCACAGTGGTAACATCTTGGTCATGCGTTGTGGAGGACGGTATTTCAAATCCATCTCCGGAGATCCAGATTTAAATTTTCCGTCCGTATATCACTCTGGGACGGTTGCTTTGAAAGGGCACGACCGATTTTCCTCCCGATCTTTGTCCAAACATTCCGAGCTTGAGCTCCGCGTCTGACGACCAAGGTAACGACGGTGCTTTAAACCGTAATATTTCTCGCTTCATTCGGACCATTGTACCCAACTCCTTTTAACAGTTGGTGTGTGCGCTGGCCTGTTCCTAGAAGGTTGGAAATCACGAGCCATCCCTTATGATAGTTCCATAGGACTTGTTACATCCACACTTCGCAATTCTCGACGTTCCTTGCGTGTAAGTATGAGACGTACCTAGTCTCGTTGTAGCTGCGGTCGTTACTTCGTATTTCCATTTCACAGTCACGTAGGAATGAGATGTTTCTGATGTGGGAATTACAAAGTGACTGAATTTTTTTAAACTAGAAAACGCAGAAGATTCCAGTTGGGCAGCGGATAGCTGCAGACCGGCGGTAGATACAGCACATGTAGTAGAAGTGAAGCGACGTCAGGTAAGCACCATCAACGTCGGAGTCCTTTATTCTGGGGGAGGCGAACGAGTAACGCCGAGAACTAATGCATTATGGCGTGAAATAATAGAATTGTGCCATTTAATACTGTAACACAGCGTACAAGATTGGAGCTTGTAGGAAGTCAGTATAGATTAGTTATCAGCAGATAGAAATCCTAGTATTGCTCATAACAAAGTGGAATTGTAGGATGTAATAGTAGCTTCGAGAGCACCTCTAGAATCTGTTACCTTAACACAGTCATACAAGTCGATAATTTGTCGGAAGCAGCATTGAGGTTTTTGAGGTCGATAGAGTTCCGTATCTCAAACGCTGGAAAATTGTACTGACCTTCTGGAAAACTGATAGATGATCGTCGCTTATTGCAGCAATTAGTAACGTAATCCATGTAAATATGTTGATGTATCAATTGCTGCTATATTATACTCTATGCCTCAGCGATTTTTCCGTCGCGAGGGGAACACTGTTTTAATAATGATTTGGTAGATTTATTTTATTTATTTTTGTACCTGTATGTGTTTTCTGTCGACAATGTCGTTAGTTATCCCACGACAGGTACGCTGTGTGCATCAATCTGTCCATGAATCGAGTAAAATTCGCTTCAGCATGCTATCGTATTTTAAATTTTTAGTATTTTATTTTCTGAGAAAGTTATCTTGAACAATCTCAGAATTTTCCTAAACAGTTGTGGACTCTTGGTCGTCAAAGCACCACGCAGTTTCGATCTGGGTATTGGGTAAATGCTCACTATACCAAGGGAGCGCGTACTTCACGTCCACCTTTTAAAAATAATGTTATCTCAAATACCAGAAAATAATATTGGTTTTAATAAGCTTTGCTTTGACATTCCGATTTTTTTTTTTAATTTTCCTACTGAACAAAAGGCAAAAAATTAAATTTTGGCAGTAAATGTTACTTTCAAAACGGATATCGTATTAACTATTTTAGGTTCAAAACCGTATTTACACATATGTTCAAAACGAATATAGTCAGTAAACATTAGCAAAAGGTTTTAAAAAAATTTAATTTATTTTTGTTTGTCATAAGATGCACGCTGTTAGTGTTATGCTAAGAGATGGTGCCCATATTGACATATAAGTACGCCTTTAAAATGTACGTTGTTACGATAAACTAAGCAAAAACAGCATATTAATTTTAATTTTCCAACCCTTTGTAATAAGCGTTACGAAAAATACTGCCGCGGCGAGGTGGCCGAGCGCAGTGAGGCGCTATGCTGCGATGCGCGAGGCCTTTCCCCGACGGGGGTTCGAATCCTCCCTCGGCCGGGATGTTTGTGTTGTCTTTAGTATAAGTTAGTTTATAAGTAGTTTGTAAGTTCAGGGATTGATGACCCCGCAGTTAGTCCTATGAGCTTCATAAACATTTGAACATTTTCAAAAAATACGTTGGTGTTAGCAATGGTTAAAGAATGTTAGTTTTTGAACGCCTTTATTATCAACATCTCTTCGTGAGGTGTCCACTTCTGTGTGTCTCAGGCCGTCGCGCCAATTATCCTGTCAATATCGGAGCGCGTATTTCAAAATGGACTACTTGTACAAAACTTAGTATATTGATAACTGGAGGGTTTAGGACGTGGTAGCATTATCGTTCACCAGTCGCACTAAAACGTCTGCCGTACCACAGTTTCCCCGTTAGGTTTATCACTACTCAACACTCTTCCGGGCTGTTAGCGTGAAAGTAAGAGCATTGATCACATCTGTGTGTAAAGCGGAATTGTCAGGAAATTTTGTCGGTCTTACTCGCTTAAAAATATATGTTCACCTCCGTTTTTGTTGGCCTACTACGTGTAAGAAATGACGGAATAGTACCAGTCTCTAAACTAAAATTGTTCCGTTTCTTCCGCTAGGCTCCGTAATTAATGATAGACATCCGCATACCGTAATTTTCGTTGATGGCCTCCTGCAGCAGGTTTATTACTCATTGTACTGGCGGGATAGCAATCGTTACCTTCTTCTGCTGACGCCCCGTGTGCACTAACCCCGCAGAGCCTGCGATGAAAATATCTCCAGTAGCGATTACCAGATCGCAGAGGACGTGGCGATGCGCAGCGCCTCTGTTGTCGGTTAATGAAGCTTCCCGGAAATGACAAAGCCGTTTTGCTCGTGCATAAACAAGCTTCGACGGAGAAAGTTATCAGTGAGATCTGAGGCGGCGGTAGGCCAACAGGTTGTCCTCGCTGGCCGCTCCTAAATGAGTTTGAGATTTACTCTTGACGCCTGGCGCTCCTAATTCCGTCAGCTTCAGAGGGCCCGCGCTCATATATTATGGAGCGCCAGGCCGGCTGACGCTCCGAGCGGCCGAATTTTATGAGCCGGAGCAGCGGGTCACAACCCAGCAGCACATCGACAAACAACGTTTCTCCCGGAAAAGTCGTCAGTCCCCTTGTCACACGACTCAGCTCACATCTAATGAGAACTTATTGTGTATCCGACGACTTCTGTGCCGGCCGAGGTGGCCGAGGAGACTAAGGCGCTTCAGTCACGGTCTGCACGGCCACTACGGTCGGGGGTTCGAATCCCCCCACGGGCATGGATATTTGTGCCGTCCTAGTTCGTAAGTAGTTCATAAGTAGTTTGTAAGTTAGGGACTGATGATCCCGCAGTTAAGTCCCATAGACTTTACAAACATTTGAACATTTTTTGAACGACTTCTGTATGTCCATGTCCCTGTAAAGAAACGGGAAGTCTGACATTCATGATAAAACAGAACACTAAAGTACACGAAGCTTTTAATTATCATCATTTTGTTGCTCCTTTTCCGAAAATCAAAAGCACAAATAAAAAATGTTCAAATGTTTGTAAATCTATCGGACCAAATTGCGTGGTCATCAGTCCGTAGCTTACAAACTACTTAAACCAAGGTAAACTAACCTAAGGACAAACACACACACCCATGCCCCAGGGAGGACTCGAACCTCCACGGCGAGCAACCGCGCGCTCCGCAGCGAGACGCTTTAGACCGCTCGGCTACTCCACCGCGGCAAATCACAAATACCCGTGTAATTTTTGTTACTGAGATTTTTCTGGTGGTACACTACAGAGACGTTCTTGATGTACAGCATATAACGAAACACTGTCAATATAGGTATTACTTAAAATATTTAAAATACCTTAGTACAAGTTTCTGTTTGTATGTAAAAATTAATCTCAGGAACTGGTGATCAACAGGGAGTGGTAGTGCGGTTCTAGGCGCCATGTCAGGGACTGTGAGTTCGAGTCCTCCCTTTGTCACGGGCGTGTGTGTTGTCTTTAGGATAGGTTTAAGTTAGTTCAAGTAGTTCAACATGACTACAGTAGTTTGGTCCCGTAGGTTTACTGGCAATTGATTTTGACACAGGGAGTTTGAAATATTTTCCACTACCTGATTTGTGTATATAATTTACAAGCTTAAACCCGCGGCTCCGCTTGCGTGTTGGTTGTTTGTGATAGATAATGCGCGAAACGTCAAATCGATTTTTTTACAGAGATGTATTAAAAGAAATTTCTTTTTTACTGCTATATTTATTTATTCATTCTTATATTTCCTTATTCGTATGCCTACCCTTACAGAGAAAGAGCTGAAGACATTGTAGTACGCTTAGACCAAAGATATGGTCTGTGGCATCACGTTTCGCTGCATATCACCCCCTTGCTATAGAGTCGCAAACGTCATCACTGGCCTTCAGTCAGAATTTTTTTAATAATTTGACGACTTTGAACCACCATATCTTCCACCGCCTTATAGCTATCGGCATGGAACTGCTATGGTGTACAACGGGAGACTTCGGACAACACTCACACACGGACTATTCGTTTGGGCTCTGTAGTTTTCGCTGCAGAGCGAAATATTAACACACACACACACGCGCGTAGAATTTTATATACACCGATAACTTGCCATCACCGATAACTTTCCATCCCAATATACTCCACCCTTTTATCATTATCAACCCTCAAATAAAAATGCAACCAATAAAACCATTTTCAAAGAGTAAATATAATTTTCAAAGAGTAATTATTGTTCGGTATTTCGCGTTATATTCTTCAAATTACTAAATAACCAGCAGATTGCTATAAAACCGTGCCTAAAACCTTCCTCAGGTATAAATTAGTAACTTTAAGTCTCTGCGTCTTGTTGTTCGGACGTGATAATCGTATACTGAACAGACATTCACATTAATATGTATAAATAAATAGCTATCCAATCGCCATAAAACCGTGCCTAAAGCCTTCCCCGGGTAGACATTAGTAACTTTACAAATTTTTAGCTCTTTATGTCTTCTGGTTCAGACGTGATAAACGTACATCGAACAGACATTCACATTTATAGATATAGATAATCATAGTAATAATTACCGTATAATGTAAAGATGTGAAGAAAAAATACCGCACCTGTAGGTTGTCATACGCTGCAAGACAAAAGTTCATATAGAAAAATCTGATCAAGTGTATTTTGAAAACACGTGTAAGAAACGACACGGCTGTACCACTTTTAAGGGAACGGAGGACTAAGAAATGAGAGAGGTACATGACGACGATTAGAAGCATAGATGTAAGGTGGTCTGACGCATTGCGGTACGCTGTACAATGCTAGTTTTCCCATCTCCTCCTTTTCAAACATGAAATTTCAAAGATTACCCGACATGATTTTACTAGATCAACTTGTGTCTTCAATATGCATACCGACCTCCAAGTGCACCATTCTTATTCGAGCTGCATACTGGTGTCTGTGTCACATTTCATTGGCGTTTTGAGTGACGTCTCGTAGGAATTATTAGTCATACGAGTCGGTCAGCTTCAGTGGAGGAGCGATTTTGTGGGAAGGCAGCAAAGCGCTTCTCTTACGGTAAACAGCGAAATGGAAGGGTAATGAGTGGGCAGAGGCACTACTTCAGTAGTATTCGGATTAGTTGAGAATTTGCGTCTGATTGGTGGCGTGATAAGGTAGCCTGCACAAGATATTCTGTTATATGCGATTGCAGGCTCTCTCGGCGTATTCCAGCGATGAAATGTTCTCGGGTTATCAGCCGAGTGGTGGCGTCGTCTTGGCGCAACGTTTCATTGAGTTTCGTACTCATCATCCTCACCTGAGGATGATGAGTACGAAACTCATTGAAAGGTTGCGCCAAGACGACGCCACCACTCGGCTGATAACCCAAGAACATTTCATCGCTAGGTATTCTGTTGTTTGTTTAGACAATAGTTTAACCATTAATTAATGTAAAAAGTTTTGGTTTCGAAAGAACAACATTTGGAAGTAAATTGTGATAGAGAGGGCAGCCACGTGACGACCTGAGATGAGGCTAGTGTGAAGCTGATATACAAGAGAAATTATGCCTCAGTATTACTCGTTAAGAAGCACTGCTTGGCATTCCCCGAGAAAGTGTAGCGCGAACGAAGTTATTACACTCTTTCTTTGGTTAGCGACTGAACGAATTCCTGCATTTTACAACATATGACCTACAGGAAACTATTATAATGTAGTCATTTTACGTATGAATTGATTACTTTTATTTTCTTCTCACTTGTCATTCTTTAAGCTAATGAAAACTAGAATCCATAACAAACGTGATGTTTACCGTTTCGATTCCTTTCAGTACAATCTTTTCGTCATTTTATTTTGTATACTTATGGAGAAGTCACAATTCAAAAATAAAATATCACAAAAATCTATATCTAAATCTAGAATTGACACTGGGAGTGTAGTTCTGACACCACTGTCCTGTCCTCAACTCTCCTGCTTCTATCTGCGAATAGTTCGCGATGACAGCGACTGTTGGTACTGCTCTGTACGAGTTCAAACTTCTTTGAGTTTTTCACTATGGTCACTGTATGAGAAGCTGTATTGAAAGATTCTCATTTGCCACCATGGTTAGTTAAATGAGTATCTCAGTGACTCTTGAATACACCTCTTTCGTGCGTCAATTACATTTCCTTAGTAATCCTACCATCACCTTTTATGGACCTTAAACTTTACGTCGCTCTTGATGCGTCTTCCTATATTTTAGGAGTAGAATATTTGTAGTAATAATGATCAACAATGATGAACAACAATGGGCAGCATATGTACTTGTGGACGTTCAGTATACTTTTATTCATCGTCAACTGCCAGTCTCAGCACCAAGCGATCACAAGTAGGATGCCTTTATGCTATACATGACAATTTTCTGGCTTTCTTCCTATTATGGGTACAAGAGCATCATGAAAGATAATCTTATTGTAGATGGTAATATGATCCGATAACTGACAAATTGCTTCACACTACAATGACTACATACTTTAACATCAAATATTTGTAATTCCTATTGAGACTCTGCTATGTTGTCACTCTATAAGAATTATGTAGAATGTGTTGTACATGTGTACATACTGTAGTTCCCCAATAATAGACTAGCGTACAGTTTTGTTTGAGGAATGTAGTGAAGTATTCGGCGACACTGTATTTTATTTTTCGTTAAGGTAACGTGCAGTATGCGCGGTTTCTGACGATGGTAACAGGACCACTAGAGAAGAATAGCACATTAAAATATAACAAATTTAGAATGTATTATAAATAATTGAAGTTATTTTTGCATGCAAAGAGTCATGGTTTTCTGTTCTGTGCATAGTGAGAACACAAGTTACGAAACCGCACCAGCAAGTCGAGTGTAAACGTTCTTCAAACTACTCTTGTTTTTCCGATTCATGGCTCCTTAAGTCAGGCAAAAATTAGTCTTCCAGTGCCGCTGCCAAACTATGGAGACTGAACTGTTAATTACACTTTACACTACTGTCACTCTGAAGTCTTGATAGGACTAACTGTGACTCTCATTTTATGACACGACTAAACTAAATACGTGGGGCAATATATTTATTCCATTCTGATGTTAGTCCATCTCATGCCTGCTCCTTTATGCATCTTCTTCTGCCCCGTGCTTTATCCGTGTCACCTTCATGTGCAATGAATTTTGGCCTGCAGTTTCGTTTTCATGCTGGTCAATACTTACGACGTCCTGAAGAATGTCCTACAGTAATATAATTTTCCAGGTACATGTACTGAAATATTATTAACTTGTCTATACTCCGTTCACCGAAACGAGAGACATACTGTAAACAGACCGGGGCGCGTGGAAGGGGTGGACAAAACGGGGCGATCGGTGAATGTTGCTACCTATGTATCAATCGATATGGTTCCACGTTGTCATGGAATAGCGACTGCGGCTGTTGGTCGAGTTTTAATTCCAAATAATTAACTTATTCACCAACAGCCTTAAAGTTTATGTTGTTTTATTTAACGACCGGTTTCGGTATTACTTCTTCTTTATATTTTGTATGACACGGTGTTATAGATACAACACTGATTTGCAATTTAATTTGTATAGGGTCTGAAGATGGTATTAATGGAATACCGAAACCGGTCGTTAAATAAAAGAACATAAACTTTACGGCTCTTGGTGGATATGTTAATAATTTGGAATTAAAACATCTGTATCAGGTGCTGTGTGTTTTGCTATACAGCAGTGATATTAGACGCCACAGATATTCAAAATTCATTTCTTTTAATAATTCATAGAATCTCTGAAAATTGCCCAAATTTGAATTTTCGTTTACAAAAATAAGAACTATGCCAACAGAACAATAAATCATGTACTTTCATTCATATCACATTTCTGTGAAAGTCATCAACACTTTCTGTAAGCTTCTACCGTGATGTTTTTTTTTTTTTTTTTTTTTTTTTTTTGGAGACTTCAAAGAGTGTGTGGGTTTGTAATTAATTACCATATGATAAACTGAGGAACGACCAACACCCGTAGTGCAGCTGTTTTTGTAACAATATCTATCGTTTATTGTTCTGGACACAATAGCTCCGTTTTATAAACATTAAGAACTTAATGATTTCTTCTTTGATCGCTTCTTGCGTGGATTCAAGTTGTAGGATAATATAATGAATTTACACTTGGGCGATAGAGACAACGAAGAGGAAAAGAGATAGAAAATGAAAGCTTAATACTTACGCTGCTATTTAGCAACTGGTCCTTTAAGATAAAATTTCTAGCGAGCCTCAAATATCACCCCTCATAAGACACACAACCGCTTTACACCTGAAACGGATGCGGAGACAACTAGCGAGCGCCCCTGTTTTGTCCACCCCTGGTCACGCGCCTCGTTGTGGTTACAGTCCGTCTCTCGTTTCGGTGAACGGGGTATACGTAATTTGATGCGAATAAAGTTAGCAGCGATGAATTTATTAATTGAAACCTCATGCATGTTGGGATGTTTTTTCATGAATCACATTGATTATGACATTATATCTCATAAACTACACAAGGAACCCAAATAAAAGCAGAAACTGCCCTTTCCCCGTCATGTGTTGAACTCACGAAATAATCATATAACCCGGCAACTGCAACAGATATCCGCACGGAAGATTGGATTCCGATCAGCGTGCAACAATGATAACGATAACATCCAGGCACCAAAGTCCGGCATCAACAATCGCTGTCTGCACATTCACAGTCGGTGCAGTATGGCGCAGAGAAGACGCCTGACAGACTATCTACGGAGAACGGCCATAGGAAGAATGGAATGAGGACAGTCTCAATCCGATGTTGCACGATGGCCTAATGCAAGTCGGCTATATTTTCTTGTATGTAACGATAACTTACAGAGATCTAAACCGTGTCCCGAAGACCAGGTCAGGGCCGCTCACGTGTGTCATGAGAAACAGAGGACCCTTCTTTGTCTGTAAAGGCACGTCAGCATGGCCGTAGTTATGCACGGCAACTGGTATCTGACGTCCCAACATCCACTGGAAGACTTGTATCTAGGCAAACAATGAAAAGAGTGGTATTGATTGTCGGAGACTTGCTGTATGGGTACCCTGACAATACTATTACCGGAATCTCATCCTGATTTGGTAAGGAAAGTAATTTTCGACGGATTCTCATTAGAAGGGTCCGTGAAACACGATTTCTGGACCCAAATATTGTGGAAGGAGACCGATATTGCGGAGGACGGCAAATGTTTGAGCCAGGGATTATACTGACTATTCGAACACCTCTTCATCAAACTGTACAAAACTGTAAGGGTGAATTGACATGGTGTAACAGCTGTCAGGTATGGGATATAATGCGTGGTTGTTGCGAGATGAAGTGGACCCAGACTTCGTATAGATGAATGATAACGTACGACCTCATACACCCTGGGTGAGACCACGGGTGAAATTTTTTTTTCTTAATGTATTTTGAATGTGGGAGGTCTTATTATCTTGGTTTGACCGAATCCGATAGGGCGTGGGATGCGCTACGGACACGTGTTGCATCCATCAATTACTCTCCAAGGTTTGCGAGAAGTTCTACAGGAAGAATGTGTGTTATTGCATCAAGATGAGATTGATGACATCATACGCAACATACCTCGTCAAATGTTCAAATGTTTGTCAAGCTTATGGGACTTAACTACGGGGTCATCAGTCCCTAAACTTACAAACTACTTATGAACTACTTACGAACTAGGACGGCACAAATATCCATGCCCGAGGGGGGATTCGAACCCCCGACCGTAGTGGCCGTGCTGACCGTGACTGGAGCGCCTCAGTCACCTTGGCCACCGCGGCCGGCATACCTCGTCATTGTCAGGCCTGTATTGCTCCTAGAGGTGGCCACACTCCGTGTGAACACATTAACTAGTTGTCGGGATGTATGTGCAAATTCGTAAATTGGGAAAAATTAAGAAAAAATTGTTGCCTACCGTCATATCTGTTGCAGTTGTTTACGTTCCTTATGCCTCGTATTGTTCGCGGTTTTGTATCCCCTGTTTATACTATTTCGTGGCATATGAAATGCAATCACGCCAAATTTGGGTTTGTTGCTTGAATTTAGGAGACCACCGTAGTTTTAAACCCGTTTGTCTTCTGAGGACTTCTTTGTGTATCTACAATGAGGTTATGAAACTCATGGGCTACCTCCTAATATCATGTCGAACCAACTTTTGCCCCGTGAAGTGCATCAGTTCAACGTAGCATGGACTCAACAAATCGTTGAAAGTCCCGTACAGAAATATTGAGGCCATCCGCCACTGTAAATGTCCACAATTGCGGAAATGTTGCCACTGCAGGATTTTGTGCATGAAATGATCTCCAGATTATGTCTCATAAAGAATCAATAGAATTCAAGCCGGCTGATCTCGGTGCTCAAATCAGTCGCTGGAATCTCCAGAATTTCCTTCAAACCAATCAAATGTTCAAATGCTTGTAAACCTAAGGGACCAGATCGAAACTTACGACCTACTTAAACTAATTTAAACTTAGGGCAACGGACGCACCCATGGCAGAGGGAAGACACGAACCTCCAAAAGGAGCGCCAGCGCAATCCGTTATAAGGTGGCTCAAACCAATCACGAACGTCCATATCGATGACATGGCGCATTGTCTTCCAAAAAAATTCCATTGTCACTTGGCAACATGAAGCCCATGGATGGCTGCAAAAGGTCTCCAAGTAGACAAACATAAACATTTCCTGTCAGCGATCTGTTACGTTTCACCACAGGGCATGGTCCATTCGACGTAAAAAGAGCCCACACCATTTTGGAGCCATCACCAGCTTATACATTGCGTTTTTGGCAAGTTGGGTGCATGGCTTCGTGGGGTCTGCGCCACACCAGAACGTTGCCATTAGCTCTTACCACATGAAATAAGGATTCCTCTCACCGCCTTTTTACACTTTTTGTAAGCTGTACTACAGTTACGGGTATCTGTGGCTATCGTTACCCTTTTACTGAAAATGTTCAAATGTTTGTAAGGCTATTGGACCTAACTGCCTTCTGGTTCCTACACATACAAAGTATTTAACTTATGCTAAGAACAACACACGCATACACACTCGAACCTCCGACGGGGAACAGCCGCGCACTCGGCAGCGAGACGCCTTAAAGCGAAAAGCTACTCCTGTTATTACTTTTGTCACCTCAGTCTATATTTTGTGATAATGTTTCTTAGATTATGTTATAATGAACGCAAGCTTAGTTAGTCATCTCATCGTAGCTACGATTTCGTCATACTGTGCAGCCACAACTTCTATGTAGATGATGATGTCGAAATCAAAACAGCGTAGTATCGAAGTATGTATATGACTTTGTTTATTGGCATTGTTTTTTTAGTAAATATTATTTAAGAGTAAATTTGTGGCCATTTGCTTCCATAACCGCAACATTTGAAGCAACATCTTGTTTCTTCATTTTGAATAGGTACAACGAGTGTGCCGCGGCGGAGTGGCCAAGCGCATTGAGGCGCTATGCTCCGATGCGCGAGGCCGTTCCCCGTCGGGGGTTCGAAAGCCACCTCGGGCATGGTTGTTTGTCTCGTCTTTAGTATAACGTAGTTCAGAAGTAGTTTGTAAGGTTAGGGACTGATGACCTCGCAGTTAAGACCCATAAGCTTTACAAACATTTCAACAAATCCTTGCTAGCCTCGGCCCACCTCCTTCTAGTGCCGCTCCCCGGAGATATAATATACCTAATGGATCCAGATGACTGCAGCTTCACAAACATTTGAACATACAACGAGTGAAAGTGAATAGATAGAGAGAAGGGAGAGGAGACGGTGGACAGGGTGAGGAGGTGGGAGATAAAAGACAACGAGAGAGAGGAGGAGATGGACAGAGACGGGGAATGGATAGAAGAAGGAGGTGGTGTGATAGAAGATATACAAAGGGAAACGAAGAGATGAGAGAGGGACAGAGAGAGAGGTTCAAATGTTTGTAAATCTATAGGACGAAACTACTCTGGCTATTAGTCTCTAGGCTTACAAACTACTTAAACTAACCTAAGGACAACACACACACACACACGCACACACACACACACACACATACACACCCATGTCCGAGTGAGGACTCGAACCTCCAACGGGGAGCAACGGTGCGCTCCGCAGCAAGGCACCTTACAGCGCTCGGCCATTTCACCGCGGTGAGAGATGGAAACAATGAAGGAAACGATATGCGGTTAACCGTCTCATCTTTAAGTTCATGCAGAATACGGGCAAACATATAATTACGTTATTCTACGGATTTACAATAAACACTGAATTTGTTAGATTTTTTTTTTTTTTTTTAATATATATATATATATATATATACTTTCCTTTGATTCCACATAACCACAGAAACTCAGTAATTTGATAGATGTATTTTCTCGGCGAACATATGTTCGCAAATAATCTTTCATTTATTTACGTATTATTTTCATATCACACTGACGGACGGTGAAGCGTGACGAAATTCAGTTGGTACTTGTAAACGTAACATGTGACCAAGAATCACAGCCGCCTTGTACAAGAAAAAACGTAAAAAGTGGCTGCGTATCATACCGTTTTCAACACTGTGGTGCTCTGTTTACGACATGAAGGAGGTTGATTCTACTAAAAAGTCTCGAAAACACGGTGGCACTTCAAATGTGAGAACCACTATATCATTTTAACCTGCCAAAACGCATAAAAACCTTTCGTTTTACTAGGTATCATGCGCTTCTGATCTACAGATTTTTCCCGTATTTTACTGTTATTCACGAATCCTCCCATGAGATAACTTCATGATCTTGCCTTATAGAACATTGAAAAACGGAAGCTAGATTTGTAAAAGATATTTCTCACGGTTAAATTTTCGTGCACAGTACAGACGTCTCGTTCCCAAGATGTTCACGTGATTTTATTGGTATCTACCAATTGTCTGAAGGCGTGGGATTATTGCCGACAGAGGTTTCTGGAATCTCGCTTGAGCTTGTCTCCTAAAGAGTTTTTCGCCTTTCTCGTTCTGAAACCTGTTCTGAACTGAGGTGCGCTGTTCTCGGACGTAGAGTATGAAGTCTGTTCTACCAATTAATCCAACCAGAGAAAGAGTTCAATATACTGGATGAAGGTGCCTTCTTGCAAAGACCACCGTATCATCTCTCAACAGCTGTAATGCAGAGGTATTTATATAGCTACTTACAACCAAAATTTTTAGTATAAACAGTCTACAACTAGTTTTCGTCTCATTCTACTCACTAATCAGTTATTTGCTCCACGACGAAGAAATGTTTACATCGTCTACAGATTTTACTATTTAAAATAATCGGATTACCTTCAGTTACATCTTCACTTCATGTACAACTGAAACTCCCGCCTCCTTTCTCCTGCTCCACTTTCGAGTGATAGGTGGGAACGATTCTTGGTATGCCTGTACTGCGTGAGAACCTGAATCACTATAATTTTACCTAAACTTCATTTCCGATATTTGTACCTAGGAGAAAGCATTTGACGGTTTATTCTTCTAGTAACTTTGCGCCAGTGTTGGCAGTAAATAAATTATAATTTATTCATACTTAGACTGTTTAAGGATTTTCTGATATAGTGCTCGCTAATATATATGAAACAAAATTCGAATAAATGTACAAATAACTCTCCAACAGATTTTGAAATAGAATTCTCAACAGAAATTTTAAATGCGTGTCATTTATTTGCCAGTTTGTTGCAAAAATGTTGGGAGGGGACGAACAATAAAGACACGATAAAATTTCAAAATAAAAACGACAGTGAGCACTACTCTTTGCAACCTATGGAAGTTTCCAGTTGCATCATAGAAATTTGGTTGAAAAGAAGAACTGAAGGTTCAATCGCTGATACAAGTGTCATACCTCCGTGAAACGTCTATGTAGTGAGGACTTAAAGTACGTTCTCATTCAAACAAACCACAGGCACATGTTGCACATCATGTGCCGGGTACAAGTTGCGGTCAATTTGTCTAGTTTCCAATTACCTGTGTCCGCTTCATCTTTTTCATATACGTCTGGGGTGCTAATATCCTTGTTCAGTGGTTGTGATACAGAGGTTTCTATTGTTTCTTAACGGTTTATCTGTTTTGACAGAATATGGACAGCTCAGTTACTTGAGCTTTGTGGTAACGGCATGCGTATACTATGAAATGCTAAATAAATAAATAAAAATAAGTAAATAAAAAAAGATGAAAACGATCTAAATGGTGGATTAGAAGTTTTCCAACGAGAAGAAATTCCGAAGTAATATTTAAGTCGTTAATGCGAGATTTATGTCTCCAAAGTGGGTACGAGAATGCCGCTCGAATGACAGAAAGTGACTTTCATGTTTTACTCAGTTTGATACAAAGTCATTAGGCCCGAAAGTTCTTAATACAATTGACCATATGACATTCCTTCACAATACAGCAGAGTCCCAAAAACTCGGTCTAATGTGGACCGAAGGGTGGCCGAGTTTATGAAAACGTCGGGTTATCGGGAATGGTGTTAAGAATAATAGGTAAGATTTTTTGTTATAAATACTTTCTATTATTACTTTAGTATACAATGCAAATAAAGGAATACAATAACACAAAATAAATTTAAGAAAATATCTAAGAAATGATATTCGTTATTTACGAGTACGTACTCTAATTTACATTTAGAAAACTACTTTAACAAGGCATACAAGATTGAGCAATGAAAACTATAGACAATAGTAATTTATTTAATAAAAGATATTCCACTAAAACTTCCATCACACCTAAGCTAATTTTAAAAGGCACTGTGAAAAAATCATTTCCATTTACTTTTTTTTTCTTTTTTTTTATCAAAGGATTCTTAAATAGAGTGCAGATGGCACAAGAAAAGTTGATGTCTAGGCCCACTTATAGCGTAGCCTGTCACTACTACACGTTACGATTTCAATTCTATCTTGCATTCTGCGAGCACGGAATAATTACAGAGGGTATGCAGGGGGTGGCCGAGTTACCTGAACTGCCGGTTACCAAGTGCCGAGTTTTCGGGACTCCACTGTATCGCAGTCTTTCGAAGGTTCTTATATTCTCCCAGTTCATAATGATGTTTTCTCCTCTGTATATAACACACTTCGGTCAGGGGAAGATTCCAATTCTGTGTAGGTGTTCCGAAGGCAGTTATGTCCAGTATTTTCCGTAATGCACCACCACTCCCTTCGATGGCGCGTTCTTATCCTCTGGCAGTATACGCCATGTTTTTCCTTTCCCTTGTGTCCACAAGTGGTAATAAAATTTCTTCTTTAATTTATTACTGCCGCGGTGGAATGGCCGAGCGCTCTAAGGCGGCTAGCTGAAAAGTCTGCGGTTGCTCCCCGTCGGAGATTCGAGTCCTCCGCAGTAGTTAAGTTCCACAGATTTACAAACATTTGATTCGAATTTATTATTACTGATTTTTTTAATTGACATATAGGATGGATTTGGGCAACTTTTCAGATAAATTTTCCTCCTTCTTTTGGCTAAAAAGTCTGCCATTTCATTCGTATACATTTCCGTATGTGATGGTATCCACTGAAAACCTATTTCAGTTCCACTTTCGGCAACTGCGAAAATTGAGGATATTGTTTATTTATGCAAGTATTTAGAGCTGTTTGGAAGGATGCTGTCACTGGTATCAGAGAAAGTTTATCAAACAATATAACAAACTTTATGTCATCTTTAGAGCTTTCGTTGTAATGTAAACCGTCTCCTAGTGGTGCATTCTGAGTAACGCTAAATGGCCTATAATAAAGCTCATGACAGAACTTCTTAATAGTTATCAATCTGGACGTAAAACAGTCCCCCATTCGGATGTCCGGGAGATGGCTTTATCGAAATGCAAGAAGTTTTAATAAATCTTGATGGACCGGACATGACAAAAAGCAGGAACTGTTGAGAAGCAATATCGCCTGGTGCAATATTAGCAACTACTCTGCGTTTCTTAGCGCCAGGTATCAGCGACAGCTCTTTAATCTACCTACACAGAAAATTCAAATCGGCCATTTTAAAGTTTATAGCGGATATGTGGAAGGCCACTGTTAAAACTTTGAGGGACTGCATTCAGGTAATTGCTGTGGAACATACACACAATTGTGGACTAGGATAACATTTAAATCCTGTATTAAATAGTGCTGGTAATGGAACTCCTGTTCCTCTACGTTAAGCTTGTAAGCTTGATAAAGTATGGTTGAAATGCTGTTTCTGATTGAAGCCTTAAACTTTCTGTCTTGAATCTTTTTCAATTATACACCTACATACTTTCCAAAACATGTATCCTCATGCCTACCTACATTCACAGTTGATGTAAACACATCGTATGCAAGCTTGAATGTTTTTTCAAGGGCAGAACATTCTGAGACCGGTGCAGAATGTTTGTTGTGATGTTTCTTGTGAATAGGTGCTCATCTTTGAGTAGAGTTTGTTGAGTGATCTGGTAGACCAGCAGGTTATGATACTACACTATCTATGGATTTTTCTATTTCCCTATTATCGTTTATTTCTGCTGTGAATGTGTCGTCAGGGAAGTTCTCGTCAAGGCCAGTTTCAGGCGAGTCGCGCAGAGTCAAAAAAGGAGACGAAAAATAAATAAATAGTGGCAATGCACTATCGTTATTGTTATTATAATAAGAAACCTATTAGCCACTAGTAGCACGTGTACTTCTAGTGACATATTTTTTATGTTTTTGGCAATTACAGTCTTTTTTGTTGTATAGTTAATATTGGAATAAAATAAATGAATAGTTTTGAACATTTTTATGCTTTTACAATAATTTAACAACAGTATATCACTTTTAAGGTACCAACCAATGTAAAAAATGGAATCTAGTTGCCAAAGATTTTATTATTTATATATCTATCCATTTGGTGGTTACCCTGGTCTGACATCTAGCTCCATGTGCTCTAGGGCAGAGACAGATGGAGCATCACTGATACTGATGGTGACAGGATTTAACTATTTAGTTTCTAGTTTCGCTTGTGATGTCAATTTACCCGTGGATTCTTTTACCTTGGTAGGGGCTACAGTAGGCTTACTGTCAGTCAGGATTCTGCTTTCCAGCGCCAAAGTTTGGCTTATGGAGAGAGGAGGTATGGACGTGAGGTCCAATCATGATGAAGATTACAACCGCCCCTTTACCAGGTGGGAGGTCGGTATTGCGGTATATGTAGCTCGTGTACAAGACCTGGTCATGATAGTGCACATTATACTATGCTACGGCAGCAACAAAGAAATCATTCTCGCCTTATTTAATGTAATTTGGGCGTCAAGTCACTTTGACTCATGGCGTGAAGCAATTTTAATTCCCCTTTTAAAGCCTGGAAGAGACCCCACAACCTCTTGTAGTTGTCGTATTTATTATTTATTTATTTATTTATTACACTGAGATGGCCTACGACACTACTTAGAGGCATCTTATTCTCAGGCAAATCCACGACTCATGTTTTCGTGGTTATCTTCCAATTTTTATTTAGGTCCTTTCCTTCTTCTGCGAGTCGGTGACACCCTTTCTCGTCGCTTTGAGCCGGAAAACGGTGTCCTCAGTGTATTGATTTAAATGTGACTTTGTTTGCCATAGAAATTAACAGTCTTACATCTATCGTTGAAAGTCCTGTTCAGTGTTCGTTATTTGTTGATGACTTCTCTGTCTTTTGCTGTTCTTCCAGTCTTACAATGACAACCCTTCAACTGCAGTTAACTCTTCGAAATTTGGATGAATGGGCAGGAAAGACTAGTTTTCAACCAAGAAGTCTGTGTGTGCTCTTTGCATCCTTTCCCGTTCTGTTTTAAACTTACCTGAGCTGAAGATGAGGGATATTGTACTGAATTTTGAAGACGCCGTGAGGTTTCTGGGCCTCATATATGACTCCAGACTGACATGGCTGTCACACTAGAAAGGCTTGAAACGACGGTGTCTCATTGCGCTCAGTCTTTTCAAAAATGTTTCAAATGTTTGTAGAGCTTGTGGGACTTAACTACGGGTTCATCAGTCCTTAAACTTACAAACTGTCTGCTTCGATTTTATGGAATCTACGCACTATCACGGCCTTATGATGGGAGCACGGTGTATGGGTCAGTACGACCACGTCTGGCCTAAAGTTTTAGGCCGGGGTTTCAGTGTGACCCAGAGTAGCCGGGTCATCCTTTTTTAATCTTGTGATCAGCCAGCCATGGTCATCTGCTAGATTGCATTAATTACTTCTCCAACATTTCTTTTTGAAGGTAATACCTTAATTTTGACTTGTCACTTTAGTATTTGGTATTTTATTGTAGCTGCACACACATTTTGTTTGCTGTATCTTCTTTTAATTCCGTTGCTGGTTTTACACCTTTTTTCACACTTCTCTCGTCTTAAATTCGTTCCGGGTGCTATAGACCTCACTGTTTTCCCCCCTAAACCTCACATACATCCTTACGGCAATCGACGAAATATCGACTGATGACGGGCAATTGCTCTATGTCAGTGCTAGGGTAGTCTCTGCAGTCTTGGCGATCACAGAGGCTCAGTTGCGTACTGGTCACCGTAGCTACCTCGGAAGCAGGGTCCCTGGGTTCATACCCCGCGTGGCCACACATTTTCGATTTTCTCCACTGATTTAATTGTGTAACAACTGGCAGCTAATGTCGTAAATTCTTTTGCGTCATCTATGTCGTATCGATACGAACAGTAGAGTGATGAAAGCAAACCATCGGTGTAGTCGAGGAAGAGTGTATAACATCCATATTTCCGTTTCCAATATGGTAAGCTCTCGAATTCGTATTTAGTACATATGTGCTGTTTATCTTGGCTAATTAATCGCTCAAACTGGTACCTTTAGGTCAAAGAAGTCTTAAATAGGTCAATCAACGGTTTTATAATTTTAAAATTTCTTTACTTATTTCCCTCTCAGATAGACGGAACCTTTTCATGAGCAGTAAGATTTTGTCGTGGATGTCAACTATTAGAATATCTTTGCCTTCCATGAAAAATTTAAGTTGTTAACGTGTATATGTATTGAAACTAGGTATGCTAGGTCTGATATCCAGATGTAATCTTTTAGATTAGGCATTTTACCTCTTTTATTTAGAGAAGGGGAGATATTTCCTCATGAATGACAAAGAAAACATCTAACTAAGCCAATTAATTATTCATATCTCTCAGGAATTCATTAAACTGCTTGTTATTTATACTGTGACTAGTTGAAAACCCGGCGTTGCCCGGATATTTATTTAGTTATTCCAGCCTTGAGTTAGTATTTCTCCTATCCCTTCTCTATCTCTCTGTGAATCTGTTTTTTTTTTCTTCTAAAAGCATGTTATATTTACGGGGAAATATTTTAAGAAATTAGGCTGCCTTGCATAACGTACAAAATTATAAGTGCAGTATACAAACAAAGAAAAATAGTAATTAAAATAAACAGATAAAAACTTGGTGCGTGATGGGGCGGCTTTCCATGAACGTTACTGTTTATGTGCTCATGTCACATCAACTACGTGTCGTACTGTGGTACAATATCGAAGGTACATTCAGCTATATGTGTATATACTGTCTGTCAAATTTTCTGCGACTACAGTTTCTATTGTATGAATTATAAATTCTAACGTCATACCGAATGCTGTAATTTCAGTCCATGAACAGCAGGTACGTAATAACCAAGAAACGTTTCTCCTTTCATCATTTTACTGTGGTTGTTAGTGAAACAAAAATATAACAAAGGTTTGAAATTATGTTTAAAATTGGTAGCAAGTCGCTAAGTACCCTCATTCTCATATAGTGAATGAATAAAGTCTCGTTACATAACGTGGCACTTTTTTGCGATTCCTATTGTTTATGACATCATATCTCCTGAACAATATGTCGTATGTCATTCTTAACCCTGCAGGAACTGTTATATCACGGTAAAGAATATGTGTATTGAATTTGGTTGAAATGGTCCAGTGGTTGAGGAGGACATGTGCAACATTGTCGCGTAACGCAGCAGTTTTTCTCGCATCTAGGTGTTTATGACGTCGTATCTCGTGCACTGAGTGTCGTACTATGATAAAATTTCGAACTTGCGTTCAGTGATATGTGTGTATAATGTCTGTAACATTTCTCGCGAATACAACTAATAGTGTACGAGTAATGGATTGTAACGTCATGCCAAATGCTGTAATTTTACGGCATTTACAGCATGAACGCCGTGAAAGTAATAAGCGACAAACTTTTTTTCTCTTATCATTTTGCTGGGTTAGTCAGCGAGTAAAGCTTCCTAAAAGTTTGAAATTATGTTTAAAGTTGGTTGCAAGTCGCAAAGTGCTCTCCTTCTCAAATAGTGGACTGAGAAAGTCACACTATCACGTGCCGCAAGACGGAGAAGTTTTCATTGCTTATGACGTCATATCTCCTGAACTACGAGCTCTATCGCAATGTCTTTTCTTAGCTGACGTCTTCTACGTATAAACTACATTACTTCCGAATTTCAGCTTCATAGATGAAGTATTTTTCGAGATTTCGTGTTTAGTCAGTGAGCGAGTGAGTGAGTGTGTGAATGAGTGTCCTTACGCTTTTATATAGATAGATATAACGCACACAAAACGTCTTTCCCGACTTCACTTTTTTGTTTATTTGCATTCGATTAAGCCCTATGGAAATGTTAGCAACAGAACTTTGATAAATGGAGTGGAGCTCCCTGGATTCCAATGGTGTAAGAAAATAGGAGAGAATTCTGGTACATTTGTCCGCCAAGAATTTCCTCACTTTATTCACAGTCAGCCACTGTCGTGGCAACATCGATATGCTTAGTTATTACAATTACATTTCAGTGCCATACATTAATTTATTCATCGCTTAATTATAAAGGACTCAGAAAACTAATTTACTATGGTTCAAAGTGCGTTTCCTGGATAGTTAAATGCATTTGCGTTTGTATCTAATTATGTATATCAATAAAACCCAAGGAAATGTTTCATAATTGTTATTATATACTCATCATTTTAGCGACCTTGTGTGTGCAACTCGTTCAGTGGGTTCTGACAGAAAAGTCAAGAAATGGAAACACTTCCATCTAGGGACTTGAATATCCTTAGCACCGACACCACTTGTCTTGCACTTTTCTATTTTTGTTTCTTCTCTCGGGGATTGTGAACTTCAACGATGCTTCCCATAACATCAGAAATGCGTTAGAGAGCGCCGTTTCTAATGTTAGAAATCTTGTGGCGTGAATTTGTTACATTTGTAATCAGTTAGAAGGAAAGGGATAGAAATTTTCATCTTATCATTCAGTTGCAAGAGTTTCGTAGTTTGTTTAAGTGAATTAACACGTAACCACAACAGCTCGTTTGAAAAAAAAAAAATGAATAAAAATATCATTGACACTATCGTCTACTCCGAATTTATACTGTTTCAGTAACACCTACCGCCTATGTGGACACAAATCTTCCTTTCTCTTCTGTTTGACTTCTTTCCGTCGATTTTCAGTGCACCGGAGGAGTGAACAACAATCATTATAAGAAAAAATGGTCATTACTAACGTAAATATAACAGGATATTTTCAAGTGCTGTATAAATATCCTACTCCGTTATCCCCGTAACGTATATTTTTTCCAGGACAAAGTTTGTGTTTGTATATTTACCAGAAGTTGTAGTTTCATTTGTAATTAAACCATTCATTCCGCATCTTAAGTAAAAACCATACCCATGGTTGGGAACTGTCGTACATGAATGATGCTTCCCCGACACGTTTTGCTACTCTACGAAGAATACGTGGAGAAGGCTCCATTACTTTGTTCAAATGTTTGTAATTCTATCGGACCAAACTGCGTGGTCATCAGTCCGTAGCTTACAAACTACTTAAACCTAGGTAAACTAACCTAAGGACAAACACACACACCCATGCCCCAGGGAGGACTCGAACCTCCACGGCGAGCAACCGCGCGCTCCGCAGCGAGACGCATTACTTCGTCTACTAGATCACTTGACCTCAGTCCTCTAGATCTGCTTGTCTCGTTTAATATGTACAGCACTGCCCTTGATACATCTGAGAAACTGGAGCACCAAATGTACAGTTGTAAAACTGTACGTGGATCCACATCTAAGCTACGACTATAAAATGCGAAAACGACACAATTTTGAACAGACATGAATCTAAGATAAATTGTAAAACGTACCGTGCTGAAACAAGCGATTTATTCATTATAACAAGCCATCAGTGAAAGTTGAAGAAATTAATTGAGAATTGTACCGAAAAGTTTACATTATTGATTCATATATACTGTCTGGGAAAATAATGTTGGAATTAGTGCCGGCTACGAGCCAGATATTCACAGTATCTCAGAAACCACTCGTTTATAGAGCGATTTTTACTGTATTTTTTTCTGCTATAGGTGCTCTCACCTTTAGTTATTTTTCTACAATACACCCGATATAGATCTTAACACTTAAAACAGATTCGCCGCCTTCAGTTGATTAATATTTATAAAGAACGTTTCGTTGTTTTATTTGTATGTCCACTACTACCTGACTTGAAAGCGTGAAAATTCGCACGTGCCTGAAAAAAAATAAAAAAAATGAAAGCTGCATCTAAACTCTACAGATATCTGACTAAACTGAAGGAGCAAACCAAAATATACATTTTACAATTTTTGAACCGGCTAGAATTGCATAATAGTTGTACCCTTTTGAAAAAATATACAACCACTGTGGATTACGACACTGTACGCATTCGTTCTGTTCTGTCATAACTATTATTATTACTTGGAGTGGTGAAGTTTTAAGTAACTACATTAAAGATAATTTTGATAATTATAAGGAGCGATCAAAAGATTTCGTTGGAGGCAGTTGTTCTAGCGTACATGTAACATGACGCGACTACGATACGGTTAACACTGCTACGTTCGCGTCACTAAAAGGAATATTGGTGGTCGCGTTGTGTGTGTTAGGGTCAGCCGGCCGCGGTGGCCGAGGAGACTGAGGCGCTCCAGTCACGGTCTGCACGGCCACTACGGTCGGGGGTTCGCATCCCCCCTCGGGCATGGATATTTGTGCCGTCTTTAGTATAAGGTAGTTGATAAATAATTTTTAAGTTTAGGGACTGATAACCCCGTCGTTAAGTCCCATAAGCTTAACAAACATTTGATTTTTTGTTAGGGTCAACATTACAATGTTCGCTCTAATTATCGTCAAATGTTGCAGTGAATAAGTAAACGAAATAAGGTAAAAAAGCGTGTATTACAATAGTAGCAACTGACATTTATTTTATGAATATTAACCACAGAAAGTTTATGTCCGCCGCGCGCGCGTGTCTATTGTGGGAGTACGTATCCGTCAGATCCTAAGTGACCATTCTAGAGTTAACCAGGAACCGACATGTAAGCAAGGGATTACAGTACTCGTGATTTTCCAATCAACATGCGGTAAATGCGGAAACGCGGACGATAATGACGTTATTACCGAATGCTTCCAGAAGGACTACCGTGTTGTTAGTCTTTTCTTGGCTGGCGAAGGAAAACATTGGTAGAAATCCATTTGGGCCGCGGCGGATTAGCCGTGCGCATTGGGGCGCCGTGCTGCGGTGCGCGCGGCTTTTCGCAGCGAGGGTTCGAGTCCCCCCTCAGGCATGGGTGTGTGTGTGTTGTCCTTAGGTTAGTTTACTTCAGTTTAAGTAGTTTGTAAGCTACGGACTAATAACCGAGCAGTTGAGTCCGATAGATTTACAAACTTTTTTTAAAACTACATGGGAGAGAGAAGAAAGTGTATGGGGCAAAACGTTGCCGAAACCCACCGTTATTGAATGTTACATCCTTTTTGTGCTAGTTGCGTGTCTGACAGGCGAGTCTAATCTTGACGCTTTTGTGTCTCAGCCTCGTCGCCGCTGTTGTGTCTCGTTTCCGTCGTAGGTGTCGGTGGCCGAGTGGAATGAGACCGACACAGGAATAAAGATAGCACGCTGGTGCGGGTACGGAGGGGAGCAGCCAGAAACTAGAAACACTAGAGTAAATTAGAACGAGATATATATTGCACAGAATTTATACAATACTTAACTTTTACATGGTACTGCAGAATGTTGATACATAGTTGAGCTAGAGTCCTGCCTAGTGCCTAACTGATAGCCAAGTCTTCACTGGTGCCTATCTGATTCCGAAGGTCCTAACTGGTTCCTATCTCAGTCCCAAGTGAACGATGTCGTTCAGTGGTGGCCACGAGCGGAGTTGTAACAGAGGGCGCTCGTGGCTGACGTCGATTTATGTTGTATGAGGATGTACAGCAGGCAGTTGCTAAAGCCCTGAATACAGGGTGGTCCATTGATAGCGACCGGGCCAAGTATCTCACGAAATAAGCACCAAACAAAATAACTACAAAAAAAAACAACAAAAAAACTTTTCTAGCTTGAAGGGGGAAAATAAATGGCGCTAAGGTTGGCCCGCTAGATGGCGCTGCCATAGGTCAAACGGATATCAACTGCATTTAAAAAAATAGGTACCCCCATTTTATTACGTATTTGTCTAGTAAGTAAATAAATATGAATGTTTTATTTGGAACATCTTTGTCGCTTTGAGACAGATGACGCTGTAATATTCACAAACACATTGCTCACAAATTTTAGACGAACAGTGGGTAACAGGTAGGTTTTTTAAATTAAAATACAGAATGTGAAATTATCATACATTATGAGAAGGCATGCTGTTACTGCGCGATTACCTGTATTTCCTAATGACTTCAATAAATGCTCAAAATGATGTCCTTCAATGTATTTGGCAATACGCGTAACGAAATTCCTCTCAACAGCGAGTAGTTCACCTTCAGTAATGTTCTCACATGCATTGACCGCTGACGCATGTTTTCAGGCGATGTCGGTGAATCACGATAACAAAAATCCTTCACTTTCCCCTCAGATAGAAATCCGGGGATGTAAGATCCGGTGAACGTGCGGGCCATGGTATGGTGCTTCTGCGACCAATACATCTGTCATTAAATATTCCATTTAAGACCGCTTCAATTGCACACGAGCCATATGCCGGACATCCATGACGTTGAAAGCACATCGCCATTCTGTTATGCAGTCAAACATCTTGTAGTAAAATTTGTAGCACATTAAGTAAGAAATCATCATACATTGCACCATTTAGATTACCATCGATAAAATAGGGGTCAATTATCCTTCCTCCTTTGTCACTAAACAAAAAGCGTGAAAAAATCAGTTGTCGTTTCGTAATGTATTTTGTGCCCAGTGGAAAAACTGTACACGACGTTCAAAGTCTTCGCCATGCAAATCCTGGTGCATAGAAATAACGTACGGGTGAAATTTATGTTGATATAGAATTCTCAACACCGACGTTTTTTAGATACACGGTTCTCGTTCAGTTTATCAGCTACTGATGTGCGAATTAGCCGCAACTGCAGCTAAAACACTTACTTGGGTATCATCATTTGTTGCAGGTCGTGACTGACGTTTCGCTTGTGGCTGAACACTTCCTGACTCTTTAAATAACAAAAAATATCCGACGAAAGGTCCGGACACTTGGATGATGTCTTCCAGTATAACGATCAACATATATAGCACAGGCCCGTTGGGTATTTTGATCACAATAGCTATACATAAATACCATATCGAACTTTTCTGGAATTGGTAAACGTTCCATTTTAACACGAGTAATGTATCACGAATCAAATACCGTCCGCCATCAGTTTTCCCCCTTCAAGTTAGAGAAGTTTTGTTCTTTGTAGTATTTTCGTTTGATGCTTATTTCGTGAGATATTGGCCGGGTCACTACCAATGGACGACCCTGTAGAGAAAGTAGCGTCGATTCAGCGGATTCCGCCATTGTTGGGCCATGCGGCTACCATAGGGTGGCACAGGGCCGTTGCAGTACAGCCACTTTATAAATACTTTGCGACGAAAGTGAATGTGCAGATGATAGCGTAGCAGTAAAAAACATAATCCCGAGAATAGTTTTACTTCAATGATTGCTACAGACACAGAATCAAGCAGACATCACGACGGAATTGGTAATCGGTGTGCAAGAGTAAATTCGTAGACACAGGTTTTATTTGTTTGTTAGTGAGAATGAACTCATTATTTCTGATCAAAAGAATGTTAAATAGCTCCGTTAAATACAGTGAAACAGTTTTAACGAGCATCTATTGTTACCTTGTAATAAAGTGCGTTACGATAAACCATACGAAACTATAGATTTATAACAAATACCTCACTGAAAGACGCAGATTTCGTTTATGTTGAACTTTACATTATATATAACCAATAAATGAATAAAAACAGTGAATTGAAATATCAAACAATTATTTTAATATTATGGTACCAGACTTATCACCATGTTACAATGATTGCGAACTTATTATGATTTTATTATGCTCTTACTCTTGCTCCTGTATTGCAATAATTTTTTGTCGTTCAAGCTGATTATGCTACGCACTTCGAAAGTATGTACTCATCCCACCTAGAATTGCATGGGAAGCATCTGTTTAGCATGAACCATTAACTCAATTACAGAACGTGAAATCATTCCTTCACGTAATAATAAGAGAATTACAGAGGTGTGGTTTCTTAGCTCACACAGTTTAGCTGATTCATAAACGAATGTGCTAACACCACTTGCGACAATCTGCATTACGTTCCCCTTGTGGGATGTTGAATCGTTTTTATACACAATCTGGAGTTGAGCTAAGACTAACGGCATGCACGCATTTTTCCTGTAAGAGTAATAAGAGCGAGAAAATGGTCGAATTACCCTGCCGGTAGGTGTATTAGATGTCTCTCAAACACAATCGTTCTAAATCGTCTCACAAAGAATATGATAAATGAAAATTCCCATTGGTCATCAGGTCTGTTTGTTTGCACTGTTACGTATCAGACAAGTAGAAAAAAAAAAAAGGCAACAGCAGGGATCGAATCCACGCATAGCTTTTCCTGTGTTGAAGACGCAATAACGTAATGCCGATTACCACGTGACGTGCAACTGACCAATGGTAAGGCGCGATTTTTGGCAATACACACATAAAAGGTTGTTGTCGCTACTCTCTGTATGTAGGGCTTTAGGCAGTTACGGATTTCTTCAAGCTGCAGGCCACGGTGCATTACCGATCGGGTATTACCTGGTACGTCGCTGGGATAATTCCTTCAATGCACATGCAAACTTTACCTTCAAATGGAAACCTTTTGATCGCCCCTTATATTACATTAGCTCCATCACAATCTAATAAAGCAATTTTTTACCATACAAATTTCGTCTATATTATTTGAAAAGAATATTTGGTACCCAACAATACAGAATGTCAGTTTAAACTCCTTTGTTTAACATTTTGCACGCAAAGTTTTGGAGCGTGTATGACCACAATAGATAATGTCCCAAAACTATATATTCCAGGCCAAAAAAATTCAAATGTTTGTAAATTTATCGGACCAAACTGCGTGGTCATCAGTCCGTAGCTTACAAACTACTTAAACTAAGGTAAACTAACCTAAGGACAACACACACCCCCGTGCCCCAGGGAGGACTCGAACCTCCGACGGCGAGCAACCGCGCGCTCCGCAGCGAAGCGCCTTAGACCGCTCGGTATTCCAGGCCACTAATATGTTTTGGAAATACCAAGTTTAAACGTGTATGGCAATAATTGGCCCACTTTAGGTTACGGTAGTAACACTAAAAGTGGGCATTTGTGATCGTCTTTTGACAGCTCGAAATTTAAATGAAAATAACGGCTTAACTATTCATCTGACACGAAAATTGAATAACCGAATTTGTAGAGAAAAAAATTCTAAACAACTTTGCTCTCTTATGTTTTTTTTTTCATATCTCGTAGCGTTTCAAAGATATTTGCAAAAATAACGGCGATTTTGGGATGTCTGTCTGCCTGTCCGTAACGTGTTCCCTGTTTTTAAGACGAACCGTTCAACCGATCAGCACCAAATTTTACATACATGATTGTAGGCCGCCAGAGACCAGAACCTCCCTTTTTCAAATTTTTCGGACAAAAAATACGGTAGTAAAACCAAAATAATCCGTGTGTAATATAATTGTAATTGCAAACGAACCGTTCATCTGACACGAAAATTGAATAACCTAATTGGTAGAGGAGAAAATTCTCTACAACTTAGCTCCCTTATGATTTTTTCATATCTCGTATCGTTTGAGACATATTTGCAAAAATAACGGAGATTTGACACCCTCCATTGAACTACGAAAACCAGCCTTTCGGAAATGTCACGTGACATTCCTTGCGTATTTGATGATTTTCTTATTGTAACTTACAAGTTGTCATTTCAAAGCAACGGCACACTGAGGAATTAACATAAACACATCGTTCTTCGTTCGATAAATGATAATCTAATGTCTACAAATGTCATATTAACATCAGTTAACAACGGCTATCAATAGTATGAGATTAAAGAACTCTTTTGATTTATAGCCGTAGCGTGGTGGGCAAGGTGCTGGACTGTGGCTCAAAAGGTGGGTGGTTCGAAATCCGCCACTAACAATTTTTTTTCCTAAAAGGGTTTCAGACAATCTTATTAATTAATTGTTAGTTAGATTATTATTTTGGTCCAAAATGTTTGCAAAAACTTATAAAACTACAAATCTAAAGTGGGCCGTAAAACACGACAGTGCAATTTTTTTTTCGAATTCCGTCAAACATCACGACTTTCACAGGGCATGGAAATAAATTCAAAGGCGAAGATAAACATTCGTGCTCCACCGGGATTATAACTCTGGGCTACTGCTTCGAGCCAACGGTCGCCCTAACCATTATTTTTTCTTCGTTGGGCATATCGGCGCTTTGCAGACGTGGGTTCTAGTTTGTTCTATGTTGATCAATGCATTCTTGGGCCAGTTTTTTTGTCACAGAGGACGGGCAGGCCTCTGATCGAACGCGCTGAGCTGCCGAGCCAGCGACTAATTAGGCTAGCAGACACGCTGCCCGTCCACCAAATATTCTCAGTTAATCGCACACTACGACTGTGGTGCCCATTACCTCCTGCTGCTCGCAGCTTTAACTGTATTTCCGCGAGGGATCGGGCATATTTGTGCATCCGCCCAGGAAGTGCCAGTTGCCTGTTGGAGGCATACATACCAACAGACATCATATCTACAATAAAATTTGTTTTGTTTTGGCAGACGAATTGAAAGTAATTGTAATCCACATAATATTTCACACAACTATGGACGACAGGACGACAAATAGTTATGATGTATTAGTGAGATATGACGCCCTATCTTAATGAGCGAACAGTTGTAAGAATTACATAATCGCACTCATGCAACGCAGGGGATAGATTGAAACGCAAATTAATGTAGTGTTTTTTGTGTGTACAAGAACTCACGTTATGAAATCCCGTTATATTCTCTGATAAATCGCCTACGAAGCTGTAATCATATATACATGAAAATCTAATGTATGAAGAAAGTGAGGTGCTAATATCAATACGGTTTAGAACTTTAGATCCAGAAAATAGAATTCCTTATTCTAGTCGCAGGGTCCAACTGCTGGACAATTTCATTTTCGAAACAATTGTCAGATACATTAGTAAACAAAAAACTCGAAAAAAAAAACTTTGCCAGTTTTTCTATGTTAGCGAATGTAACCTGGTAGAAAAAACACAATTTCGTCTCAAAGATGTGAGAAGTTAAAGTTTTTGCTTTTCGTTGTGAAGTACGCGCTTGTAGTCCGACGATTATCAAATCCTTTTAGTTTTAATGAAAGACAACGTTAACTAATTTGTAATTCATTGTCACAAGTATTAAGATTATGGGAGTCGTAGTAAAGGCACAATAAATGCGTCAGTGAAAAGAAAAACTGAGAAAAACACAGACGGAAATTTTTTATCTAAGTTTACCACGGGATCACTAAATCTATTTTTATCATTGCTACGATGTTTCCTGCGAAACTGACATGGTATGTTTCCTACTTCATTTGTAAGATATATGTGTCTTTGTACATTTGCTAAGGATTTCATAGTGGTCGGAACTTTACTTCTACTTTTTCTTAGCTTTAAGATTCTCACGATGAAGAAGAAAATAATGCTTTCAAATCGATGGCCAGTCATTCCAATGTGTGGTCGTAATGGACAAGTTCATCATCAATTAAAAAATTAGTATTTTACCATCACTGGCAGTTTTGTTGACGACTAGGCGTTAATCTGTAAGACCTATAAAAAATTCAAAAGGCAGCATGGTGTCCACCTTAAACTTCTGTTACCGTCACGTGCACGGGTGTTAGTTTGTTAGTCACATGAACTAAGGGGAGCGGGGGTAGCAGAAGAGCGAGAAAGCAGCAGGTAGTCATATATAACAGGAATAATGTGTAATTAGCTACTGTAAAATTTATGACTAGCCCCACATGATAAACGTGCGTTGCGCAAGCCGTTCGTGCAACACGCTACTAAGATCTATGTAGTGTGGCTGGTGCCATAAATAAAAAAGTGCTAACCTATCGGTGATACGGTACGTGCGAAAGGTCAGTAAGGGCAACAACTTCTCAGAAAAGTTACTTTGTCGGTGATATTAATCTGAGTAAGAAGTGATTTACGTCTCACGTCAAAAAATATCTTACTATTACATGTTGAATTAATTTTTAGCAGCAGAAGAAAGGAAAATTACTGTTGAACTTGTTATAAACGATGAGTTCATCCCAAACCGAGCACAAAAATAGATATTGTACGCATGAGGAATACGTTCGGTCATGTCATTTACAAAACAAACATTCTATCATTGGTCTTAAACGATTCACCCAAATCCAAAAACCTGAAATAACAGACGCAGATTAGAAACACCGTCCTGTGCAATCCTGAATGCGAGAGAAGTTTCTGAGGCATTGCGTCACATACATAATTATTTTTCTCACTAGAGAAAGATGTCGGTGGTATATCGCGAGAACTACGACTAAGTAGTAAATACGGCCGACAGCGTTGAAGCAATGAAGCAGCTACTGAAGAGCAGGCTATGTGCTCGTTAGTTAAATTTTGCACAGATCATCTGCACATTTTTATTGAAATGATATGTATGTAAGGTTAATTTTAATATGATTACATTTAACGTGAATTAACATAATAGTTCTCAATCCCACTTACGTTACTGCACTTATAAAAGTGTTTCTCTCACAAGCCAAACAGTTTTTAGTTAAGACTCATTTATAAAACGGAAGGAGATGCCCGGAAAAATGGTTTTAGCAGATATTTAAAACATGCTTTGTTACCTCTCATAAAGTTTATGTTATCGGTTATATGTATAAGGGCAGGTTGGAAAGTAATGAGAACTATTATTGGCCCACTTTAGGTTACGGTAGTAACACTAAAAGTGGGCCTTAGCAATAGTCTTTTGACAGCTCGAAATTTAAATGAAAATAACGGCTTAACTATTCATCTGACACGAAAATTGAATAACCCAATTTGTAGAGGAGAACATTATCTACAACTTTGCTCTCTTATCTCTTTTTTTCATATCTCGTAGCGTTACAAAGATATTTGCAAAAATAACGGCGATTTTGGGATGTATGTATGTCTGTCTGTCGGTCTGTCTGTCTGTCCGTAACGTGTTCCCTGTTTTTAAGACGAACCGTTCAACCGATCAGCACCAAATTTTACATACATGATTGTAGGCCGCCAGAGACCAGAACCTCCCTTTTCAAATTTTTCGGACAAAAAATACGGCAGTAAAACCAAAATCTGCCGTTTGTAACATAATTGTAATTGCAAACGAACCGTTCATCTGACACGAAAATTGAATAACCTAATTGGTAGAGGAGAAAATTCTCTACCAATAAGCTTCCTTATGTCTTTTTCATATCTCGTATCGTTTGAGACATATTTGCAAAAATAACGGAGATTTGACACCCTCCATTGAATTAACAAAAACCAGTCGTTCGGAGATGTCACGTGACATTCCTCGCGTATTTGATGATTCTCTTATTGTAACTTACACGTTGTCATTTCAGAGCAACGGCACACTGAGGAATTAACAAAAACACGTCGTTCTTCGTACGATAAATGATAATCTAATGTCTACAAATGTTATATTAACAATAGTTAACAACGGCCATGAATAGTATGAGATTAATGAACTCCTGTTTTGATTTATAGCCGTAGCGTAGTGGTCAATGTGCTGGACTGTGACGTGAAAGATCGGTGGTTCTAAACACGCCCCTACTTTATTTTTTTTTTTCTAAAAGGGTTTCAGACACTCTTATTAATTAATTTATTGTTATTGAGATTATTATTTTTGGTCCAAAATGTTTGCAAAAACTTATAAAACTACAAATCTAAAGTGGGCCGTAAACCACGTCAGTGCGATTTTTTTCCTCTGAAATGAATTTGGTGACCGGGGTACTTATAGTTACACACCTTCTATATAATCGGCTCCGTTATTAATGATCTTTTTGCAAATGTTCTGAAGGCTTGGTATACCATTAGTGTGTCTTTCTATGGATGTTCCGCACTGACCACCCATTGGCGTAGATAATATCATTTCCAGAATTTTAATGGGTGTCAGCCAGTTGTTCTCTCACTTTGTAGAAGAGATCTTAGAAGAAGTGTGGTTGTTTCAGATTCTCCCGCAAGATCTGCTGGCCAGCAGGCACGGTGTAGCATCGCGCGTTTTCATGCAGTATGATGGCCAGTTGTTCCATGGAATGCAACGCCACCATCTAGCGCTCAGGTAACAGCAACGACCCCACATTCAAAGAAATATTCTTACATATACCAACAGTAATGTCTGTGGGACTTATTTTTCCGGAATCAAAAATAGTTCAAAATAAAGAATACTTAACACAGAGTTCCGCAGTTATAATTATAACGCTATATCATTCTAAAATACGTAAGTTCATTCCTATTAACACATTACTCACGAGTTTCACTATGCTATTGAAAGAGCAAAATTATCTGAACGAATAAGCCGAGCAATGTTAAGGCATTGGACGCGCTTCCTGGAGGAAGAAAATTCGTGTCCGGAATTATATTTCCTGTGATTTCCCTAAAACGTTCGACGCAAATGCCGGGAGGGTTCCACTGAAAGGACACGCCCAGATTCCTTCCCCAATCTTGAACAAACAGATCTGTTGTTCGGTTTCTAATGACCTTCAAGCAGACAAGTAATCATAGCGAGTGAAATATTTTGGTGCGATTTCGCCCAACATTAAAACATAATTACCAATATATCGTTATTATACTGCGGAAAATTGATTGTGACGTGTCCCTTAGAAATGCTTTTTCACAGTTCTGACTTGTTTTCAAATACAACACATATGGATTTCCCGTTGTTCATGGGGAATCTCGCGATACCATCGGAATCGTAGAGGTGTAATTTGAGAAAACTTTTTTATATGGACCTGTTGTTTACCCCAGACAATAACAACGCTGACATACTTTCTCATTTTCCTCTGAAATTTTGATGACTATGATAAAGTCGTTCTGATTAAATGTGCCATAAAAACTTTACAGACGACAGTACAATCATAAAGTTACTCAAATATCATTCAGTACTCGATTTATTAAGTTATGATCAACAAATGGTATCGTACGCTATGTAGACGCTAAACAACGGGATATAGTTTCGGTAAAACTACTGTAATACAATACTGAATATTCAATAGACACGAACACTTCCTCTCAATCAGAATAAATGTGATTAAAACATACACGTGATCTTATTTCTTCTCCGTTAATATAGTAACATAAGATTATTAAATCAGCAATGTGGCAGAATAGGATTAACTTAGTCACAGTCTTTCCACTGTAATACATCCGGAACAGCATTATCTGTATCCATCTGTAGCAACATTGTCTCATGAGTATAATTAATCTGAGACACAACAGCTAATAAGGCGTAAGCATCTCCGCTTTACTGCCAACAACGGGTCAAATCGAGATAAAACAGTACTGAATTTGGAAAAAAACATTCATAAAGGGGTAAGGAATCGTGTAAGCGCTACCAAAGTTGATTAAGAAGTATAAAGAACAGTAAACATGTATAATAAATAATTTCATCGCATACTCCTCTCTTACAACGGAAAAATACCGTAGTTGTTACTAAAGGACTCATAGAAGCGCACTATCAGTGGTAGAGAAATATGTATTGCACGGAAAAAATGGCTGAGGGAGTAAGTATAGCACAATACGATAAAAAGTTTTCAGAATTTAAAACTAATGGAGAATTTAAATCAGAACTATGCGCTCAATATTCTATAAGTGTGATGGCTACGGCATGGTAATATGTCCAATTACAATTTTAAAATGGGTTTTAAAATCCTTAAATAGTGAACTGAAGTGTTGCATGAAAGAACCGTTAACTCTTGTCAATAACATGATAGACGTAACCTTGTTTCAAAACGATTTGCTGAATATGATAAGGGTACCAGTAACTCTTTTCCTGCATTTAACCTTCGGTCACCAATTCCCAACTTGGTTTTATGACTCAGCTATTTTTTGTGATACAGAACTAGTTTTAAAAAATAAAATGTTTGTAAATCTATCGGACCAAACAGCATGCTCATCAGTCCGTAGCTTACAAACTACTTAAACTAAGGTAAACTAACCTAAAGACAACACACACATACATACACACACACACACACACACACACACATGCCCCAGGGAGGACTCGAACCTCCGACGGTGTGCAACCGCGCGCTCCGCAGCGAGGCGCCTTAAACCGATCGGCTACTCCACCGCGGCAGAACTACTTAAATCCGTTACATGTTTCATTTACAGATTTTACTAATCTTCAAAAGCGCGTTTCGATGTTTTAGCCTTGAAGGGATGTACTTGGCCTGCAGCCGGTGAACGATACTCGTCCATCACGGTGTCTTCTACGAACTCCACCGGACCCCTGGATGACGACGGGAACGTTCTCCAGAGCATCATGAGCCGAATAACTGCTGGCTGTGTGGTCACTGCAACCAAAAGCCATATAAAACAGTGCCGCCACTAGCTTGTCTCCCTGCTGCACTACAGTTGTTTCACTCGAAGGCGACAAATTCAAAATGTTCAAATTTATGTTAATCTATCGCAATCAACTGCGTGGTCATTAGTCCGTAGCTTACAAACTACTTAAACTAAGGTAGCCGGCCGCGGTGGCCGAGGTGACTGAGGCGCTCCAGTCACGGTCAGCACGGCTACTACGGTCGGGGGTTCGAATCGCCCCTCGGGCATGGATATTTGTGCCGTCCTAGTTAGTAAGTAGTTCATAAGTAGTTTGTAAGTTTAGGGACTGATGACCCTGTAGTTAAGTCTCATAAGCTTAACAAACATTTGAACTTTTTTTTTTAAACTAAGGTAACCTAACCTAAGGGCAACACAAGCACCCATGCCCGAGCGGGGACTCGAACCCCTGACAACGAACGGCCGCGCGCACCGTAGCACGGCGCCCCAGTGCGCACGGCTAATCCGCCGCGGCGCGACAGATTCGCGGGCTCCTATCGGCATGATGGAGATATTGTGATTCATCAGACCAAGTCACGCTCTGCCGCTGCGCCGAAGTCCAATGAGGATGGTAGAGTGCCCATAGATGTCCTTCTTATTAACATTGGTACATGCACGAGTCGTCGGCTCCAGGTGTTCAAGTTTGAAGTCTTGGATGCACTGTGTCTATTCACACTCGTGTTCTGACCAGCATTACAGCCCGATGTTAGTTCTGCAATACTTCACCACCTGTTCTGTTCTACGACTCTGCCTTCCTCAAGACGTCCGATATCTGTAATGAAGTGGGACCACCTAATCCCCGAAGTTCGAACGTGGCTTCACCTTAGTTTCATCACTCGTTGAAGACACTCATCACAGTACTCCTCGAACAATCTCCCGCTTTACACAGGGACAGCACACTCACTGATAGTACGTGCACCATGCGTTTGTATGACTAGTAGTCATTCCTCTTCAGGTGACGCTGCTATTGCCTGGATACTTCTATATCGACAGTAGGTAGGCAGTCACAGTGTTCTGGTTGTCAGTGTATTTTGGTAGGTGTTAATTTTCCTTTAACTTCTTCGAAACTTCTGTTACCTCATAGATGCTGCAAACGGGCACCTGCTCTTTTACTTTGTTACTGATGTCTAATTTTGTTCTTATGATCTGTATTTCTACAGCCGCGGTTAAATGTCTGAGTGTTGGCTGTTAGGCGCCTTGCTGCAGAGCGCGCGGTCGTCCCCCATCGGAGGTTCGAGTCCTCCCTCGGCCATGGGGTGTGTGTGTGTTTACCTCAGGTTAGTTTAAGTAGTTTGTAAGCCTAGGGAACGATAACCACAGTATTTACGTCCCATAGATTTACAAACATTTGAACATTTGTATTCCTAAAAACAGTTATCATTCTTGTTTTAGTTGTTGATACCTTCAGAACATAATATAGGCTTACTGTATATAAGTGCTTACTCTGTATAATCCTTGGCATACTTTTATCAGGTACATGGGGAAGCTCATTTGAGCACAATATTTTTCTGTGGATGCGCTCAAATGCTTTTTCGTAGTTGGTATATTATAAGTTTGTTTATAAACACAATTCTCGTTTGTCTACTCTCTCTCTCTCCGTCTCTCTCTCTCTTTCACATTCACACACACAAAACTTAGAAATACGCCAGTGGACATTAACTTAATGGGACTGGCACATAACACTGTTTTCATCTAATGTTAAAAATTGATTTAAATCTAATAAAATTGTAACGTAGCTAGAAATTAAACTGCTTGAATCTGTGGTGTGCGGAAAATGCCTGTTTTTGATGAAAATATGGATAAAAATACGCGACCGTCCGTAATTTCAAACGGGGACGCGTGATGCAAAAAGTTTGAGAATTCGTGTTCAACAAAAAAGTAATAGGATACTTCACACGCACACTCTCATAACATTCATTTCAACACTCAAAATAATACTACAAAAAAGAGATAATGTTAACTGATTCTTCCGTCGGTAGTAGACTGATCAAATTCATTATGATTCACATTATAAATAAACCTGTAGAACAAACACAAAATTATGTATTTTAATTCGGGTCAACGTGTAATAGTGATTGTGGCTTTGTTAATGGCAGTTGGTGCCCGGATACATCCTAGTGGCCTCTCAAATGTTCAAATGCTTGTACAGCTTATGGGGCTGAACTACGGGGTCATCAGTCCGTAAACTTACAAACTACTTATGAATTACTTACGAACTAGGACGGCACAAATATCCATGCCCGAGGGGGGATTCGAACCCCCGACCGTAGTGGCCGTGCAGTCCGTGACTGAAGCGCCTCAGTCCCCTCGGCCACCGCGGCCGGCTAGCGGCCTCTCCCCCCAGTACTGAATCTGTGCATCCCATCTGTCTGCGTTTATAGTATATCTCATATTCAAGTATGAGGTAGTTTCTAAATATTCCTATAGCGAGTATATGATTGCGGGTACCAACCCGGTATTTACCTAGGTCGGTGTATGAAACCACCAAAAAGGTTCATCCAGTGTAGTATGCTCGCCACGCCTCGTCGGTATTCGAAGACATAGATTCAATCCGGGCCAGACTTGCTCCCCACAAACGTGGAAGCGCTCTGTTACCCGGATGGGTCGTTTTAAAACGTAGCGTAACATACAGCAAATATCACATTATTAGGAAATGGAAATAAGCGTATGGCTTTCTTGGTCGGGAGATCCCTTGCGGGATTGTTCGGCCGCCTTACTATAAGTCTTTTTATTTGACGCCGCGTGGGTGACTTACGTGCCAATGGTGATGAGATGATGATGATTAGGACAACACACAATACCCAGTCCCCAGCCGGGAATCGAACCCGGGGCCCCCTGCATGGTAGTCAGCGACGCTACCGCTGAGTTACGGAGGCGGACACACTATTAGAAGATGATAGTTAAAACGAAAAGTGCTACGGAAAGAGATTGTGTAAACATTACTTTGTGTTACATGAAGGTTAATCTCCCCTGCTGGCGGTTCTGCTTACGATTATCCACGATTTCACTCTCTCACTTCCGAACGGTTGGAGTGTTGTGATGCCCTATGCTTGTGCGAGAACTGCCCACCCTCTATTTTCAGGATCCAATGCCTAAACATTTTACTTTGTAGTGCCGGTATATGATTACTTCATTACTTAGTTCTTCTGTGCTGTGTGTATATAAGCGATGATGATTTTAGGTAGGTTCTTCAATTTGTGAATGCCACTGCGTATTTGCAAACTTAGCGACAGAGTGAACAATGCGGCTTGTATGTTAGCACACTATATTCGTTTTCGGAAGGACGCGGTATAATTCTCCTAACGCTAAATACTGGGATGGTTACATGACCCTTCGCAATTCTTCCCCAATACGAGCTATTGCTCCGATCGATTGAAGCTACGGATATCAGGTGACGATTCTAGGCTATATATCAGCATTAATGAGAATTTTGAACATACTCAAACTGTCTTCTTCATCGTCATTAAAAATCCTCTAAGAATACTCTAAATGCGTTATTCTGGTTTGTAAGCGTCAGCGATGCGTCGACTGTGACATTTTCTAGTGGAGTAGGTGGAATAGTTAATGTCGAGTTTTTCGTTTATTTTATAACAAAAAATATCAACTGTATAAATAATTCTTTATCACATCATATAATGTACAACGTAAATTTGATGTTCGACTAATCGTGATTCCTCGGTATTGATTGTGAACGTTGGAAACCTCTTAAAACTATACGTTGACATTTCGTTTCGATAAAAATTTCCGGAATTGTGTCTTGACAACTAAATCACGTTGTAACCAACAGATTGACATGATCACACAAAATACACTGTGAATTACACTAGTTCTGTTTACAGATTCCAAGCTCAGGAGCATACCTGTTTTCTATACAGTTTGTATAGGATAATTAGCCGTCTGTTGCAACTATTAGGCTGGCCGCGGTGGCCGAGGGGACTGTGGCGCGCCAGTCTCGGTCTGCACGGTCACTACGGTCGGGGGTTCGAATCCCCCCTCGGGCATGGATGTTTATGGCGTCCTTAGTCTTAGCTAGTTCATAAGTCGTTTGTCAGTTTAGGGACTGGTGATCCCGTAGTTAAGTCCCATAAGCTCTACAAACATTTGAACATTTTTGCAACTATAAGAATTGGTCTAATGAGACCAGATGGGTTTCGCTTTATTTGAAATCATCTTAAGTGGCCGATTTTTCTATGTTACACTTCTCATACTTTCCTGTTGAGCTCATATTCGCACTTATGGTGTCACTCGTAGTTTGTATTACTCTTCGTTTCAAAACCGCCAGCAGCTCGAAATTTCTTTGTCTTCACAAAACTCTTCTATCAAAGTGATAGCTATTGTCATTGATATTTAATACAGTTTTGTTAGATGATTTTTGATATCTCATCATTAACACTTTTTAAACTGCATTTCAATTCAGTGATGAATAATCATTTCTTTAAATTTCAACTAAGAAGCTGAAAAAGAAGAAAATTGTTATAATAAGCTTCAAAAAATATCGATATTGGTCCGTTATGCCTGAAAATATTACTCGTCTAGTTTTTAATGGGCGTCCTAAATTCATGTTTTTCTATGACTGTAAAACAGGTACGTCTCAGTAACTGTGCTGTCAGTCATTCGTTGTTCATCATTCACTGCGGTCATTGTATATTTGATTATAGTATTCGTACGTGCTTCATGTTTCTATCAGTGTTTATCATGTGGTCGGTGTAACATGTCTGACAGTCGTGCTCAGTGGTGGATAAATGTGCGATCTCCTTACGAGCTGCAAGGTGGCATTCGCGAGTGCTACCGTTCACGTCGACGTTTGAAGCGATATGGCCTCTCTAACTCGTTGCCTAGATTTAGCAGTAGGCAGACCTTCAGAATGTAATAGGCTATTCTACCATGACTGTAATTTTCTGCTCAATTGACCACATTGTATCTTTTGTATAGAAGGCGCAGTGCAGCGTGTAACCTATTGTAATCCTTTATTCGGAGAATGTACTTGTAATTGCATACCTACTTCGCCACGTTATGCTACCCCGTAGCAGCCAGCATATAATTCTACACTGTTCCACGACATGTTAACCTGTCCCGATAATCCGTAGCACCTAACCTGCCTATCACTGATAAATGTACACTTATGGGTTTACAAATTAGTAATTTTAGAGAAATTGGCTAAACGCCGTCTGTACGTCTTAATTGAGGTAATTGTGTTTATCAAAACCTAGTATTAGTAAAAGGAAACATTACATCGAGGAGAGAGTTTCCTGCAACAAAACGGAGAAATCTCATTCCGGAGGGACAATTCATCTTAGTTGGTCACGCGTTAGCGTGTAGCTCCCGCGTCCCTGCAGAAGTAACGCAACGAAAAAAAACCTTACACAGAAAGCTCAGAGTTACCTCTTAAACGATATGTTTCAAAGTTTCTCCATATATTAATACAGAAATTTTAAAAACCTGATGCTTCGTTATGACCTTCTCAGACACTTAAAAAGATACACGTACTCAAATTAACTCTATTGTCTAATTATTTGTCCGTTTGCATTGATTTAAGCCATTGTAACGTCGAATCCTTTTGCAGTACCATTTTAATGTTGTCCATGCTGACAATATCATTCTACATTTCAAAATGTATTCGCGCAGGTGGATATCCTACTATTGCCTGATCGCCATAAGGAGTCAAAAATAAGGGATTTCGACGTTAGGATATCACAGTACCAATCAATTAAAACTAACGGCATAAAATGAAAAACAAGAGCCACTACACGTTGACGGAATTCCAGATAGATTTTGCAGTGGATGCGCTGCGAAATTAACCCCATGCCTGGCTCACATTTATGACGGACGTTTACCCAACGAACATTCTATGTGAGAAGAAAAGTGCGCAGGTCACGTCTGTTCGCAGCACAAGCAAAATATCGTATGCACACAGCAGCGCTCCATTACCATTGATGTCCGTTGGTAGTAAATGCTAGAGTATATTCTGACCTCAAAAGTAGAGACGTTCTTGATGGAAAAAAAGTTCCGCTCAAAGAAAATCAACTCAACTTGCAAACAACAGATGCGCATAGTCAGGTACTGTTGATTTACCGAAGCCGTTCGACAGTGATTGGCTCGAGGAATATTTGTCTAACAGAACTAAGTACGTCATAGAGTGAATGTGGCCCACAAACAAAATTGACTATTAAGAAGCGATCTGAAATGAGACCATCTTCTTAGATTTTCTGAAGAGTTCAAGGAAAATCCAACACATCTCTGAAGGCATTCAAGTATTAGATGGGAAAGTGAGCAGCTGTAGAGTACTGTTCTAGATAATTAGAATCTATTAACTAAACATGACAACAGAGATCCACGTAATTCACAGACGCCCTTCTAGCAGAATATCAGGTTAACCTCGCCCACGCAAAACCTTTACATAAATGTTTAGCGAACTTAAATGGGACGAGCTGGATGATAGATGAGTTAATCCTGGAGAATCCTGTTAAATAACTTTAGAGAACTTACCGCCGCCGTCGTATACACAGTGGGAGTAGGGCAAAAGTGATTAGGACACACACAGACGCATATAGCCAGTGACATTTCGCTCGCTAGGTATGCTTACGGAATAAATAGTAAAATCTATAAATGTAATCGTAGGATATGGAAATGGAATAAGAAATAAAATCGATAAGTGTAAGCGTAGTCCACCGCGGCCATTGTCACTGTCAATAAATTCTTCAGGGTATATGATAACATAGTCAATTTAGAAATTACCCAACGTTCGGCAAGTGCTTTCCCCAGAGAGTAATAAAAATATTTTCCGGAAGGGCACATTTGTAAGTGGCCGAAAGGCTGCGTAATTTTATAAAGTGAAAATCAGACGACATAGGCTAAAGAAAGTGATTGATAAAAGTAACCTTTAACATGGCTTTCGGAGTATGTATGTAAATAAATAATGAGGTATCAGTGAAGTTTTACCAAGAAACTGGTTAACGTATGGACCGTTGGTTTAATTTTGCCTCATCCTGGCCTACGACGTTCTGTTCATCAGCAAACAGCGATTTTGTAAAATTTTCACGGTTAGTATAAGTTTATCGGTTATTTCTATCGGCTTATTTATTAAAAAGTGTGCTGCAGAAAATTTAAAAAATGTCGGTGAGGGTGGTTAATGTTTACAGAAGCTGTTTCACATCTCAAAGACTGAACGCCTTTTCCATCTCTCATCTGTTCTCACTGGATTACTTTTATTCTGTGCACTAGTACAGTGATATTGTGTAGTGCTCTTTACAGTTAACTTCCGCTATACCTTGCCAAATGTACTCGTAGTACGTATATATTTTAATTAAGTTTTGGAAGTATGTATGTATTTTAATTAAGTTTAAATCTGCGTAGGCGTAAAATGCTGTCTGAACGTGTTATTTATTCCTTGAATGCATGCATGATATGTGAAATATGTATCATTAATAGGAACTTAGTTTTAATTACTTACTTTAAAATTTTACTGTGCAATATATACTAAATAAAGTATTAGTACATAACTTGAACAATAACGCATCTATTCTTCTTATGTTGTTTGTTAAAGCTTCAATTCGTATTTGTAGCAATCATCTGCCCCGTCAAGCAATAGTCATGAAACTTAGAAACTTCTTTTCATTAGTTCAATATTTATATAGTCAGTGTTTTTTTTTAAATTTTTATTCTTTTGCATTTTGTTGTCTTCTTTGAATTTTTACATAGATATAAGACCAAAGGATCGCTATTGTCAATTTAGGTCGATATTCATCTCGCATACAGTAAAATTTATAATAATTTAACAATTATGTTCCTGCTGTTTTGTTGTGTTTATGGAGCTGAATAGCGGTCCATAATGTTTTATTTTCACATCCATGCAAATCACATTCTATGTTGAAAAGTTAAAAGTTACATGTTTCTTGCTTAACTTGGCGCACATTTTTCTTGATAATCGATAATTTTCTTGTGTAGTATACTGTAAAATATGTACATCTATATCTACATGCGTTACTCTGCAAACCACATCTAAGTGCGTGGCAGAGGAGTCATCGAACCACCTTCATACTGTTTACCTTCCACTCCATTTTCGAATAGCGCGCGGGAAGGAATAACACTTAAATCTCTCCGTTCGGGCTCTAATTTCTCCTATTTTATTATGATGATCATTTCTCCCTATGTAGGTAAAAACAACATATTTTCGCATTCGGAGGACCAAACTAGCCTTTGAAACGTCTCTAGTAGATCTGGCCGCAATCTTGGATTAGCTTTTCTCACAACATTATCTATGTGTTAGTTCCATTTGAGGTCGTAATAGTTATTACTAGGTTTTTTTTTTTTTTTTTTTTTTTTTTTTTTTTTTTTTTTTTTTTTTTTTTTTTTTTTCTTATTGATTTATGAACAGACGAAGTTCAACGGATTACTTTTAGTACTCACATGGACGACTTCGCACCTTTCATTATTTGGGCTTAATTTTCGTACCTTACAGATAACTTTGCTAAATCGTTTTGTAGTTGGTTTTGATCTTCGGACGACTTCACCAGACGATAAACGTCAGCATCATCGGCAAACTACCTCACAGCACTCCTCAGACCATCTCCCAGATCGTTTACGTAATGCACGTAGGCTATAATTTGTTGTTGACAGCATCAAATATGTTACATTTTTACCTCTTTTGTACCTTTTTGTATTCGTTCAAGATTGTAATAACCATTCTGCAATATTTATTTTCCTTTATCCTAGTGTCTTATTTGTTGCTTGCATTATTATATCTTCAGTCCTAACCCATTCTTTATTTATAGATGTAATAATACCCACAAGTCTGTAATTTTCATTTGAATATGGCCCACTCTGGCGCAAAATTTTAATACTCTAAGCCTGAAGTAAAAGTAACTACTATACCAAAAGCTCCCGATCAGCGTTCAAATTTTCCATGATTGTGTTCTTGTTTCTTCAAGGTTTCTTGAAGCACTTACCTTGAACATTTATAGAGATTTCGATGCTTGAAGTAGGTGCCTAATACCTTTATGCTTTGCGGAAACTATTAATTCCAATAGTTACGCTAATGACTTCATTATTATACAAGAAAAATATAAAAGAAACTTCGTATAGGTGTCAAAGCTTCTTAATTACTGATTCCTATAATGCATTTAAACAATTTGAAGCGATAACTTGTAGCAGAGATGGTAAATATCTCGTGTGTTTCATAGACACCGATATCTGTACCCACATCAACATGCAGGGGAGAGTATAAAAATATGATAAATATCGAAAACACAATACGATGCCTAACACGTTGTGGGAAAACTGTTGGCATTCAAAATAGTTTTTGGTCATCTCTAAATGAATAAATACAGCTAATGTACGGTTAACAAGGGCAAGTGATGTCACTATTCATGAAAAATAGTGCCAGTTTTAAGTAACTATAGTTGAAGTGGATCGCAATTACACAGTATCTCCTCACAACTAGACTGCAAAGTCTTACTGATACGGAGATATGGCGAATGTCGTCATCAGAAGCGTATTTGACAATTCATTCTTGTGCTCACAAAACTAGTTCCGGCCTATTCGACCCACGGTGGAGAAGCCGAGCGGTCTAATGCGCCTTGCTCTGAAGCGTGCGGTTGCTTGCCGTCGGAGGTTCGAGTCCCCTTCCTTTGGGCATGAATGTGTTTGTGTGTGTTTGTGTTATCCTTAGCATAAGTTACTTTAAGTTAGTTTAAGTAGTTTGTAACCATTGTGACTGATAACATTAGCAGTTAAGTCCCTGAGTTTTAGAAACATTTTAATACTTTTGAACTACTCGAGTTGTGCGTTTAGGAGCCTTTTCATCTTCACTAGGGAACAATCATTGTAAAATGGGGGCAAATAAAAGTGGCCTGGACGATGTTAAAATGTTTGTAAATCTATGCGACTTACCTGGGTTGTGTTGGGTTGTTTGGTTGTGATAGGGTGACTAAACTGCTAAGGTTACCAGTCCCCCGGTAGGGAGGGGAAGGAGTGAGGATAGGAAAGGAGGGAAGAGGGGCAGGAAATGCAGTGCGAGAAGTAAAGAACGACGAGCAATTGCGCGCTCTGCAGCAAGGCGCCTTAGAGCGCTCGGCCACTCCACCGCGGCTTGCCCGAACGAGTGGACACGATTTTGAAACCGTTTGAGGAATAATTAACATTACAGCATATTTACGTCATCTTTAAGCCTGACAGTTGTTAGCAGAAGTCAATCTGGTCACCTGATTTGTTAGTGTGGGGTTGCTTTGTGTGGGAAACCATCAGATCTAAGATGTATCGCTACGGTTCTTATAGTCTTCAAGAACTGCAGGAAAACATTTCAGATGATATGGCAGCAGTTCCAGCAGTCAAGGTTTAGATTGTACGTTACTTTGCAGGATATTATCGTTTTATTGTGCGACGATCATAGTGATTAGTGATTAGTGAAATGTATCATCGCTCGCAATTACAAAGAGGCCAAGTCGACGGTGATCATTTAGTGAAAGCATGGTTTAACTTTTAACTTGCGACCTTGTACTTGATAATGACAGCGTAACAACGTCATTGGCGAAGAAGACTAGTGTGCAAAATCCGTCTTTAAGTAACAACGATCGAATATCATCAAGAACAGTTGCGTCCAGATAACATAAAACTACCATGGTAAGAGAGACTACCATACTCAAAACTTACTAGAGTAATACTGTTTCACCTGGAGCTTAACATTCATGGAAGGGCTGCTGTTGCTAAACCTTTAACGAAGACAACGCAAAGCTGCGAAGGGAGTGGTACTACGATTATAAACCCTAGGCACTTCATTACTGGAACTATGTGGTATGCTCCAGTGAATCAGTGCTTACACTTCTTCCTATAAAAAAAACGTGTTTGTGTATCGAAAACCTCAAAACCAACTTGTGATAATGCAAGCCTGCTTCGTATAGTCACGCATGGGGTAGGTTCCGTTACGATTTGGACATCTATCCTGTTATTCACAGCTCCTATCATTACCCTCACTGGCCGCATTCCTGTGAATGATTATCCAAAGCAACAAACGGCTTATTATGACCAACATATTGAAGAAAAAGAACATTGGCGTATTCGAAAATGATAATGCGTCCACACGCTCTACCAAAATTGTTCAGGACTGCTTTGTCCGACATCTGAAACTTATCAAACGCCGGCCGCGGTGGCCGCGGGGACTGAGGCGCTTCAGTCACGGTCTGCACGGCCACTACGGTCGGGGGTTCGAATCCCCCTCGGGCATGGATATTTGTGCCGTCCTAGTTCGTAAGTAGTTCATAATTAGTTTGTAAGTTTAGGGACTGATGACCCCGTAATTAAGTCCCATAGACTATACAAACATTTGAACATTTTGAATTATCAAACATCTGGATAGCAAAATCGCCTGCCTCAACATAAAGAGAACCAAATTTATAGTTCCAACCTCGTTCAAGTAATTCGCGGATGTTTTGGTACAAAAATGGATAAGATTCTGTTGGAAAATATAGCACTCATGACCTCGATGTTGAGCGCCCTTAAACACCAACCATCATCATCTGGAAAATATAAGAACACATTACGAATCCGTTTACGTGGAAGACTTGCATCTGTTTTCAAAGCGAATGGTGTGCCGACTCCTTACTAATAAGTAAATATTGTGTCGCTGTTAGTTGTCCATTCTGTTTTGTTCTCTCCCATTTCGGTTACCTTGTTTACACTAGCATCCACCATTATAGCTCCAATAAATAGCTCATGTTTGAAAAAAATGTTTGTAATTCTATCGGACCAAACTGCGTGGTCATCAGTCCGTAGCTTACAAACTACTTAAACCTAGGTAAATTAACCTAAGGACAACACACACACCCATGCCCCAGGGAGGACTCGAACCTCCACGGCGAGCAACCGCGCGCTCCGCAGCGAGACGCTTTAGACCGCTCGGCTACTCCACCGCGGCAGCTCATATTTGAATTCACTTACTTGAAACGTAATGAAAGCACTCACAACGGCGCGAACATTGTGCTGCTCACTACTGATACTTCGAACGTGCTGAGGACTTTGCACTCCAGCCATTTGTGGTGGAAAGCAACAGCGGCCTAGAGACTCAGCTAACATCTGCATCTACGATGAAGCATAGATTTCTTGCAGTGTTTCCATATATTTAGCCAATTTCTGGATGTGTTCATACGTTCTGCATGTAATGGAGGAGTATACGTCCTACCGGTAAGCCTATTATCGATTTTCATTATACTGCACGTCCCTAATCTGTATCCTCATGTAAATCGTTTCTTTAGTGGCTCTCCAAGACTCTTGTATATTTGGAAAAAGCGTATTTGAACCTTCAGCTGTACATTTTTTGCCCTAATGTAGTCAGTATCCACACATTGACGTAATATCTGTCAGTGCTTCTCGAGTGTTCAAAAAGGTTAAAATGTTTCTAAACTTAATGGACCAAACTGCAGCGGTTATTGGTCCCTAGTCTTACAAAATACTTTAACTCATGCTAAGGGTGACACAAACATCCGTGCCCGAGGAAAGACTAGAACGTAAGACGGTAACGGCCACGCAATCTTAACGGCTTCCCAGACCGGACGGCGCTTCTCGAGGGTAATTTGTCGTATCTTTTATGGTGTACAGCGCTCTTATATCGAATATCTACAGACAAAGATGTTATCATTTAACAATTTGTAACGACCTATTGAGAGCATATTACTTTATTTTGATGGTTTGCAGTTTAGTCGTACTCGGACTCCGTAGGTTTCGCCATTAAGGATGCCAGTCTCAAGAACATACAGTAACTTGCATCGTAGTATGTTTGTACTATTGATATGTGTTACTATGACTCTCTGATATCGGGATCAGTTTTCTGTTCCAAAAGTGAAGATTCATCATCTCATTTAACTCGAAAGTGGTAGAGGACCTGCTTTATTGCCGCTTCTGTTGTATCTGTTATACTGACATATAAATGACACTATTTCAGGCAAGAAACTGTGTTAATATAGTATTAGAAAGAATGGAAACAATAATCTATACTGATTATTATAAATGATCATCTGTAATAAAAATGTCTGTACGCAAAAATAAACTTACAGTTCCATTAAAGTAGACAGAAGTAGGTTACACAACTTTTCTTAACATTTTGGTACAAAATACGGACTTATAAATTTTTTAATTTGCTGATTACTGACAAATGAATGTATTCGTATTGTTGCTTTTGTGCCCACGAAGAAAGCTTTAGACCGTTAATAGCAGAAAATAGCATGTGTAGATTTTAAAGTTTTTTCTGTGTCTGTTGAAGAGTTTGCAGCAAGGTGTTGACTTGTCAGCGGTGCTGGCTGTGTGTAGCAGCAGCGGCAGTGATTGGGGGCGTGCAGAAAGCGCGGCCGTGTTTATTCCAGTGGGCGCTCGTTCAAAAACGCGCTGACTCACTTCCTCGTCTCGCTTGTGCAGCCAACATAAAAGCACTTTAACGCAGGTAATACAGTAGCGGCCAACAAAATCTCTCCGCTCTGCTTTACAAGGGACGGCCACCGCTCCTCCACAGATAATTCCCTGACTACGGAATTACAGGGAGCGAACTCCACAAGATATTCCACACAACTTTTCAATATTCTGTCTCATCTGATTGTAAACTATGCAGCGAAACTTACATTTAAGAACGTGTAAGTGTACTTCCTTTTCAGACGCATACTCTTTCAAAACGTTCTTGAGACTCTTTGTGTATCCATCTTGCTTTAATGGATGTTGGAACGACGGCGTTTTATTATTGTTAGAAATGAAAAACCTTCAGCCGTTACTTTTGGACTTATTCGACTAGTTTCGAGTATATACTATTCTCTTCTTCAGACTGTGAGGATACAGGGTTTTAGCTTATAACCTCTTTGGTACGTTTTGGTCGAACGAGAGTTATCGTGGGCGCGCAGCGATAGCTGCTGGGCGACAATGCTTAGGTTGGAATGTTTTTTTGTTTGTTGAACGGTGTGCGGTAGTCTCCCGCCGACCGCAGAGCGAGGCAGTAGCACGTTGACAATGAGTCCGTATCCCGCGTTTAGCTGTGGCTAAAGTTTTGCCCATCAGTCGTCTCGCAGATGAGTTTCGGTTGCAGTTGCGCATTGAAATGTTTCAGTGTGGACTTGTAGACATTATCGTAGTGGCACGCGGTTATTTAATTAGTGTATTTAAAGAAAGAATTATTCACATTTGTCGTTCCATAATAAAGGAAGTTAACGACGTTTATTGTTATGGATCAACCTAGTAATTGTCCGCATCCCATAACGTCAAACCATTAGAACAATGATTAAGGATTAATTAAACAGAAAATAGAAAATAACGGCACCTTCGCCCATCGAGGATTAGGTGGACGCAGCTATGTCGTTACAAGTCCCTTAAAGAATCCGTGCTGTAATCAGTTCAAGACGTTGTTGGCTACATCTTGAAGTGATAGGTTGATACGCAATACACACAATAAAGAGCTAGCATGCATCACAGCATGGATTCTTAAAGCGTCTGAAGAATAGAATAGTGTATTCTTGAAACTAGTCGAATAAATCCAAAAGTAATGGCTGGAGGTTTTTCATTTCTAACAGTTCTTGAGAGTTGTTTATCAAATGTTCAAATGTTTGTTAAGCTTATGGAACTTAACTACGGGGTCATCAGTCCCTAAACTTACAAACTACTTATCAACTACCTTATACTAAAGACGGCACAAATATCCATGCCCGAGGGGGGATTCGAACCCCCGACCGTAGTGGCCGTGCAGACCGTGACTGGAGAGCCTCAGTCTCCTCGGCCACCGCGGCCGGCGAGTTATTTATGACCGCCAATTGTTGCCTAATGTACGTTAGACAAAATTTAGGGCGACGTATCACATTCCATTTGCAGTGCTAATTAATATTTAGTGGTGGGATCGTAATGGACACGGTTTTAGCACAGCTTATCTCATTATTACTGTTATTATCATTATTATAGTTGAATGTCTGTTTACAGAAGTACTGAAATCAGTTAAAAATTTAATCTAAGGTTAAGTATTAGTGTACTAGGTAATTCAAATCAGGAAGAGAATAGTCCCTAAATTGAGACATCTACATCTAGTTGCCAGATCAGCAGTTCACACTTTCCTGATAGAGGGCTCATACAACCATTTCAGACTATTTGTCTACCGTTCCACTTTCGAAAAGCGCGCGGCAGGTATAAACACCAAACTTTTTTTCCGTTCGAGCTTTGATTTCTTTAATTTATTATGGTGATAACTTCTTCCTGTATATGTATGGGCAAAAAGTACTTTCACATTCGGAGGAAAAAGTTGGCGATAGAAATTCCGTTACGTACATTTCGCCGCAACAAAAAAAAAAAAAAAAAACGCCTTGTTTTAATGGTTGCGCCGCGCCGGAATAGTCGTGCGCACAAAGGCGCCTTGCTGTGGTGCACGCGTCGGAGGTTCGAGTCGTCCCTCGGGCATGGATGTGTGTGTTGGTCGTAGGATAAGTTAATTTAAATAGTTTGTAGTTTATGGACCGATGACGACATCAGTTAGGTCCCACAACTTTACAAACAGTTGAACATTTAATGGTTGCCACCTCAACTCGTGTATCATTTCCCTGTTACTCTCTCGCCTATATCGCATAAATACAAGACGAGACACCTTTCTTTGAACTGTTTTGATGTTCTCCGTCACAGTAAAAGCAGTAAACCATGGTGGTTGTGATTCTCTATTTATACTTTGATATACTAATCCGCAGATACAAACGGATACACGGAAAAAATTATGAAATATCTGTAACAATAATCTCTGTTTATGTAATACGTTCGTGTTTTAACATGTTCAAGTTATTTAACGTGCAACTCCTAAACTGAGTTGTAGAATGAACAACATGATTCTTACCTCCATGTACTGAATCCGATAACCAAGTGTGTCTATCCGTATACCACTTACGCTTTTCGCATTCATTTACTGTTGTCCAGTGCATTGACAATATTTCGTCTAGTCGCAGTCCTACTCAGTAATCGTCATACTTCCCCAGGGTACTGATACTTAACTACTTCAAGAAAGCGTCATTGTGAGAAACGCAGTAGCATTAGGCACGCTGTGAATCACAGTTTGTTGCAATATAAGGAGGAGTCAAATGGCAACGAGACAGATGGAAAGATGTAACAAATTGTTTATCATTTCAAACGTTTCTCTTAACCGATGATACAATTACTCCACTGTGAGACAAGATGGTCAATGTGTTCGTGTAAAAAAGTTTGTGGTTGTCTACGGAACAGTGATTACACAAACGCGTGCAGCTCTTCGTCTGAACTAAATCTACGGCCACGAATATTTTGACAGTGCTCTAAAAGTACGGAACACACTTGTGGAGAGATGATGACTGCACGGAGGATATACGGAGGTCTGTGGAAAAACGGCATATCCTGTTACAGGAATGTTTGTGGAACAGACATTTTGCACAGAGAATAATTGAACATATTCCATAGGGAACATTGTGTGACAAGCCGACAGTCAAAGGTGAATCTTTGCTTTTTGTAGTCATTGCAAACCATTGTAAGCAAGTAGAAACGTTTCATTTGTAAATGCCTATCCATTGCTCTACTTGCAACGTGAAGCATACATTTAATCAAACAGGATGTTTTGCTTACATGATTTTTCTAAAACTTACGGTTGCATAAAGCGAACAAGATCCCTGGTCTTTCAAAACTGCTGAAAAATATCAAACTCTTGTTGTGCTCAATTAATAAAGTGTCCTTTAAATCTGAAAAAAAATCTTATATTAGGGCCCAAAATGGATAGGATTTTCGCTTAGTCCCATAATTTCGTATTGCCGGTCACAAGTAGACACTAAAATGCTGATAAAATCTGGAAATGTTGCGATAACGTCTCTCGCCAAATTTCTGTATCATATAAGGTCATTTACCGTCGTGAAACGTAAGTATTTAATATTTCTAAATCTTAGAAGCAGTGCACTTTTCTACGTGTATAAGGCTGCTGTGTTATTTCCTGGATGTTTCGATATTTAATCTGGTCATGAACAATAAAACCTTTTTCAGAATACAGGGTGGCCGAAATAAAACACGTTGAGGAAATATAAGACTGACGTTGAAGTGGCCATTGTTAATGAACAGGAGAACTGCCCAGCTCAGAAAATGGCGGTAACCGTGATTTCAATGCATCACTTGGTCGCTGTTATTTTTCTGCCCTTACGCATCTCCCAAAAGGTTTGGCCTCAGTTCTTCACTGTGTCATAAGTTTTGAGTGGTTGAGAGAAGCGGACGTGTTTCCGTTGAATGCAACACCAAATGATGTACGCGAAAATACGTTTGTTCGTTGTAGAGTGCAATGCGAAGCACGCTTCACCGCAAAGATATTGAGAACTGTTTTATTTCATCCATATCTGGATCAACGTACAGAAAGTGAGTGACTGTAAGGATATTTTCTGAGAAACGGCACAATTGTGAATGAGGATTTTTGGGAGGAGAGGAAAATCCGGAGAGTCATTGGAACTTCGTGACCACTTCGGTCATCTAATGTCTCACCATGTGATTTTTACGCATGCATCGTATTACAGTTTCGCATATTCTCAGATAATCTTTACTCACTGGACGATCTACAATAGAACACTGAACACACTGTTGTTGCTCAGCTTCAGGAGGCAAATCGGGACAAGAAGGATCTAGCGCGAAAGAAACAAGTATTTCTCATAACGAATTCAAATTTGTTTCAAGGTTTCTCCCCCAAGAAGATTGTTAAAGCAGAAAATCTGCCATTGGTGTTCGGTATAAAGACAGATGATACCGTCTGGTCCATAAATCTGGAAGATATTGCTACACCAGATAACACGTACAGAAAACGCAGAGAAATTCCATATTCTCCGATAATAAGTTGTGCCTGTCAGAGAATACAGTGAGTAGAAAATTGTTAAAAAAATTCAAGACTGCTCTGAAGGTGAGTGACATCCATTATGAACAGCTATCAAATGTTTTTTAAGCTTATGGGACGTAAGTGCGGGGTTATCAGTCCCTAAATTTACAAACTACTTATAAACTACATTATACTAAAGACAAGGATTCCAACCTACGACAAGGAGCGGCCTCGCGCATCGGAGGATAGCGCCTCAATGCGCTCGGCCACTCCTCCGCGGCGAACAGCTATGGTAAGAATGTATTACTGCCACATAGTACAGTTAAGATGGCGAAAATACTAATACGAAATACCAATATTTGTAAGAGTTACAATTGTTGTCATTTCTCTCGTAGTTGTAAATGTAGATGTAGTAATAGTACTTCGAACAGAACTAATGGCATCACACAACGAAGGTAATAGTAAATGTAGTTAAAAAAGATTGACTATGTTGAAAATCTTATGCAGTTTTGTGGAACAAGGAAAGGAAAATATGATTGTTTGAATCTACATGAAGAGTTAGAGACAGGTAACAATCTAAATATTACAGTGATAATGATATGAGGAACATTTATATATAGGGAAAGTGTGACAAATGTTCCAAAGTCATTTTGAGGATCGCAGCAGAAGAAACAAAATTGTTATTAATAGTGATGGTTATAATTAATGTTTGATCTGTAACAGACCATTGTTCTTACCGAACTAAAAGCAATAAATAAATAATACGAATACTCTTTGCCAGCTTCAGTTAACATATTCGTCTGGTATGTTGTACGGTTGTGAACAGGAACCACCACCGTGCAGTAAAGACAGTGTTTACGCTCAGCTTAGGTTTTCCATTTCGATGACTCCCCAGACGTGAGTAACAGGTTGGCTCCCTGAATGACGCCACGTTGCTTGCCTGCGCCTTGCTCCTCCGACAGAAATACTGTTCCGCTACCAATTACATCGCAGCCGTTGGAGCGGGCAGAGAATCCTTATAAGAAAGTAGCGAGGTCATCTGCGTTGCGGAGAACTGTTTCTCCTCTGTTTTTGTGTCATCAGTGATGTGGGGGAAGACGGAAGGCATATAAAGTAACACCACTCCTCCTATGAGTTAACAACTTTTCCGCTGCGCAACTTCCTTCGGTATTCCCGAAGAAAACTCTTTGGTTAGTTATTATTTATTTTTGAGATTCAGTGTTCACTGAACGTCAGGGTTTTCCTAAAATTATGCCAAAAATTATTAGTAACTGACGTCAGGCGTCAGGCTCTCCAGAATACAATGTATTGATTCAAGTAACCTAAACTGAGTTCCAGCATTTCAAGTCATAAATCCTGTACATGCCTAATAATATGCTTATCATCTTCAAACTTTGTGTAGTAGAATAAGTGTGTAGATCGTGGTCAGTGCGCAACACCGGATGTAAACCTCTCATTTTCTCCTATAGTTTCTGTTCTATCGCCTTCCCGAATGCTGCTAGCCCGTTTCGAGACATTCCGACAAGGATATTTAGTGAATAAGAGTGGCGTAATTTTGTAACGTCACACATAGCATGGCAATTATTGTTCTCTGGTCTTAAACCACATCTTCTTCATACTATTTGTTAATGGCGGTACAGTTCCCATTTGCTTCAAATGTATATCTCTGTCTTCCGAATGAAGACTGCGTCTGTGTGCGGTAAAGGCATCGGATATCTGTTTATTGTTGAGACAAATGGACGTTACGATGTGGTATACATTTCCATGGGGTTAACACAAGGACCGAAAGAGCCTAAGTGACAAATTGCACAGAATCAAAGCTACATTAAATACTTTCCATATTGAAAACTACTCTTAGTCTGTTAAAATAACTAAGGCCCAAGTAAGCACAGTGCATGAAAATTAACGTAGCCTTATATTATTTACAATCGCTAACCCGGATTACGTTATGGGTTTTGTCACAGTTTACACCGATGATTCGAGTTGCAGGACGGTATTGGTTTGAAAATCAGTGCGTAACTATGACTTTCATCATCTACTCATTGTCAGCATTTTGAACGTAAAATATTATGTACTAAATTCATTGTTATTTAATACATTCAATTATTAGTCACATAATGTACTTATAAAATTGTCTTATAAAATTTTTAAAACAAGACGTGAATTATAAATTGCTGCCATCTTTTTCATAGTTGGAAACGTCGCTGTTTTTTATGCTTCTTCAATCATCTGGTTGTCATTCAGATCATTATTGTGAAAAAAAAACAGGAAATAATTGAACCACATGCCTGAAAAACGTTAAATTTAATTTTCTGATTTTTATATGTCGTTGTACAACATTTTGACTTACAAACATTGATTTTTCTCAGTCAATTTCTAGATTACACAATAAAATAATTTCCTGCTTTCATCACAAACGAAACAAAACAGTGATACCCATAAAAATATGGGACGCGAAATTATTATTCTGCATCCAGCTGACACGTATGGTTCTAACTTGTTGTCTGATTTCAGTCTTGGATGTGGCAGGTAAAGCAGCCGACAATAATATTTCAATAACGGTTCTAGAACTTGAATGAATATTCGAGGAAAGTTCTAATGCCTATGGGTTGAGTATGCTGCTGTTTAGTGTCTACTTGCGAAATATTTATCTATTCGAATATGATCTTAAACTGTATTTCAAGGGCCTCAAATTTTAAAATGATTTAACGATATCCTGGTTCTTAAAGTTTTCCTGTTTGGAAATTAGTGCTGCTACCATAACGCAGTTCCACCTTTGTTGCCGCGAACGTATACATAACTGACTGGATATAGTAGATTGATCGTAGCGTTCAACACCATTCTCGGCTACTTTTACGAACGCTTTGTCTACAAACATTAATGATTGTTTTCCAACGGTGCCTTTCCTTCCGAAAATTGTAAAGAGCCATTAAAGAAGGACATCGCTACATTTAGAAAGAGAAATAATCTGTTAATATCTAAGGGTGGCCACCATAGACGCAGCATTATCAGTATGCGCTATATAGTCTGTTATGCTCCTTGTTTCCAGAGAACATTTTGAGTCATGCATTACATTATATATTCTATTCTGTTTATAGCAATTCTTTTATTCGGAGTATAAAATGAACAAAGAACGTGAATTATAGCAAAGGATTTCACAATATTTAGTTTATTTTTGGAATATGTGCTTTAATTACGTGTATATGAATTAATTTCCTTCGCTTTGTCGAACTTCATCGACTATAACCTTTAACGAGGGTCAACAATGGAACCAGTTCCTACTAGAACGCAGATTTTTCAATATGTGTTAACTGTGAACCTATTTTATGAATTCTGTAACATGCGTATTAACAGATGTTTCAATTTCCTATGTCTTCTTTTCTGAATTGGAAAATAATAAGCCGCGGTGGAGTATCCGAGAGGTCTAAGGCGCCTCGCTGCGGAGCGCGCGGTTACTCGCCGTCGGAGGTTCGAGTCCTTAAAGGCATGGGTGTGTATGATGTCCTTAGATTAGTTTACGGTAGTTGAAGTAGTTTGTAAGCTACGGACTAAAGTCCACACTGTTTGGTCCGATAGATTTACAAACATTTGAACATTTTGAAAATAATAACTGCAGATTTATTTCATAGATGTTAAGTGCATTTGTTTGGTAGAGTCAAAGGTTTCTGCAAAGTTTATAGCGTTGGTAGTAGCCTGTAGCGGAACGGTGACATGACAACCGTCAAGTGGAAAGAACATCTGAATTTCACGGACTAAAGCAGGAATTTTTTTTTTTTTTTTTTTTTTTTTTTTTTTTTAAGCGTACCATTGGATACTGAAGAAATATAGGAAAGAAAGGCAAAGCAGGCACATGTATATGTGTTACCGGCACCCGAGTGTTTGGCCAAGTTACATAACACATATCACACTACGTTAGTAGATTCAAATGAAGTTACATGTTAAAACAAACAGATAAACATTTATTTTCTTTAGCACTAATACAATTTTCCAAAACTTTATTTGTGCGCTTTATGTAGGAAACTCTAGAACTTTGCATTCTAAAATAATGGAGATAAGTGTGTCCGGTACTCACTATCGAAATTATTTATCGATTTTAAAGCTACTCAGCAAAGTACTTGTTTAACATAAATCGTGGAACTCGTATAAAGTATTAAGTTATAGCGACTTTATAAAAATAATTAATATCTAAGATAATTCAACTAACGTCATCAGGATGTGATGAGTTTGCGTGATATTGTTCTGAATGTGGTGTGCACATAGAGGAGCATTAATAAGTGTAATAACTGTAGCCCTATCAATGTACCAGTGAGTATTTTAGTTTGTTCTAAATGCTTTTAGCGTTCATTAGTCGCCGAACTGTTTCAGCAGCGTCATTGATATCTGCAAGTGTTATGTACTTCACTCAATTTTTAGCCTGTTACATACACAGTAAAGGAACTTTGTAAGAATTGATTGAAAGTTAGGTATTAATTTCTGATGTCATAAGAATCAGTAAAATATTTCGTAACTTTTTAAATTTTCTGAAAGATCTAACACTTTCTACTTTATTTACATAGATAGGACCAATGAAATTTCTGTCAATTTAGCTATTAGTTCGTACGATTTCCTCAACTTTTTCTGTTGTTGTGACGTTGAAAGTTTATGAGTTCTTGTGTCATGTTATGCAAAGCTCGACAATGCTTGTTAACCACGTAAGGGAAAAAAATCGCAAGATACCAGATATCTGTTTTTTGTCAACATTGCATGCTTAAGTACAAATGTATAGTGATCAGGAAAGACCACAATATTCATTCCTTCATGAAGCCATATCTTTTCTTTTCCTGTTTTTGGAATGTAACTCTCCACAGTAAATTTGTTATCCTAAATAAACAACCAATGTTACAAATATAACAGTTATCACATTGCAAACATAGGATTTGTTGACAACGTCAGTATTTGTTATAATATATAATTTGTTCCCTTCTACGAACTGCTTTCCTGATGGTTAATATGTTAAATTTACCCAGATATTTTCCCTTTCCAACTTTCTACATACTGACTGATTTCCTGTTACATTTATCACAAAGAATTCAATTAAAAATTAATTTTCATTGTTAGTTTCAGTCTCGAAAACAGTGAAATAGCTTAAGAACACGTTACTTTATAATACTTGGCTGTTCTGTATGTTTCTCAACAGTGGAGCCCGCAGATGAACCTACCGACTCATCACTTTTGAACTTTCCTTTTTTTCTGTTATTCGCTGTATCGAGTTGCTTGTGATATGGCATTATTCATTCATCATCATAATCATCATTAGAGAATGATTATGGCTTTCAGCGTTCAGTCTGGAGCACAATCTCCCTAGTAAAATTCGTATTACATTTAAAATCATATGCCAAGAACAAAGAGACGTTTCCGAAGGCTAAAGCAATTAGTTCTGCCATAACGTTTCTGCCATTTAATTAATTTCATTCATGAAATTCATGCTGATTACTGTTAGTGCACTAAGTACATTCTAACACAATATATATTGTATCGCGTATACGTGTTTTATCTGGTTCTTTGTCATCCGTTGATTGGATACAAGAAAAAGGATGTGCTAAGTGTGCATAATTATCTGTACCGTTTTGATTTGTGTCCTACCTCTTGTTCAACTTTTGCTGTTAGCTTATAACGTGCTCAAAGTGGACGCAAGGGACATAAGTACAAGAAAGTATTGATCATCTTCAGAACCTTACCTCTGTTTAAAAAAAAGCACGCATAGCTGTAGTAAATGTTAATTCCTGTTCGACAAGATCGACGGGTTTCTTTCCCTAAATGTAAAATTATGATATTTTTATATAAAGAAAAGGTCTAAGATATAATTTTATCCATAGCCGATGGAAAAATTTTGGCATTTTATGCTGTATTGTAGATAGGAATTTCTGCCTGAAGTTATTCACTTTGAGAGCAGCGGCATTTGCAAGTAATTTCATGACCAGAAAGTAAACGAAAATATTGATTTGCCTGATGGCGAGTACCTGGTTATATTCGAAGAAGAGTGATAAAACTGTGTCTGGGGATCGGAAAATGTGCATTACATCCATCCCTCATACCAAGAAGCAGGAGATACCAAGTTTGCTCCTTGTCTGACGATCATGATATAAAAGTAGATGATAAATTTTTAACTAATTCATAGTAGCAGGAGTAGAATACAGATGTTGGGCAGATAATATGTTAACTTTTCTGAAAAATTGATCACAAAGCTAAAACACCAACAACTACACTGTAACTAAACAATATTGTTTCCACACCCTCTTTATTTCAGTCTCACGATTACTTTTGTGGATCGACAACATGATCAGGTAATAGAAAATTAAGCATGCCTCTCCGTTTAGATGATGTACATCATGCCTTTTATGGTTGCTCAAAGTTTCAGTCATTAGTGGGAATATAGTAACTAACGGCATTCGAAGATCATCTCAGTTTTACAGGCCGTTTCCTTCTACTTTTATCGTTAACGTTCCCACCTCGTTAATTGTCTTTATTCTAGTTCGTAGAATGTCTTATCTGTAGTCTAACGTAGGGACTGATGACCCCGTAGTCAAGTCCCATAAGCTATACAAACATTTGAACATTTTTTGTAGTCTAACGCCTTCATTGCTGAAAGGGAACTGCACATGTCTTTCAAGAGTTGTTAGTTTTTCGACTACCTGGACGTTACACATGAGGAAATACGATTTAGAAGACGGGAGGTATACTTCCCAGATCGTCATATGTTATCTTGATTGATTGCTTCTATCGCGCTGTAGTGAGAATATATTTATGTTGCTTTTGTATGTATTTATTGTCGAGTTTAGAATCTGGTCACAGACCTCCTGTACAATATTTTCAGTAATGGACGACATAAATATCGAACGAAGCTTGTAAACAGAGCTCTGCAACCACATACAGCGCTTTACTGAACTATGCACAATCATAGATTCCTATGCGGCATTCTACAAACGCATTAGATCTGTCAAATAATAATAAATATTGGCCGCGGTGGAGTAGCCGATCGGTCTAAGGCGTCTCGCTGCAGAGCGCCCGATTGCTCGCCGTGGAGGTTCGAGTCCTCCCTGGGGCATGGGTGTGTGTGTTTGTCCTTAGGTTAGTTTACCTAGGTTTAAGTAGTTTGTAAGCTACGGACTGATGACCACGCAGTTTGGTCCGATAGATATACAAACATTTGAAGATTTGAATTTGAATAAATATTGTACACAATTATTAATGATATAAAAAAATACTGAAAACGAATCTAAATCCATGTTTCGGCTCGGAAAAGAAACTATGCATAAAGAAGAATGAATATCCCTTTAAGAACAAAATGAAATGTTAAACACTTTTTTTGCGAATTTCTATGTCGCCTCTGGTTTTGTGTGTATGTATTACTACCAAATAAACTGCCTGAGTTCTCCTCAAGTTGTGGTTGAAAAATTCCAGAAAATGTACTCATGAAAATCGGGCTGCAGTTTCCGTTACAGTAATCCTGCAATAACTTTCGTAAAGAAGATAATGTGAATTACGTGTCGTTTCTCTTGCTAAGTCAAACACTAGTTGGTTCTCTTCTAGTTGCTAGCGAGTTAAGTGAGAGGATGTTGAGACAGGGCTAAGAATATGGACACACATTCCGGAGGACGGCTGTTCGTGTGATTACGATTTTCGGCATGATCTTATTGCACTGCAGGTGAATGCCGGGACGGATTTTTTCCAAGAAGCAAGATTTTTCTATCTTTTAGGGACGAAAAGCTATTTTATGCTACTGGGAACGCTTGAAAATAACTGTATGATGAAAAATTTATGGTGCACATGACGTGAAATACTAAAAAGTATCAAAAACAGAGTGGAAAAACTGCCGCCTTCATTCCACAATTTTTTTCTGTGGCGTCCATTATGAGGTGGTAGTGTTAATCATATTTATAGATTCCACAGTGCTAATTATTTATGGAAATAATGTGACTGGAAACATTAGGCGTTTTTCAATAGTTCACCACTTCATATTTTGCTTTATTTGTGCTATACTTTACCGGCAGTTAAGCAAGTTCTTTTTAATCGACAATGCCCTTTTTGTGTACCCTCGGGGAACCCGATTCGTCTAATCAGATGCGGAATCCATACACGCCAGCACTATTCTAGAAGACATACAACTGTCGCGTGACTCCTAGCCTGGCCGAAGTTAATTTTTATTTTGTTTTTACACATCTTCCATAGCAATGAGTAGCATGTTAGTTTCATTGTTTATTTATTCATGTAGCTCCTCATTTGGTCTCACGACCCTGAGAGGCTCCTTTCCAGGCATTTGGACTACAGAAAAATTTGAGGTGGTCTGCAGGAATCGAATGTTTTTCTTACAAACAAATACATTGTTTGATGTACACAAAGGAAAGATATTTACGATGTTACATGTCTATTGAGTAACATACTTTTTTACGTAACCACTCGTTTAGACTTTCATTTCCTACGTCGTTTTTATTGTTAGTTCCTTTTAGTGAGAGGTGAAGGAGTAAGTTAAGGCACTGTCTGAACATATTTTAGACAACTAAAGTAATTGCTGAGTATAGTGAATGAGCAAATTGTAGAAAGAATACATAAAGACAGCTAATTAAAAAAATATTAATCATATTGTATATGGAGTTGATCGACAACTATTGCAGAACATTAATGGCCACTGCTAGTACTTTATTGCACATTTAAAAATAACAGTTAAAGAAAAAAACTGTGAAGAAATATTTAAAATACCAAGTAGGAGATACCAGATACACTGAGACACTGATTAACAGTGACTGTATTTTGTTTCCGCAGATCTTATTGGGCTTAAATAGCCGTAAAAATCCATAACGTAAAGTAACAGTTGCTGAATTGCGAATATTTATTTACTGTGTACACGACCGGTTTCGGAATTTCAATTCAATCATCTGGCGTAGACTGTATCATTTGAAACAAATCTATCAGATGAAACATAAGGGAACTACCTTGCCAAAAATATCTGACAGTTAACAAGTTTACCGACAAAAAGCTACAAATCCACCTCTTTATAGCGATAGTCGTTATATTTGTTATCCGTCACATATTTTTAGGATCGTGGTTCCCCATTTTTTCTAATTGGTTTGTTTCATTTATTACAGTCTACACTAGATGATGGACTTTGGATTTCGAAAGCGGACATATATCCAAGAGATAAAGTTTGTCACTTCACAACTATTGTGCGGTTCATTCAATTTACATAATGTATTTTCTTTCCTGCTGTTTGGATAATTTGTCTGTTTGAAATAAAGAAAAACACTACACAATTGACGAACGGAACCCCCGCATCAGCAACCAGCTTTACTAATGCTTATACGTCTTTTTAAATTATTATTCATAACAACAAAATTTTAATAAGGTATTCTAAAACACAACAGAGCTCTTTTATTTATTTTACTAACCAGGATTAGTCACAAGTTACTCTTGTGACTTTCTCAATGAATTAATCAAGTTCTGTAATTAAATGAAAACAATTTTAATCTAAACCAGGGTAACTACAGGTTTCTTCATCGTTTTGTGTTGGGTTATAATAGCGGGTGAGCGTAATTTGTCAAGAGTCACTACATGCTGGGGAAGAAAGCTTACGACGTTTTCCATCTTTGTCTAGCTACTCAAGAACACGCAATAAGAGCGACGAGCACCAAACTAGTACAAATTACTTTTGTAGTAACTTTAACTTCTCTACTGTGAACTACTTTAGTAAATTACTTCCGTAGTACTGAACTCTTTTAATAACTGTTGGAGAGCTCGATTTCTATTTAAGTCTTTAACTGTAATTAAGTAGCAACGTCTTTTTACTAAAGACGTAAGCCATCTATGCACACTCCTGGCACGTGCATTGCTATTCTTCTCGGAAAAATTATTGACTTTTGGCAGAAATTATTGCATCACCATTTGACAGCAACATCAAGTTGGTATCGCTATAGATCCAGAAGCTAGAAACGATTAATAAAATTCAAAGAAGAAAAGTTCTCTCAAGAAGCCTATGGAACTGATGAAGGCGAAACTCTTGCCACAATCATCAACTTCGGCTTGCATTCTCTGGTGGGAACTTTTCTGAAGATGCGCCAAGGAAACCAGGCAGAGGACATGTTGTAATGAAGAACGGGCAGTTATTGGAAGAAACCTACAAGCTTTATTCATTAAAATGCGTTTAAATCGAGACGAATTTAATGTTGGTAGTTTAAAGATAAAGAAATTCATGGAACAAGAACATAACCTTAAAATGTAAGTTGTGGATAAATTGAAGAACTAAATGGAACAATCTTGCGCTTACGGTTCTTCAGGCCAAGTGCACGAGAAATGTAGGTTCTGTATACGAATATTAGTATGTCTTATACGTCTTCGCTTTATATTTTGTCCAATAGTTAATGCCTTTATGTGTTACATGTTATTTGAGCTACAGCATCAGTACTATTTGGCCACGATAACTTGACGATTTTGTTGGTGCTACTACAAGCGGAGAAAATCGACACCAGTTGAAAGTTATTCTTTTATTTACATGAGCTGCCAACCTTACAATGGTCCTTGATGCGAAGATTTAATGTACACATTGTTAGGGTAACGGTACCAGCACTGCAGCAAGCAGCCGATGCTGCCTTCCGTTCGTACAAGACAAGCTCCCAGCAGCCACCGCGCGAATCGTCAAGTTATCGTGGCCAAATAGTAGATTTAATTGTTTTAAATTGCACATTCTGATATGTAATAATATTTACATTATCATAAAATGTGATATCTTGTATGTCTTACAAATAATCAAAACGTTTGAAGTAAGAAACAAAATGAAAATACTAATTCCCTAACTCAAAAACAGAAAAAAATGAAAACAGGAGGGAGAAACCTAACGGCAAAACTATTCACAAATAGAATAGGTCACATTTCACTGCAGTGGTGATGAAACAGAGCCTCATTCATTAACTAATTATTTCACTAGAATATTAGGTACAATTTTAAGTTAAGTAATCAAGTATAACAGATATTCTGACAGCTTAGTCTGCAGCATTTGTTTCTGACCGAAACGCATAGGCCTATTAGTGAACGGCATTTATCTTCACAGTACCAGGAGCATCAGATCTCCAACATCTGTTCCAGAGTTGTACAGAACTGCAGCATTCCCTATAGCATTTCTTCTTTTTTTTTGTTGAAGTAACATTATTATATCCACAATTTAGAAACGTTTTCTCCGTATTCGCTGTTACCCATCTGGTGGCAATATATGCTTTGTTGTGGTGCCATGCGGATGCTTTGTGCGATCGTAACCGATGAGGGCGAGAGGATAGAAAATATCTTCAACAAGCAATCCACCTTGTTGTCCAGTTTAAAAGACTCTGCAGCAATTCTAGTATTATACTATATGAACGGATTATGCATGGGATTCGGCCAGCGGTTTACTACATTTAACATCTTAATATTGGGACCACAGATTAGTTTTGTATTATGGAAGAGAAATTATTACGATTTCCGTATAGCTGGATGTTAATGAGATCCCCTGATACGATTTGGTAAGTACCAATATGAAGAATTCTCAATCCGTAGAGAAGTCGCAGTCTAGGAGAGAGCGTGGTTCCTGTCAGAATTGTGGTGCAATAACGCCTCCACCAAGCAGCCCTCAGAAGATTATTCACGATACTCAAGCCCTTACTATCTAACTATACTCCTACCACTGTTTAGTAGTAAATTTTGGCGTCATTCTCCCCTTAAGTTACTAACGTAGTAGTTTACTGTTAGATGCAGTCCTCCACCAGCTATGGCTTAAATAAATCTACTCCTTTAATAATTTATTTCATTTGTCCAGTTCTCTCTAAATAAGTCATCGGTTTCCTTCTGTCTTGATAACGTAAGTCCCATGCTCTTGGCCGGTGCTCGCCACACTGTCCACCGACGATAGTAACAGCCGTATATTCTTTAGCTATAACATCAAGGGAGTGTTCAATGCTTATCAGAGCGATACAGTTGGAAATCTTAGAAGCGAACTTGCCTGTTTTTCGTGAAGAAACGATAGTCTTGAACAGGTATTGTCATTGTAATGCGTGGTGTCGGCTGAAACAGCTTTGATGATTCACACCACGTGGTAACAGTTAAAGTTACCATCTTCTCTACCTATAAGATTTTAGAGTTGCCTGATTCAACTGAAACCAGTATCAACGTTACGAAATTTTTTTTAGTTTGTACTCTGCGCATTATGTTATAAAATAAGATTCATATTCCCTATTGGCGATATAATGCAGCATTTCAATACTTACACTCTCTGCTTTTGTTGCTCAAGTAAAATGTTCTCTTGGTTTACGTTCTAATATTGTAAAAAGATATAAAAAAAATCCAAGACCGCTGATCATCAATTTTTATTTACGAGAGTTTGCTATTATCACTCACTGTGATAATTATGTTTTATTATAATGACATAGTGCACCTATGCACTGTAAATTGTTATATAACAACTGATTGACATTACAAGATTATGGCCTTGTAAAATATTTTATTTGACCAGATGATGCTGACATAGTTCAGCGAAACCGGTCGTCGTAAATAAAAATTGATGATCAGCGATCTTGGCTTTTTTTATATCTTTTTACAATAAAATGTTCTCGTCTTTTAATAACATCTTTTAACTCCCCATTCTTTTTGTCTTTCTCCACGTATAATGCTGATGTAAACGTCAGTTTTTACTGTTTCTTTTCTTGATTAGGACATTTCTTATCCTCCATTTGTTTATACAATCGCCAGCCGTCCACTAAACATTTGAATTCGTGTTGTTGGATTATCCCTCCCATTTTCAAGAGTCAGGCGGAGGCATCTCATCTTTGTATTTCTCTTGATCATTTTTGCTACTGCTGTTTTGTGACATGCAGAGGGTTCCGTCAGAGTATACGATTGCTAACAGCTACTAGCACTCAGCTCTGGAGTAAATATTCAAACTGTTTTATTACTTCTTGGCTCTGTCACTTTCGAACATTTTGTTCCTCGTCAGATAGCAGTATTTACAGAAATAAGTAATGACCCACTGTTAAATGCTAAACCGCCATATTGTGTGAGGTCTCGCACTGCGACGTACGCCTAAGGAATCTTTAAGACTGGCCGCGTGTTAGTTGTTGGTGAAGGAGAGAGAAAATAGAAGGTACTGCTATAATGCAGGAGAGAGCGGTAAAAACTCTTCACAATCCTGTCCGACGCTAAGTCTCTTTCTTTACTACAGCTTCTTACAACTGGTCCAAAGAGTCTGTATAACTTAAAAAGAAAATAAAGGAAACATACTCAAACATAAATTTTGCTGACGTTCCGTAATTTCTACCGTATCAGTTCCCTTCAGACTTTCCATCGAAGAACTCAGTATTCGACAGTTTAATCAAGAAAAGAAATGTGTAGTAATCTCCTGCCTCATTTTGCAGCTTCGAAAAATTATCACCTGTTCATTACGTAACTCTGTATAACTGCACCGTATTGCAGGTTGAAGTCAGAGACTTCAAGTTGCATAACTATTTACTACAGGACAGCAGACACACAGAACAACTTTGAAACATATCATACAAAGAATCTCGCACAGAATAACACATTCCTTTTCAATACAAAATTAAAGCTAATAGTTGAATAATTAATAAATCTCCATACTTATGCTGTATGAAAGAAGCAGGCGCAGCGTGGAACATGGTAGGCGTACAACCCGCCTCCAAAAGTGGTTAGCTATCCCCGGCGTTGTTCACTCTGCCGCCCCATTTTGTGACACACTCTTGTAACATGTAACAAAAATTTAAGGCCGTTAAGCGGCATACAATACAAAAACACAACTAATATCCCGAACAGTAACAAAATTCCCGAATATGTGTACTGGTGCTTGTTTCCATTACTTTTCTCACTTCTTATACTTCATATTAATACTGCGGAAAAGGATGAAATACGTCTCCTAAATATTTGTAGGTTTCTAAGGTCTCTACAATGTCCTTCGATAACTCGCATTTTCTTTGTAGATATAATATTAGCAATACTACACTCTGTCTATTATTGTAGAATCGCTTGTCGCTTTTGGCAATATTCCATATTTCTTGAAGGTACCTGTAAGAGGTGTAGGCGTACTAAACACTGGTGTAGGGAAATTTTTACGGAAATTCGTGGAAGATTCAAAGTGTGTGCCGGGTCGGAACTCAAAGCCGTAACCTTCTCTTATGTGCTGAGCTGTCCAGGCACGTCTCACGACCGTCCATCAGTTTTCGAATTTTCGGACGAATGCTTCTTAAGCAATGTATTTCACCGGACAAACATTTCTTCGAACTCATGTTAAAAAAACACAAATAGATTAAAATTATTGTTATTATTATTACCACATAAATCTTACGTCAAGTTTTGCTAGTATTATTTTACATGTAAGGCTGAAATAAACAAACTTATAGTCTGTTGTACTAATGCGTTTTTATTACTTAGCGAGATTCGTCCTCTTCTAGGCCACCGTCAAAATAGAACGGACTATCGGACAGAAGAGATAGTATTGAGTAGGTTTCAGTCATTAGAAACAAGGACAACATCTACACATAAGGAATCTTTAGAGTTGAAATTATATGGAGAATATCAAATAGATCTATTTTAAACTTATTGTGCCGTAAATTAGTAGAATGTGCTGTAATATCTCGGTCTCTCAGTGTTTCCACCTTCACCCGAGGAAAAAAAAAGACTACGCCACTGCCTTGGAAACACATAGACATCTGCAAATTGCAAAGCATCTGATTGCTTCATTCATCGATATCGCGTTAACATTTTTGCCACTACCACATGATCCTCGCCCCAACTACTCTCATGAAGCGGCCTTATTTTTATTCTTGTGGGTTTTGACGTCTTTTTTGCGTGCCGTCGACAAGCCTCACGTTGGAATTTCGAGGTTTTCTATGACTCAAATTAAGTTTAATGTAATTTTAAGCTATATTTATCGCCAACTATACAGCTAATTTAGTTCACCTAAATGACATTGTGAGTCTATTCGTATTCAAATCGTGTTTCTAATGGATCGATTGAACTGGGTTGGAACGTAACGAAAGAGCAGAAAAGTACAAAAGGGAAAATATTAGAAAAATAAAAATCGAACATAATACAACTGTGATATATATATAAAAGTTTCCGTTTGATGAGAGTATTATGAAACTGTAATTTTATTTTGTCCAGATAAAGGATTTAGAATGTCATCAAGGTATATTTGTTGACATTTTAATTAATTCGAGTAAACAATTATCAGAATCGAGATAGTTCGATTCTGGCTTCGACTGAAATATGAACGTTACAAAAGGATTTAAAAAAAATAAGTGTCAAAATAATGATGAGCAGTATTACATATGAAGATCTGCAGGATTAAATGATATCCAAGAGAACATATTATGATACTGCGGATGGTTCAGATTTACAGTACATATTCATACAGCTAGGGACAATTTCGTGAAAAACGCCAAATAGATCCGAAAATTTTAGGCTTGCGCCAAAAGCTGAAAAATATATTATCGAAGCAGGCGGATGATTTCGAGCAACTTTATATAATAACTGAAAATGTCTATTGTGCAAAATAAGAATATAGTTCTCCTACGCAGTAGTTGAATCAAAATGAGGGAAGCAAGAACCAATCGATTGGGAACTGATCAAGTAGCTGCAATCGATACCAGATTTCTAAAAAGTGTCGCGTTGAATAAAATTATTACCACAACCTTTCTCCAGAACAAAAACCGTGGATCAGTTCTTCTTGGCTGTCTCTGTGTTCGTTGCGAAAGGAAACGGAGTGTTTCGTGCGTCCGTCGTAATTCACAGCTTCATTGTGCTACAATGTTTGCTTCGAGTAGATATTGAGCGGGACATAGTGACGTTATAAGTCCGGAATTAGAGCAGGATAATGTTCAGTACACACTTCGATTTTATATTCGGTAAAGCATGATAGTTATGCGATTCTCAAAATCTTTTCAAACGATGTATTTCTCTGAAATATAATTTCTCACTGTAATTCTAATACAACGTACTAAGTACTGGCGCACAAATACATTACTATCTTATTTATGGAGTCTTCCGCCACTTATTGGAAGAACAATCTCTGATTTAAGGTTGACAAAGAAACAAACTGTTCCGTAGTTCGACTAATATTTCTTTATGTATTTCGTATAGATAATTTACAATTAGAAATTCTGGTATATTGTGCATAATTTCATTTGATAATGGCATCAGGGTTCTTGTTTGTCGTAACTAACAAGCCAAGTCGTGATCCAAACAATTTAGTTAGGGTCCTTGTAGTATGACCTCATGAACAACCTGCATAGGCCTAGGGATGCTATTTACTGTTCACGATAAAGTTATTCTTAATTGCAATTATTCAAACCAACAAGCTTTGTTCTTGGAATCAATAGTAGAAGAAAGAAGAATCTTCACAGAGATTCAAGTGACCAGTTTTAAGAAAAAAAAAATTATTTACCTGACAGCAGCAATAAAACATGTAACTATTAATAAAGTCCATTTTCAGAGCTGTCTAAAGAATTTATTGGTAGCCATCTCCTACTACTCTACTGATGATTCCGAAGCAGAACCAACAGATGTGTTGATGTTACTAATAACACCAAATAATGTGCGTATTAGTATAAGCACACGTCTATAAACTCAGTTCATTGATGACATCATTGTAAATAAGTTTTGCAAAATGATTTTTGTATTTGATTACGCAGAGCTGCAATAGCCTAAGAATTGTTATGCTGCTGAGTATATTGACTATTTATATGTATTGTGACATGTTTATTTCATCCTATTCCACATCCATTCGGAACATTTCACTTGGAATCTGTCGAAGGCACACTAGCATATTTGTTTTGTTTGTAACTGTAGAAATAAAATGAATGTATTGTAATGACGTTGCGTAGAAAAAGTAAAATCTTGGTATCATACGTCGGATAGTACACAACATGGAAAGCACAGTTGTTTATGTACAAACCCTGTAGGAAGATAAATTGTTCAAATGTTTGTAATTTTAAGGCATCAAACTTTCCTGGTCATCGGTCCCTAGACGTACAAACTACTTAAACTAACTTATACTAAGAACAACACACACACACACACACACACACACACACACACAGACAGACACACACACACATATGGCCGAGAGAGGCCTCGAATCTCCGACGCGAATAGCCGCGAGTTTCTTAACGTGATGCTCCAGACCTCACGGCTATAATCGCGCGGATTCTGTAATAAGAGGAGTATTTTTCACCAACTAAGTTCTTTTGCTAATTCGTAGGAAACGTTATCTCCCCTATTGCCTTATTGAAAGGTATAATAATTACACTAATTTCGTAAAAGTCTTCCAAACGGAAATCAGATAACTGTGAAAACACATTCTGGGTGGATTTATGAAGAATTATTCGTCAAATTGCTGAAACATTGTCAGTCTCATCGGGTTCTCGGACACTGCATCTCTCTTGCGGATGGTCAAAAGTCTCATTTAAAGTTACAAGCGCTCCATTTCGGGCAAGTGTGGTATGCCCACCCAGCCACACCACTCACCGCCCGCAGCCATTAGGCAGGTTATTATTTATTGCACTAAAATCATATAATTATACTAATCCTATTCGTCACATTATGACCCGATTATGACGGCGAATAGAGTCACGCAGCTCGTTTTTCAGATTAATCTTGTGAAACTACCAACAACATTTTTGGAGTGTTGCATTTCGTAATCTGTAGGCAAAAGAACGTGGTTAGTAACTATTTACAATAAAAAAATTGTTCATTTGAAAGTATGTTTTTCATTTAGACTTTAACAAATTTTGGCCCGATTCAGCTGTCCTAACCCTATGTAACTGAAACACAGTTATCTCCATCTAAGTTAGGTTATTATATTAACACTTTCAGTCCCACATTATTATTTCAGCTTTGGAAAAATTAACATTCACAGTTTCCTATATTAATACAGTGCACTAAACATAAAAATACGTGTTTTAGAATTTTTGATCGAAGTATTAATTTTTGTTGGCATGTATTTCATGCACAATACAGACGTTTGTATCGAGGTATTTTATTACTTGGGACCGTATTTTGTTGATAGTTAACATCGTCGGAGCGATAATGCTAGCATAATCTTCGCCAGAGCAGCAAAGACAAGACAATTCACTGCTGAAATAAAATAACATTATATGCTAGCTATGTATGTCAAAAATGACGCAGCAACGCCTATGAAAGCATATTTTGACAATTTTGCGATACGTATGTCAGTAGCAGTGTGACTACACCGTGATGCTAAACAAGCATGCGCAGACACTCGCGACCGCGGGGCGGAGTCACGTACGTACATAACCTCGCGGGCAGCATCATCTTGTGGAGTAAGGCACCGATATGAATCACACCCCTTTCCCGACACGACAGACCTAATAATTATGTCTCAAACATATTTTAGTAAATATATAATTTATGTTCACCCTATTTGATATATTTATAATTGATTAACCTAGAACATCGAAGTTTTACTCTCCCAGACGTTCCTTACGCATGCCGGATTGCAAGCAACCTCAGGCTGCCGGTTGCTCACCCTTATGTAACCACCTCAGTGTGAGCAAGAATAACTAATTGTTGTCTATTATTTGTTTAATGAGTCCGATTTTAGGACTACTATTTGTTAGTGGATAGATTGTAAACTAGATACTGGAATTGGATCCGAAATCTAGAACTGATGAAAATTCGTGGTCGCATTTAAGCGATTACGTTCATTTAATTTAATTAATAGGCATATAATACCTCAATACGCCAAAGTGCTGCAGTCGAACGACTTTTTTCTGTTTTGAGATATATTTTCTTTGCTAATTGAGCCTCTTTCTGGGATGAAAAACTTAACACGTTTATGTTCATAAAGTAAAATATCCACGTCATGTCAGACTATCTGATTCTTCTGTATTTTGATTTTGCCGTGGTTTACGTTGATATTTGTAAATAATTACTCGTTATAAAGCTGTTTCCTTCGTTACCTTCGATGTCACTCACGCTCACACTCACGGCCAAGTACAGGCGGCAACGTAACACAACCTCCAATACGGACAAATTAATGCCTCAGAGGTGGCTACACGCCGTACCAAGCGGCAAAATGTCGTTCTAGAAGCATGTTGTTCATCAACAACAATGCAACTTTAAGGATTGATGCACAAAATACGGTATAAATCAGCTTTTTACGTTGTTCTCCAGGAACAACACTGGGAATGAAAGGGTTAAATAATCTATATCTATAAATGTTCGGTGTACGTTTATCACGTCTGAACCACAAGACATAATGAGGTAAAAATTTGTGTAGTTACTAATGTCTACCCGGGGAAGGCTTTAGGCACGGTTTTATAGCGATCGGATAGCTATTTATCTATATATATATATATTAATGTGAATGTCTGTTCGGTGTACGCTTATCACGTCCAAACGACAAGACGCAGAGACTTAAATATTTGTACAGTTACCTGAGAAAGGTTTTAGGCACCGTTTTATAGCGATCTGATAGATATTTAGTAATTTGAAGAACATAACGCGAAATGCGGAACGATAATGATTCTTTGAAAATTATATTTACTCTTTGAAAATGGTTTTATTGGTTGCATTGTTGCTTGAGGGTTGATAATGATAAAAGAGTGGAGTATATTGGGATGGAATGTTATCGGTGTATATAAACTTCGTGTGTGTGTTAATATTTCGCTCTGCAGCGAAAACTACAGAACGCAAACGAATAGTGTGTGTGTAATTGTTGTCGTAAGTCTCCCGTTGTACACCATAGCAGTTCCATACCGACAGCTATAAGGGAGTGGAAGATATGTTGGTTGAAAGTCATCTAATTATAAAAAATTCGGACTAAAGGCCAGCGATGACGTTTGCGACTCTATAGCAAGGAGGTTATATACTGTGAGCTCAAAGATAATCTGGAGTCAGTACTGTGTATTACGAAAGCGTGACGCTCGACGCCACATTGGTGAACGTATATATATATATATATGTGTGTCTCTTTCTAGTTATTAGTAGTATTTGCGTACACCGAATTTAACGTTATGACATCTGTAGCCCTATGTTCTAGTTGCTTTCCGAACAAAGTAACTCAAATAGAAAGGCAGCTCCCTATGAAAATTTTAATACTTTCCACAAAATAGTCGAGACATCGAATAAACGGTCTAGTCATGAAACGAAACAGTAGAAAACGGCATGGGTTTTTTAAAACGTGTACGTCAGTTATATTTTTTTCAGGAGCAGTGTTTCTACAATACTGCGTTAAATGGCTGCATTGTTTTATTGTAGAAAGATAAATGAAGGTGTAAAACAGATCAATTAGAGTTGTCTGATATAAGTGTTATTTTTCATGCAGTAATTTCCAGTCGGTGGGCTCAAACGGAAAGCATTATAAACAAGAGGCAAATAGAGAAATGAACACGAGAAGTAGCGTCTGCAACAGTGTCATTTATTCATTAAATTCAGTGTGATAGGAACTGGCTAAAATATAGTTCATCTATGGATTTGAACTCTACTTCATTTCCTTTGAATTCTCTTCAAGCATAAACGACTCGAACTTTAGTATAATGTATTTATTAAAGTAATTAATCATTCATATCTTATTTTCAAAGGACGCAGAATACAAAAGAACAACACGACCTATACGTACGGTGTTGCCAACCTAACAAAAATAGTGTGTCACGATTTTCACAGAGTCAAAGCACTACAGTTGTGTATCCAGTGTTAATCATTGAGATCACTGGTTACATACAGCGAAGCGTGATGCCACAGACCATATCTTTGGTCTATGCGTGCTACAATGTCTGCAGCTCTTTCTCTGTAAGGATAAGCATACGAATAAGGAAATATAAGAATAAATAAATAAATCAGTAAAAAAGAAATTTCTTTTAATACATGTCTTTAAAAAGAATCGATTTGACGTTTCGCGCATTACATCAAGTGATCCATCTGTGATATTATTGCAATCATTATTGTTGAATTTCGAGATTGGATTCTTCGAAACGAGTGATTTCTTATATATTCTCTGATAAATGTAACATGTTTTTAGAAAAAAAGGTGATGGAAAGAGAGAGAGAGAGTTGATAGGAAAAGTTGTTGTTGTTGTGGTCTTCAGTCCGGAGACTGGTTTGATGCAGCTCTCCACAATACCCTATCCTGGGCAAGCCTCTTTAACTCCACATAAGAACGGCAACCTACATCTGCTTGAATCTGCTTACTGTATCCATCTCTTGGTCTTCCTCTGCGGTTTTTACCCCACACACTTCCCTCCAACGCTAAATTCACAATTCCTTGATGTCTCAGAATGTGTCCTATCAACTGATCCCTTCTTTTAGTCAAGGTATGCCAAAATTTCCTTTTCTCCCCAATTCTGCTCAGTACCTTCTCATTAGTAACGATCCACCCACATAATCTTCAGCATTCTTCTGTAGCACCACATTTCAAAGGCCTCTATCCTCTTCCTGTCCGCACTGCTTATCGTCCATGTTTCACTCCCGTACAAGGCAACACTCCACACAAATGCCTTCAGAAAGAACTTCCTTAAGCTTAAATCAATATTCGATGTTAACAAATTTCTCTTTTTCGAGAACGCTTTTCTACCCATTGCCATTCTGCATTTTATATCCTCTATACTGCGAACATCACTTGTCATTTTACTGCCCAAGTAACAAAACTCATCTACCTGTTTTATTGTTTCGTACTGACTGAATAAATAAATAAATATCCGGGCAACGCCGGGTTTTCAGCTAGTTTTATACATTTGATCGGTCACGTCACTAAATACGAGGCATCTGCTACGAAACTGGAGCCGATAGCAAGTTACAATGGCAGGGGGAGGGGGGATACGGTAACAAAGTGTGACCTTCCCGCCGGACCGGATGGCTACAGTTTGGAGAGTCGGACCGGCTCACTCGTTGCGGAAAGAGTGTCGTGTTAGGCGGGTCCGCCGTAACTCAGAGTGGGAGTGTGCTACAATGTTAGTGTAGTGTAGTGCGACATGTAGATGCGGGCGGGCGGCGGCGGCGGCGGCGGAGGCGGTCCCTTTGCGCTCGGGGCGGCTCATAATTATGTGAGCCGCCGGGATGCCAGCCGCTGCGCCCGGCCGCTTGACATTTTGACGGATGTCTTTCAAGAGTAAAGAATGTCTGTCATGACTGTCAGCGGCAGCGGCCTAACTACAGCCCTCAAAGGCCGCCCGAGGAATTGCCGAATCTTCTGAAGTTCCGAAAATTCCACTTAACATTTCTTAATTTTAAATGTAAGACTAACGTTCGCCCCGTCGTCGTCTTCCCTTTTGTTTCCATAATATCATACTGGTCCCAAATATTGCGCGCCTTGCACATTGTTCTTCACCAAATTTATACGGAGCCATTCTGCCGGCTAGATTTTTGGCATACCGCCGCAAAAAGACGCGCGCGGCCGCAACAAAAATACGCGCCCGCGTAAAAACGAGATCAGCGCGTCCCATTTTATTACTTACCCAACGCTTAGATTGCTTCCGTAATGATACTTTTGTTTTTGCCAGAGATTTGTGTAACTATTCCAAACGCATCGCTACTTCCATTGTGAGAGTGACTTAGGACTGGTAAAACTATCCTTCTCGCCAGATGGTCATACGTATTGTGAAAACGTCTGCGTTTCCATTCATAATACGCTGTGCTGCTTTTAGATGTCACCAACACAATCTTTACTTCTAACACTTATTGGAATACATTGGAATTCTGATTTTGCAAACAAGAATCTGATATACCTTAGTCTATTAACCTTTCATTCCCAGTGTTGTTCCTGAATAACAACGTATTAAAACGTAATTTATACCGTACTAGCTGAAAACCCGGCGTTGGCCGGGTATTTATTTATTCGAACATTGGGTTAGTACTTTTCCTATCTACTCTCTCTCTCTCTCTCTCTCTCTCCGTCTCCATCTCCTTTTTTCTGAAAGCATGTTACGTTTATCACAGAATATATAAGAAATCACAGGTAAAAATACACTCGATTCGAAGAATCCAATCACGAAATTCAACAATAATGATTGTAATAATATCACTTGATCGATTTTTTTAAAAGAGATGTATTAAAAGAAATTTCTGTTTCACTGCTTTATTTATTTATTCTTATATTTCCTTATTCGTATGCTTATCCTTACACAGAAAGAGCTGAAGACATTGTAGCACGCATAGACCAAACATATGGTCTGTGGCATCACGTTTCGCTGTACGTAACCTCCCTGCTATAGAGTCGCAAACGTCATCGCTGGTCTTCAGTCCGACTTTTTTAATAATTTGACGACTTTCAACCACCATATCTTCCAGCCCCTTATAGCTGTCGGCATGGAACTGCTATGGTGTACAACGGGTGACTTCTAACAACAATTACACACAGACCATTCGTTTGCGTTCTGTAGTTTTCGCTGCAGAGCGAAATATTAACACACACACGAAGTTTATATACACCGATAACAGTCCATCCCAATATACTCCACCCTTTTATCATTATCAACCCTCAAGCAACAATGCAACAATAAAAGCATTTTCAAAGAGTAAATATAATTTTCAAAGAATCATTATCGTCCCGCATTTCGCGTTATATTCTTCAAATTACTAAATATCTATCAGATCGCTATAAAACCGTGCCTAAACCCTTCCTCAGATATAAATTAGTAATTGTACAAATATTTAAGTCTCTGCGTCTTGTCGTTTGGACATGATAAGCGTACACCGAACAGACATTCACATTTATAGCTGTATAGATTTTGTGTATCCATCCTTAAATTCGCATTGTTTTTTATTAACAATATGCTTCTAGTACGACATTTTGCCGCTTGGTACGGCGTTTAGCCACTTCTGAGGCATCAATCTGTCCATCTTGGAGGTTGTGTTTACGTTGCCGTCTGTATGTGGCTGTTAGTGTGATCGTGAATGTGTTTCATGTTATTTTATTTCAGAAGCGAATTGTCTTGTATTTGGTGCTGTGGCGAAGATTACGCTAGCATTATCGGTCTGACAGAGTTAACTATCAACAAAATAACGTTCCAAGTAATAAAATAACTCAATACATACGCATGTGATGTGCATGAAATACATGACATAAAAAAATACTGTGATAAAAAAATGCACACACATATTTTCATGTTTAGTGCACTGTATTAATACAGAAAACACTGAATTTTAATTTTTCCAAATGTGAATTCGTAATGTGGGAATGAAAGGGTTCACAGGAAGAAGTAATATCCATGACTCCCAAAATCATCGTTACCAGGAAAATTCTTTACAGTATATTAATTGCCCATGAGTGTCCAAAAATGTGATATTATTTTCAGAAGAAAGAATTATTCGGATTACATGAAATGAGTCAGCGCCCAGTAAACGGTTGAATAATTTAATATTCTTGCCTTCTTGGCTGGTTATTTCACCGTCTATATTTCATAGACTTTATATTTCATCCTCTGTCAGGCAACGGAAACTTTTGGCAGTTACCTCATTCATTTTCCATGAGAACCCGTTGGTTGAGTGACCATTGCGAGAACAAAACAGAATATTCTGCACCCATCACGACAATGCTAAATGAAGCTGTGTTGTGTCAAACACATGTCACGTTAAAGTAACGGTTAACGTTGTAACTCTAAGAAATAAGTGATGCAACATGTTCTACAAAACTTAATTCATTTTATTCGTTGCAAACATGTAAATAATAAAATATCTATTTATTAAAAGCAACGTGCCAGGAAAATCTATACAGTAGAAACCCTATGTACTGTTGACCGATATACCGCGGATTCAAACACTGTATAATACTGAATTAACTATAACCCCTCAATAAAATATTACTTACAAACTATTTTGTTCTCACGATATATTTTATAAGTTTGACACAAATCTTATTACAGACTGCATGTAGCCTTGTTGTTATATAATTTACTGCTCCAACCTCCAAGCTCTTTAAAACATATCCAAAACACATTCACGTAATTGTACTGAGCCTTTAGTTTGTCTTGTCAGCATACCAGGATTATTGCTGGACAGAAACTTTGAATGAACATCTCATGTTAACATTACGACGCAGTAGACAAAACATGTACGTAACAGTGCTTGGTAAGAAACGAAATGAACACAATAATTGTAATCGAGATTTCTATATCTTTGTTATATCACAGACAAGGAAAGCACATTTTATCAGTGATAAACTAAAATTTATTGATCGTGTGTAGAATAGTGAAACGAAAGCAAGTGTATTACATGAGTATTTTGTATCTCATTAAACAATCAGAGGATAGATCATAAAAAAGAGCATTCCTGGGCAACGTTAATCAAAATGCGCTAATTTGGCATTAAGAAATGTAACTTCATTAAGCGTTAAAGGTTTATATTGCAGGAAATTTATCGTAAGTTAAAGTTAATCGTTAATCCTTAACTTCTAAGCCTTATGTTGCAGGTTTAGTGAAGTGGGTAAGTGAATACAGTGGCTTAAATAACAATAGTTTGTTTCACTACGTTTCATTAGGACGTCGAAGGTAACGAAGGAAACAGCTTTATAACAAGTAGTTATTTACATATCAACGTTAACCACGGCAAAATCAAAATACAGAAGAATCGGACAGAGTCTGACAAGACATGGATATTTTACTTTATGAACATGAATGTGTTAAGTTTTTCATTCCAGAAAGAAGCTCATTTAGCAAATATAATATATCTCAAAACAGCAAAAGGCGTTCGACTGCAGCACTCTGGCATATTGACGTATTATATGCCTATTAATTACATTAAATGAACATAACGCTTAAATCCGACCACGAAGTTTCATCAGTTCTAGATTTCGGATCCAATTCCAGTATCTACTTTCACAATCTATCCACTAACAAAAAGTAGTCCTAAAATCGGACTCATTAAACAAATAACAGACAAGAGTTAGTTATTCTTGCTCACACTGACTTGTTAACATATCGGGTGAGCACCCGGCGGCCTGAGATTGCTTGCAATCCGGCATGCGTAAGGAATGTCTGGGAGAGTAAAACTTCGTAAGTACGGGAAATAATGTTCTAGGTTAATCAATTATAAATATATCAAATAGGGTGAACATAAATTATATATTTACTAAAATTTGTTTGAGACATAATTATTAGGCCTGTTGTGGCGGGAAAAGGGTGTGATTGATATCGGTGCCTTACTCCACCAGATGATGCTGCCCGCGAGGTTAAGTACGTAGGTGACTCCGCCCCGCGGTCGCGAGCGTTTGCGCATGTCTCTTTAGCATCAACCGCGCGCACCGTGTAGTCACACTGCTACTGACATACCTATCGCAAAATTGTCAGAATATGCTTTCATAGGCGTTGCTATGTCATTTGTGGCGTACATAGCTAGCATATAATTAGCGATTAACAGACTCAAAAAAATCATCGCAAATTAAAGAGTCCATTAACTTTTATTTCTTTTTTCATTAACTCAAATGTTCACCCATTAAACGAAAAATTAACTTCGGTAGGTAACGATTAACTGATTGCCAGTCTTCTGCACAGTTACGATAAACTTACTTTTGTAACTACAGTTGAAAGTGATATGACAATTAATAGAAAAAGGACTAAAAGACGAAAAGACAGTGGTCTTGACGAATGCTTTTATAGATGTTTAATAATAAAGATAGGTGAAGGCGTGCAATTTGCAGGGTCAATTATTAAAGCCCAGATTGAAAAATTTACCTTTGGTTTACATGGAAACAAAGATTTTATAGTTTCCAAAGAATGGTTTTCAAGATGGAATTTTTACCATGGAATTCTTCAATCGGTCACTGAAAGAAAAGCAGGGCCTTACGACCGTGGTTTTGCTTCCCAATTACCTGAAAAATTACACAAAATAATGGTATATGAACATTTAATTCATCGTGAAGTGTAAAGTTTTGTTGAAACTACGCTTTGAAATCGATTATCTACAATTAGAATTCTCGATACAAAAATCTGGAAATAAGATGGATTTGAAAACTACAAAACTTCACCAATACTGCGCAACTCACTTTAACGTATATGGCAGATATTACTTTTGTGTATGCCAGACGGGTGTCTGTACAATGAGTTAGTCTCCATTTGTCTGTTTAATCTTGAGATGTTCCCGCCATTTTAAGCAACGTTAGCACTTGATCAGCGGCATTTCACCAACAATAGTTGGTTACTGTTTTCAATGTCCAGACATTATCACACAGGGCTATAGGGCCTTATTAATCAATGACTTCGGGAAATAATTTATTTATGTTAAAGTAAAAGATATTTTTACAAACTTCTTAACGATATTTTTCGGCCGTGTTTTTGGACCTTTCGTCTTTGAATCATGGACCCAAATAGTTTCCACGCCGTTCCCAATTTGTCATGTAATTCGTGACCTTCACTTTCAACAGTCATAGGTTTTCAATCAGCTCAATCCGTTTCTTTGTCGCTACCACTGCTGTGATTATCTACTTAAAATTATTAATTCTCGTAATCAATGTCATTCGGTAAATCGAAGAGGTCAACAAGTACGATACCTCCTGTCGCCTGTTCTCATCTGATTCCTTAATGATTCGTAGCCGATCTTCAGCTTGCTGTGTCGTTCCTCCCTGCAGTTACAAATTACTTAGAAAATTGAAGATAATAAGGGAAAAGGGGCAACCAATAAATAATGGAATTAACAGTTACAATTCAATAGATTAGATTGTCATAGTATACATTTATAGAATTCGCAAAAGTAAAAACAATGTTAGTATTGATCAGTTGCGGCTTAGCCGGCCGCGGTGGCCGAGATGACTGAGGCGCTATAGTCAGGGTCAGCACGGCCACTACGGTCGGGGGTTCGAATCCCCCCTCGGGCATGGATATTTGTGCCGTCTTTAGTCTTAGCTAGTTCATAAGTAGTTTGTAAGCTTAGGGACTGATGACCCCGTAGTTAAGTCCCATAAGTTGTACAAACATTTGAACATTTGAGTTGCGGCTTACATTTAAAGGAATAATATCGACAACTATTGACAGATTTATAGCAAACAACAAAAGAGGGGTCTGACCTGCCGTGGTACACAAAACAAGTGATCTGGCAGTCGTTTTTCAGAAACTCGAAATTTAAATCAAACTTCAATGCAAGAAGCTTATAACAAATTCCACAACGAAACCCTGTCACGTAACTTGGTAGAGAATCCTAAGAAATTCTGGTCATGTGTAAAGTATAGCAACGGTACAGCACAATCAATACCTCCACTACGCGATAGTAACGGTGATGCTACTGATGACAGTTCTGCTAAAGCAGAATTGCTTAACACAGCCTTCCGTAATTCCTTCATGAAAGAAGACGAATCAAATACTCCAGAATTCGTATCAAGAAATGCTGCCAGCATGCGTAATTTAGAATTGGATACCCCTTGTGTATTAAAGCAATTTAAATCACGTAACAAAAGTAAGTGTCTCGGTCCTGATTGTATACCTATTAGTTTCCTTTCAGAGTATGCTGATGCAATAGCCCCATACCTAGTTATCATATACAACCGCTCGCTCAGCGAACGTTCCGTACCCAAAGACTGGAAAGTTGCACAGGTTACGCCAATATTCAAAAAAGGTAGTAGGAGTGATTCGCAAAATTACAGGCCTATATCACTGACATCGGCTTGCAGCAGGAGTTTAGAACGTATAATTTCGTCAATTATTATAAACTACCCCGAAGAGAACGACCTGTTGACCCATAGTCAACACGGATTCAGAAAGTATCATTCTTGTGAAACACAGCTAGCTCTTTACTCACATGATGTGATGAGTGCTATAGACAAGGGATGTCAAATAGATCCCGTATTTCTAGATTTCCGGAAGGTTTTCGACACTGTACCTCACAAGCGTCTTCTAATGAAACTGCGTGCTTATAGAATACCGTCACAGCTGTGCGATTGGATTCGTGATTTCCTGTCAAACAGGACACAGTATGTTGTAATTGACGGAAAGTCATCGATTAGAACTGAAGTGACATCTTGCCTTTCCCAGGGAAGTGTTAGAGTGCCCTTACTGTTCCTTTTGTTATTTATAAACGATTTAGGAGACAATCTGACTAGTTGTCTTAGGTTGTTCGCGGATGATGCTGCCACTTATGGTTAGTAAAGTCACCAGAAGATCAAAAGAAACTGCGAAATGATTTAGATAAGATATCTGCAATGTGTAAAAAATGGCAATTGACCCTTAATAATGAGAAGCGTGAAGTCATCCATATGAACATAAAAGAAGCCCGTTAAATTTCATCTATACGATATATTAGTCAAAACTACAGGACGTAAATTCAACTAAATACGTAGTAGTAACAATTACAAACGACTTAAATCGGAAAGAACATTATATAAAATATTGTAGGGAAAGTGAACCAAAGACTTCGCAGAACACTTAGAAGATGCAACAGTTCCACTAAAGAAACTGCGTACACTATACTTGTGCGTCCTATTTTGGAGTATTGCTGCGCATTGTGGGATCCACACCAAGTGGGACTGACAGACGATTTGGGGAAAGTTCAGAGAAGGGCAGCTCGTTTTGTACTATCGCGATATAGGGGAGAGAGTGACACAGAAATGATGCACGAGTTGGGGTGGAAATCATTAAAAGAAACGCGTTATTTGTTGCGACGAGATCTATTTGCGAAATTTCTTTCACCAACTTTCTCTTCCGATTGTGAACATATTTTGTTAGCACCCACCTATATAGGAAGACATGATCATGGAATTAAATTAGAGAAAACAGGTCGAGAATGGAAAGATTTAGGTCTTCCTTTTTCCCGCGAGCTATTAGAGAATGTAACCGTAGAGATACACCATAAAAAGGTTCCATGAACACTCTGCCATGCACTACAATGTGGCTTACAGAGTATATATGTAAATGAAGATGTAGGCAATACATGGCGTAGCGGCACTTGCAGGGTTCGAACTAACAATCAGACAGAAAACCGCGTGGTGGCACCACACCGTTCGCACATATCTGCTCGGGTAACCGTCATTTTGCGACCAGGTTGTCAAGGCCACGAGCTCTCCACAGTTTAAGAGGCCGGGGTCAGATAAGCAGCCAGAGAATGTCAGAGCCCATAATGGAATTTTAAGAGTAAACAGTTGACATTCGTCTCACTAAGGAACAGAACTCCTAAGGTCCCATAGACTTACACACTACTTCAACTAACTTAAACTCACTTACGCGAATGACAACACACACACACACACACCCGTGACCAACGGAGGATTCGAACCTCCAGCGGGAGCGGTCCAACAATTCGAGACATGGAGTCTCAGACCGCGCTGCCATTTCCGCGCGACAGTTCACATTTAAAAGGCGGCGTAAATGCCATCCATATCAGTGTCCGAATGTTAACTTACTAATATTTTAAGCTTTCCAATAGATGCTCACTGGCTTCATACAAGAACACTCAAAGGGTACACTCAGATTATGGGCTTTATATCACTTGTGCAGTCGGTTGCATACAGTTGTGAGCACGTAGATACGTGATAACAATAAAACGCAAATCATTTCCAGTATTTTTTTCCTCACTTGATACATTCATCATAAGCAACTCTTATATTTGTTCTTCAAATTGAGCTTGAGCTACAAAGGTTATCCAGAAACTAAAGTTACATGTTATGTAGCTTTAGTATGGAATGTCTGTAGGGGCCGTTGGTACCTCTCTCATGTATGGGGAAGCCAGATGAACGAGCAAGCATTGCCAACACTCAATAGCTTGTCTATTAGTGCTGCGGTCACAGTTAAAAAATGAGCATTCTCATTTCGGCTCCCGCCATGTGCGAAGTGCGTACTGTAATTCGCTTTCCCAAAGTCGCGAAATTGTTTCAGTTTAACGAGAGGACGTAATGTCAAGGCAGTATTTGACAAAATGGATACAGTATTTCAATTATGAACGGACGGAATTTCACGGTAGCGGAAAGTCGTCTGTCGTGACTTATGATGTGTTGCAGAAAATTGAAGAACATCTTCTTTCTGATCGCTGTTCGACAATTGACGACCTGCATGCAGATTTTTCAGGTATTTCTCGAACTGCTGTTGATGAAATCATGACTTATCAACTTTATCATCATAAGTTTAATGCACGATGGGTGTCCAAGATTCTCACCGAAGCACACAAAATGAACTAAGTCAGTGTCGCCCGCGAATTTCTTAAACGTTTTGAGACTAAAAGCGAGGGTTTTCTCAACTCCATAGTGACAAGAGATGGAATTTGGTCCTATCGCCACATTCAGAGAGCAAACGACATTTAATACAGTTACACTATACTTTTTCTCTTCAACCAAAAAATTCGAAGCTCAGCAAACAGCGAGGAAAATTATGGTGTTAAGTGTTTTGGGACAGATAATGTTTACCGCTCGTTAAGAGGTGAAACAATAAACGCTGCAAGATATTATGAATCCATGAAGAAACTTGATAGAGCCCTACAGAAGAAATGTCGCTGGATGCCGACAACGGAAGTTTGCCTCCATGACAATGCCCGTCAGGACACTATGCATGCAACATGAGAGTTGTTGACTTCGTCTGGCTGGAATGCTTTAAGCCAGCCCTTTACAGCGCTCATATCACACCTAATATTATCAACAGTTCATTAAACTGTAGGAAAATCTTCTTGCAAAAAACTTTTCCGATTAGGTTCAAAATCAAAGCGAAGAACTGACTGAAAAAGGTGGCAGGATACGAATTTCTTTGTTATGTTGTAAGTTCCTTTTACTTCTCCTTACGACTGCCATTTGCATAAGATTGCTATACGTTAATGTATTAATACTCTTTTTTTACAATATCATGAACAGACTCGTTCCAACATCATGGAGACTTGCTCCTCAGTTTTGCCCTGCAGAACATGATAATTACAATAAAACATAAATAAACAAAATTATATCCATTCTTGTACGAGTACATTTGCCAGTTATAATCCATAACATTCTTCTGGGTGTGAGACCGCATTGTTTGCCTTCTGAAACTAACCGACGTTTAGGCCACAGTTGCAGGTAGAGTCGTGTGGCCTTTTTTTTTCGACAAATACCTAGTAGAAGACCATTTGTTAGTCAGACAAATATGTAGAAGAAGTCTACTTACAACAGTGGCCGAAACGTGGGTCAGTTTCATAAAGACTGACAATATGGTCCCATATGCAGAAGAATTTTATTTATTGTAACAACGGCCGCGGAAGCCTACGCATACTACGTCGAATTACTTCAACGGTTTTGCAGCTGAAAATGTGGTTTTGAACCGCTATCTTAAACTCCCCATAAGGGTTCAGTTATGGTGATACATGGAGTTACTGATGTTTAGGGGAAATGTTTGGTAATTTTTCTGATGTTGTACGAAGCATTGCTAAAACTTTTTGCTGAGTGAATGGGAAATTTATAATTTTGGAATATGGAAGTGTTTGTTTAAATATGTTAGTCACAGCAAGCACTTTTGTGTCGATGTTGGTCATAAACAGTTATCCGATCAGTGAGAGTAATGAGAGAGACAGTTGAATACCACACAAAAGATGCCCTGAGCATGATGGAACCTCCCCACGCTTGACTATAGGAAGTATGCATTCCATATCGTAAGCTTCTTTCGGAGTTTTCGACACATAAACCTGGGTGTTTGAAGGAAACGATGTAAAAGATGATTCAGCGCACCATACCAAATGCTTCCCGTCTCCAGTGTCCAGGTCTTGTAATCGTGACACCACCTCTTTCGCAGCCTTCTTCGGCTTTCCTTGTCAGGGATTTACCAACTGCAGTCCTTCCATTAACGTGAAGCTCCGGGCGTACTGTTTCATCGAAACAGTAGTGCTCAAGTAAGTGTTGAGTACTACAGTCGCTTTTGCCATAGTAGTTTTATGCTGTCTCTCCTCAGTCGTTTTTAATGCTCATCGTACGTTGTCACTTCAGGTCTCGTCTACTACTGTTCTTCGCCAATGATGTTTTATGCCTTTATCATTACTGAGAATACTGTTAAAAGTTGAACAGAGTAGACGTTTTCGCTTCCAAAAACTGTGCACCATCGAGTTGGTCTCTTCGGAAGTCTCAGAGGTCACGCGTTTCACCGATCATTTGTGTTGACCGTCGCAGAACAAAATATATACACTACATCGTAAGCTAACCTCCAGGATTTCGTACAGTCAGTTGTGTACCGCGTTCCCGTCTTACAAGGAGACGGAACGACCGTGGGGTCGGGGATTTGTCGGAAATTTTATGTGGTGAAAGAGGAACCCTAACACCTCACATGGTTAAATATTAGGACGCACTACTCGGAAAATCCCGAGAAAAATCGATATGAAGTTTCTTAGGTGCTTTATGAGTATAAAATGTTAGTCCATTGTCGAGCCGCCGTCTGGCCTAGATGCTTTGGGCTCGGACTCTTACACCCGAAGACTCGGGTTCGATTCCCCCTCCAGCACTTTTTTTTCGTTTGTTTCATTTGCTTTAGTTGTTACACCAATTATTCAAAAAGTTTCTCAAACCTACATTATTTTTAAAACATTATTTCAGCTCAAGAACGTAAAGTTTTTCAATAGCTGAGAAATATTCGTGCTCGTTGTTCTATTTCGTTTTATGGGGTTTCAACGGGCTCTGTGAGGGTCCTCTTGGGATTGTAAAGGTCATCTGCGCATAGGACTGTGGGCGAGCCGTGATACGTAAACGGCAGTTTGTTTTTCGATTTCGTTGTGAACAGACGTGCCTGTTTCAAATTTCAACGTGTTATTCCGATCCGAGATTAAACATGTCGACTGAAGAAGTTGCTGGCTCATCTGGAATGGGAGAAGAAATTCCTGAAGAATCCATTCATAGTGATCGATCAAAATTACGATTCAAGGAAGCAGTGGTATATTATGAAACGGAAAATAATTTAATTGCATCGACATCTTCGGAAGAAATCTCTCGCGATGCTATGTTATTGGCCGGCGAGCTTTATAATAATAATAATAATAATAATAATACATTGAAAATTTTGGGTGAAAAAACTTTCGTAAATAAAGAGGAATTAATTCACACTGTTATATGTTGCTTAAGATGTCGCAAAAATTATTTCTTTGTTTTTTTACGATAATTACCACTGCGATTCTTGTTTATAATTATTATATGTATAAAAATTGAATGTTTGCCAGTAGACTTTGTTATTGTGATTAAAAACTCAATGTTTCTTCTCATATACGTTACAATGAAAAATAGAAAACCCATCGCCATGAATTGTGTTGTTGGACAAAATGAAAATAATTTTTATTCATTGACGTAACTAATTTGTTAAAGATAATGTAGGTTTGGGAAACTTTCTGAATAATTGGTGGACTAACAAAAGGAAATGAAACAGAAGAAAACAAAAGTGCCGGAGGAGAAATCGAACGCAAGACCTCGGGTGTAAGAGTCGGAGCCCTAACCATCTAGGCCAGACGGCAGCTCGGCAATGGACTAGCATTTTATACTCATAAGGCACCTCAGAAACCTTGGATCGATTTTTCTCGAGATTTTCCGAATAGTGCGTCCTAATATTTTAACAACGTGAGGTGCTAGCAGTTCTCTTTCACCACACAAAATTTCGGACAAATCCCCGACCCCACGGTCGAACCGTCCCGTTGTTAGTGTTAACACTACGCAATGGTGCCAACTTGCAAAAAGATATAATGTATTGCATGGTGTTCATGTTATTTTGCACACCCCCTGTGTTTCCGAGAGATATATTATGTTTAAGAACACCGTATCTTATATACGAAAGGAGCACACACTTGCGGTGAATTTTATCTTACGCTTCTAAACCAAAAGTTTCGGTTGGTGTGGTTAGTGGTAGGGGTGAATCTAGTTCGCTAGCGTGCTCATTTCACAGTGTGCTTCAGGGCGAGACAGCAGCAATACGGCAACAAAGGGTGTTTTGCGTTCTCCGCTTCGATAGGTGCAATTCAGTTACAACCGATCTGTGTGATTTGCTCCGGTATTAGGCGTTAGCAGTGGATCGACCGGAGGAAGTGTATGGCTCCCGATTTGCATCATTGGCCTCCATGGTTGCCTGCTCTCCCGGCACGTACTTTTTGTTTCTGAAGGATGCCTTCTATGTGCCTCACCTTACAAAATTCTTGGATGAACTGCCAGGCCGTATAGCTACACAAGGGAATGGAGTAACTTTCGATACGCTCGACAACTTTCAGTGCCACCTGAATCTTTTCAGTGTACCCAGAGAGGCACAACTAATATTTACGGAAGGTAAATGTAAATTTTGATCATAAAAGTCATTTTACAAAGAACTTCAGTGGTAAAGTTACAAAGTACTTCAGTGGTAAACCAAAATTTAACTCAACTTTCAGTGTTTATTCTGAACAATGGTTCCAAATACAAGGAGAATTACCCACTGAGGAATAAAGCAGAAACCTCTGGTTGTGCTTCGGTGATGTTTAAGTTATTTAACATCATTCTTCGTAATGCAGCATACGGTGAGCACCATGCCAGTACAAGTAATTTCCTTGTCTGTTCCACTCCCAGAAAGAATTGTGGAAAACCGAATGCGTGTATCATCTGTAGGATCTCTTATTTCTCTGATCTTATCAAATGTTTGTAAATCAATCGGACTCGACTACTTGGTTATTAATCCGTAGATTACAAACTACTTAAACTAAGGTAAACTAACATGAGAGCAACACAAACACCCATGCCCGAGGGGAGACTCGAACCCCAGACGGCGAACGACCGCGCGCACCGCAGCACAGCGCCCCAATGCGCACGGCTAATCCGCCGCGGCTCTGATCTTATCATTGTCATATTTACACGAAGTTCTGCAGTCAGATTCAAATTCCGTCCCTCTAAATTTCTTGAAAATAATCTCGCCTGCCGTTCAGCGATTCTCATTTGTGTTCCCAAAGGATTTCTGTTAACAACCAAGCGTTGATAGACCCTACCAGTAACAAACCTAGCAGCCCGCCTCTGAATTGCCTCTATGTATTCCTTTAAACCGACCCGGTTGGCATCCCAACCACTCGAGTAGTGGTCTCACAAGCGCTCTATACTCGGTCTCCTTTACAGGTGAACCACATCTTCCCAATTTGTCTAAATAAAACGATGTTTAGCATCCGCTTTTTCCTCGACTGACCTTATATGCTCATTCCATTTCCTATCTCTCCGCAAAGTTACACCTGGCTATTTAATCGACTTTACTGTCTCAACAGCTCACTACTAATACTGTGTTTGGAAAATATGGGATTGTTTTTCCGCAGACTGGGAGTAACCGCGTGGTCTAAGTCATCATGCTACGGACTGGGCGACCGCTCCCGCCGGGCATAGGTGTCTGTGTTGTCCTTAGTGTAAGTTAGTTTAAATAATTTTTAAGTATAGGGACTGAGGTTTAAAAATGTTCAATTGTTTGTAAATATATGGCACTTAACCTCTCTGCTTATTAATCCATAGGCTTACAAACTACTTAAACTAGTCTAAGAACAATACACACCCGTGAGGGAGGACTCGAACCTCTGACAGCGAGTAACCGCGCGCTCCACAGCAAGGCCGTTTAGAATGTTCGGCCTCTCCACCGCGGCTAGGGACTGATGACCATAGCAGTTTGGTTCAATAGGTTCACAAACATTTGATATTAAAAACCAATTATCCTAAAGGCAAAGAAACACTGTAAGTCCATTTATAACGAAGAAATATTATAAGGGGATTCGTTACATCGTGAAGGTTATGTTGTGGACAGAGCTAGAATCTGACACAACGCATAAATGAACGCGGGCAGAACATTTGTAGTTTTTTCCTACTCATCTGCATCACCTTAAATTTTGGCCTAGCTGTCATTCATTTATATGTTCAAATGTTTGTGTAGTCTATGGGACTTAACTACGGGGTCATCAGTCCCTAAACGTACAAACTACTTATGAACTAGCTAATCCTAAGGACGGCACAAATATCCATGCCCTAGGGGGGATTCGAACCCCCGACCGTAGTGGCCGTGCAGACCGTTGAAACGTGTCCATAAAAAATTATTTTTATAAGAAAATGTCTAATATTGTGCCTCCTGTTTTGTATCGAGTAACTTGCTTGCAAGAAAATGTATAATATCGCTTCTACTGTATGTATCGATATGTGTAAAGTTTCATCTCTGGCAAAGATCATGTATTGCATAGCATTGTAGCTCGCACTGAGAGAGAGAGTAGCACTAGTGGTTCAGCTCGCTTAGAGAGCGGTTGGGTTGTGTGTATGGCTCCGATGTAGAGCAGAGGCTGCTTTGCCAGCAAGTCAGAAGTTGTATTATGTAGGTAATGTAATGCTGTTTATCAATAATAAGTAACTTAACCCTGTTTCATATTTCATTTACGTAGTTAGAAAATTAACCCACTTCCTTCATTTGATAATTACTTGATTTAGTGGAGTGTTGATTTGAATAACATTATTGAACATATTTCATTATTGGTGCGATAGTAAGATAATAGTTGATTTGGATTTCAATAATAACTGATCGACATTAATTCTCACAGTCAAGCATTAAGAAAGTGATTTGTGGTTTTTCTTATATCTTTCTCGCAGTCAAAATTTTTGAGTATAGTCAGTGTCTGTTTCAAAAGGTTACATGTCACAGTTGTTTACTTAAAAGATCCGTTGCGCACAAAATCAATTTAATGCACTGTTTCTTGTACATTAAGATCAGGGCCATAATTAAACCAAATAGCTGAGTTAATGAACAATTTATTGTCTGATTTAACGAAAGGTTCTACATTCCAAAACACGCGTACAGTTTTTATCTGGCGCCCTTTCTGCCAGGATAGTTCACAAACAGGATCGTGACGTAGTTAGATACGTAGTCTTATTTCAGTTAGTTTGTCTTTTCCACTAACCAACTTACCTTTTGGCTCTTAATTTAATTTTTGTAGCACCATCCTCTGTTGTAGCAACAGTAGCATAGTAATTGTTTCTGTAGTCTGTTACTTACCATTCTTGAGATTGTGTAGTATTGTTTATAGTAGATGAATTGAATATACAAATAATTGCATTACTACTGAACAAGCCTCTCTTTTATATTGCCTGATGTTTGTTGTGATGAAAGTTCTAGTACCGCGGAACTCGTGTGATAATTAACGGTTTGCGTAATCTCGATTGTGATTGTATGTTGCACTAGCCCGATTCAACCTATTGTTCTCTCATAATTACTGTGTGTAATTTTCAAAAAAATTAGCAGTAGGTGAAAATAAATATTATTGGTCACTTTACTGCAAAATTCTGTTAACAATGTCGAAGAATAGGAGAGTCCGCGCTGATGCTAAAACTACTTCCGAAAATGAGACCTTGAATGAAGCAAGGAGAGAAACTGAATTTTTACAAGAGTCTTCTCACTGCACTGATACAAATACGACAGTAAATACCGTGTCTGAAAACGCGGAACAGATTAGTTCGGGAACAGACAATATGGATAATGACAAAGTACAGGATTTGACAATACAGAATTCCGATTCTTGTAATGTGGTTGCGGAAAATAATGCATCGGTTCCGCCTAGCTCTGCTACAAAAATTACTTGTGCGACGGCTATGGAAAACGTATTACCAAATGATTTCATGCAAATTTTATTGTCACAGCTCTCTAAATTAAATGAGAATAGTCAATTACTATCTCAGGAATCTCAGAAATTAAATGAAAAACTTGAGGAACAATCTCAGAAATTAAATGAAAAACTTGAGAATAGTCAATTACAATCTCAGAAATTAAATGAAAAACTTGAGAATAGTCAATTACAATCTCAGAAATTAAATGAAAAACTTGAGGAACAATCTCAGAAATTAAATGAAAAACTTGAGGAACAATCTCAGAAATTAAATGAAAAACTTGAGAAAATTGAACAAACGTGCGATTCGAGGTTTGTGAGTATTCAAAGTAGTTTTAATAAGATAAACGAGGACAACAATCGGTTCAGGGAACAACTGCTCAATACTTTCAAACGTGAATCTCAGCAAATAAGACAAGATATTCGCGACGAGATCAACCCGGTAGTGGAAAGCCTTGCGTCACGAGTGGAAAATATGGAAACTACTGAACTCGCTCAATTGAAGCAACAGAGTAATCTATTTGATGAAAAGTTGCAGAACTTCCAGTCAGTCACGACGGAACAGATCAATAAAATAAATAAACAGTTTGAGGATATTACTGTTAAAATTACCCAAATCAGTGATAACAGTGACAAAAGTTCTGATGTAACGCATCTTACCCCGTTTAATGAAACTAATGAATATCTCGCCCTTGACCGTTTCAAACAAGATCAAATGACCATTAATCAGCAATACAAGGCTGAGGTCAGAAAATTAGATGATCGCGTGGCGCGAATAGAGAGGAAATTTGACCACACTTGTGGAAATCCATACGAAGATGTGGAAGAAAATTTGAACGAAAATGACAATGATGATTCGAGCCAAGTAGGTCGCTTGGTACGTGAACGAAGTGTACCTCATAATAACAACAATGAAGACGCAGTGCGTAGTTTACGCTCACTTACGCCGCACGGGCGAAAGGAAGCGTTTGACTACAAGCATTTCCTGACTGTACGTAAATTCAAGACATTTAAAAACTCTCCGAATGACTTGCACCCTAAAGAGTGGTTGCAGCAATTCGATTATTGTCTTCCCCCGAATTGGCCACTTGAGCACAGATTAGAATTTATATGTGGTTATCTGGAAGGCGAGCCAGCCACCAGAATGAGAGCTATTGCACAAGAGTGCTATAGCGAGAATCACTTCCGACGCTCATTTCTATCCGCATACTGGTCGGAAGCGGCACAAGACCGCGTTAAAAACAGTATTGCGACTTTCAAAACTTTTGAGCGATCAAATTTCTCGAGCCCAGTGGAATATTTCCAAAACTTAGTATACAAAAATCAATTTTTATCGGCACCTTACTGCCCTGCGGAATTAATCAGAATTTGTTTGAACAAATTGCCTCTACACTTGCGTCAAATTGCCATTGCGGCACGATGCAAGAATGATATTGAAGCCTTTAGAAATCTCTTACAAGACTTAGAAGAAGAAGACGAGGAAAATTCCTCGCGCAGTCGATATTTTGAAACAAACAGATATGATCGCCGGTCGCAACAAAGCCCGCCGCGTTCTAAACGTTATCCAGAGCACGAGGATCAAACAGAAAATAACTCTTTTACTAATGAAACTTACAAACAAAGACGCGACAATGAGAACGGTGAGTTTCATGATCGTGACATTAACCGTGGAAGTTTTCGTGGCCACAACCGAGGTGGTGGTTTTGGCCGCGGAGGACGCTACAATAATTACTATCATAACAGCAATACTTCGAATGATACTAATTGGCGTGATAGACGCAATACTGATAGTGATCGCGAGACTGAAAATCACAACAATAACGCTGAGAAGCGTAGTCGGGAGGGCACACGCGATAATTCTCGTGATCGCCTTCCACGACACGAAGACACAAATCGGGCCCAAAGCAGATCGCATACCCCAGAAAGACAAGAGCAAAGCATTGAAATTCAGTAATTTTGCTGGGGTAGAGAGTCCATTAATCTGTTTTGGACACACCAAGTGGCGATTGGTGCCCCGTTCTCGAGCTGAGTGTCACTATTCTTCCGCTTTTCCTTAGTGCGCTCTATCTACCTCTTTTTCTCACTGTTACTTTTCTCTAACTCTGAATACTTATGCTCTGTGCTACGCTGGGATATTGTCATACGAAACTTTGATTATCTTGCAATTTGCATATAACGAACTCTGTGGCTGTGCAAGACAAATAAAATTAATGGAAATTTTTGATTGTGTAATCTAATCAAGTTCCTATGTTTCAGAAAATATCAGATTTTTCTTCTGTGTTACTAATTGCATAACTTACGAAGTTCTGAGCAAGTGAAGAAGATTTTTGAGTTGACATGAGCATTTGGTAAGCCAAGAACATTATGGAGGATGATGAGTAAGGCAATACACAATATGTCATGGTGGTCTTTAAAATGCATTATTGTTTATGGATAAATGATGGTAAGGAAGGTATTGGTAACAGTCAAAGATGTTTGATAAATGTAATTATGTGGACGAGATTATACAATGATTATGAAGCAATTATGAGGAGAATCGCTATGTTGCTAATGATGTTATGTTCTGTTCTTTTCTTATGTGCTTACTCGCACTGCCCTTTTGTGTTTTCTCTTTGTGCTTATGTGCACCATTTTGTATATTGATGCATTGTGCCTTCAATGGCATGTGTGATTGGTGAGATTCATATCCTTCTGATGATCTGTAATTATTTGTAATTATGTGTAATGAATATTTCTAATTATGCTTGCAGCTATGCGTATTGCTCTTGTAATCGAAGCTTACCGCTATGCTCACTAATTATATACCTAAGCCCTACCACTATGCTAATTAATTTTATAATGAAGCTCAATGACAATGTATGGTTATGCTTATACGTTCCACACAGCCATCTATCTTGCAAACTTGCAGCTATGCCATAAACTGCGCCTAGTTAAGTCTAGAAAGATAATGCACAGAAATATTTTGCTTTTGCTTACTACTATCTTCCAAATTTTATTGATGATCTTGTTGATGAAAATCTGCAGCTATGCCTAACGAATATTACGTCTGTGTTTATGTTATTGGATGATTTACTGTGATGTACATCTAGTACTATGCCAAAATTTGCACTAATTGTTTTGTTTGACCCTACTGTTGACCCAGACAGACACAGACATGACCTGTTGACTTGAACCTCTTTTGATATTCTCACGAAACTACCCTGATGTGTTATACTTTAAGGCAATGAAATATGTAGCTCAGTTGAGACAAAAGCCTGGCCATGGCAACTTATGTAATTTAAGTGTTATAATTTGTGGTAATGTAATCACCATCATAGTGATATATATTAATTTAAAGAGATATGAACTAATGGTAATTGGAATGTCAATTTAAGTTATATCATGCCAAATTGATGACAAGCACCCTCAATGTATTTCATACGATTATGTGTTTGTAAAGCAATATGTACATAGTATGTAAAGCCTTGTGCTTATATGAAATGACACTAATGTTGTAGATACTCTAAAATAAGAATTAAATTACTCATTAGTATTCAAATGTATCCGTCTTCAAGACACTACTTGTAATGTTAAAATATGGTTTAATACCATGACCCCATTTGTACCACTTGAATTTATGGGAAAATATTTCTGTAGATATGTTCTAATCAATGACTTTTCTTTCAGTCTAAACTGAAATATCATGACTATGTTACTAATTTGTGTGTAAAATGCTTTATTTCATGTACTTTGGACACGCATGGGAAGTGGCGATTTCGCACACGAGATTCCAGAATGCACACAGAACAATGGACGAGTTACTATACACCACTGATTTTGGGCCTTTTAATGAAGATGTTTGTTGGATGATGTTTGGCCACACAGTACTGTCCATTGCAGCCTTGGCCACCCACCACCAGTTTGCTCTAATTTTGGCTATGCTGATGCAGTCTGCTAATAGCTCTGTTGGTTGGAGCACACTTGGTCGTCGAATTGCATGGAGGAATACATCAGAACCTTTTCCCCATGACTTCCACTTCAATGCAACCAGCCAGCCCGCCTACAGTGTGGTGTAATCTTTCAGTGTTTTGTGTTCGTGTGCAGACCTAAAATGAATGTTAGGAGCTAATGTGCTATTCGTGTGCATATACTATTCAGTGCCTCCCATTGCAAACGTTGTCCACAGGTTCATTACCAGTGTTTAGGTATATTTCATGGTTCTTTCACAGTCAGTGACCAAAATAAAATTGTGCTCTTGATAGATACATATACTTAGTCTGAAATGTCATTGTGCCTATTCGATTGACAAACGTTATATTGAAATCCTATTGTGCTGAAGCAGTAACATTATTTTGTACATGATCAGAAGCCTATGTAGTCAAAAATTTTACATGTATGTTCTAGCATCCATGAAAGTATAGCATTTTAAATGCATCACAGAATACAAAACTGACACTTTATCTTATACTAAGTGCACTAAAAATTTACATAGACTACATTGTGCACAAGATACAAATGTTCATTTTATGTTCCCAAAATACTGATCTCTTGTACAAAATGTAAACCCATGGAACTTACACTACTGTGTGTATTACTTGTAATTACCACATTTTCTTTAAAGAATGATGACATTAGTTAAAATATCTTTTGTAAAACTTTGTATATGTTCATGTTTATTATTGTATATTTTTTTTTTCCATTTGTGTATTACTTCTAGCTATCTCATTTTCTCCACTATATCATTTGTCAAACTATGTTTTCTGAAATTCTATATATATACTTATGTTTACCATTATGTATAATTGTCATATATTCCACTTATTGCTGATGTTCTGTAAATTTTGACATTTGCTTATGCCTGTCACACCCTGTACCTCTCCATGCGTGACTTTTGATGGTACTGTTCTGTAAAATGGCATGTATTTATGACTGTCACATTTTTTTTAAATTTTCTATGTACTCCATCTGTTGTTTTGATCTTGTTAAATTTTGGATGTCATTAATGGATTTTTGGACTTGAAATTCAGTAATTTTGCTGGCTAGGCAATGCCATTGGCATCACCCACCCTACAAAATTTTATTAGGTAGGAGGGGGGTGATGAAACGTGTCCATAAAAAATTATTTTTATAAGAAAATGTCTAATATTGTGCCTCCTGTTTTGTATCGAGTAACTTGCTTGCAAGAAAATGTATAATATCGCTTCTACTGTATGTATCGATATGTGTAAAGTTTCATCTCTGGCAAAGATCATGTATTGCATAGCATTGTAGCTCGCACTGAGAGAGAGAGTAGCACTAGTGGTTCAGCTCGCTTAGAGAGCGGTTGGGTTGTGTGTATGGCTCCGATGTAGAGCAGAGGCTGCTTTGCCAGCAAGTCAGAAGTTGTATTATGTAGGTAATGTAATGCTGTTTATCAATAATAAGTAACTTAACCCTGTTTCATATTTCATTTACGTAGTTAGAAAATTAACCCACTTCCTTCATTTGATAATTACTTGATTTAGTGGAGTGTTGATTTGAATAACATTATTGAACATATTTCATTATTGGTGCGATAGTAAGATAATAGTTGATTTGGATTTCAATAATAACTGATCGACATTAATTCTCACAGTCAAGCATTAAGAAAGTGATTTGTGGTTTTTCTTATATCTTTCTCGCAGTCAAAATTTTTGAGTATAGTCAGTGTCTGTTTCAAAAGGTTACATGTCACAGTTGTTTACTTAAAAGATCCGTTGCGCACAAAATCAATTTAATGCACTGTTTCTTGTACATTAAGATCAGGGCCATAATTAAACCAAATAGCTGAGTTAATGAACAATTTATTGTCTGATTTAACGAAAGGTTCTACATTCCAAAACACGCGTACAGTTTTTATCTGGCGCCCTTTCTGCCAGGATAGTTCACAAACAGGATCGTGACGTAGTTAGATACGTAGTCTTATTTCAGTTAGTTTGTCTTTTCCACTAACCAACTTACCTTTTGGCTCTTAATTTAATTTTTGTAGCACCATCCTCTGTTGTAGCAACAGTAGCATAGTAATTGTTTCTGTAGTCTGTTACTTACCATTCTTGAGATTGTGTAGTATTGTTTATAGTAGATGAATTGAATATACAAATAATTGCATTACTACTGAACAAGCCTCTCTTTTATATTGCCTGATGTTTGTTGTGATGAAAGTTCTAGTACCGCGGAACTCGTGTGATAATTAACGGTTTGCGTAATCTCGATTGTGATTGTATGTTGCACTAGCCCGATTCAACCTATTGTTCTCTCATAATTACTGTGTGTAATTTTCAAAAAAATTAGCAGTAGGTGAAAATAAATATTATTGGTCACTTTACTGCAAAATTCTGTTAACAATGTCGAAGAATAGGAGAGTCCGCGCTGATGCTAAAACTACTTCCGAAAATGAGACCTTGAATGAAGCAAGGAGAGAAACTGAATTTTTACAAGAGTCTTCTCACTGCACTGATACAAATACGACAGTAAATACCGTGTCTGAAAACGCGGAACAGATTAGTTCGGGAACAGACAATATGGATAATGACAAAGTACAGGATTTGACAATACAGAATTCCGATTCTTGTAATGTGGTTGCGGAAAATAATGCATCGGTTCCGCCTAGCTCTGCTACAAAAATTACTTGTGCGACGGCTATGGAAAACGTATTACCAAATGATTTCATGCAAATTTTATTGTCACAGCTCTCTAAATTAAATGAGAATAGTCAATTACTATCTCAGGAATCTCAGAAATTAAATGAAAAACTTGAGGAACAATCTCAGAAATTAAATGAAAAACTTGAGAATAGTCAATTACAATCTCAGAAATTAAATGAAAAACTTGAGAATAGTCAATTACAATCTCAGAAATTAAATGAAAAACTTGAGGAACAATCTCAGAAATTAAATGAAAAACTTGAGAAAATTGAACAAACGTGCGATTCGAGGTTTGTGAGTATTCAAAGTAGTTTTAATAAGATAAACGAGGACAACAATCGGTTCAGGGAACAACTGCTCAATACTTTCAAACGTGAATCTCAGCAAATAAGACAAGATATTCGCGACGAGATCAACCCGGTAGTGGAAAGCCTTGCGTCACGAGTGGAAAATATGGAAACTACTGAACTCGCTCAATTGAAGCAACAGAGTAATCTATTTGATGAAAAGTTGCAGAACTTCCAGTCAGTCACGACGGAACAGATCAATAAAATAAATAAACAGTTTGAGGATATTACTGTTAAAATTACCCAAATCAGTGATAACAGTGACAAAAGTTCTGATGTAACGCATCTTACCCCGTTTAATGAAACTAATGAATATCTCGCCCTTGACCGTTTCAAACAAGATCAAATGACCATTAATCAGCAATACAAGGCTGAGGTCAGAAAATTAGATGATCGCGTGGCGCGAATAGAGAGGAAATTTGACCACACTTGTGGAAATCCATACGAAGATGTGGAAGAAAATTTGAACGAAAATGACAATGATGATTCGAGCCAAGTAGGTCGCTTGGTACGTGAACGAAGTGTACCTCATAATAACAACAATGAAGACGCAGTGCGTAGTTTACGCTCACTTACGCCGCACGGGCGAAAGGAAGCGTTTGACTACAAGCATTTCCTGACTGTACGTAAATTCAAGACATTTAAAAACTCTCCGAATGACTTGCACCCTAAAGAGTGGTTGCAGCAATTCGATTATTGTCTTCCCCCGAATTGGCCACTTGAGCACAGATTAGAATTTATATGTGGTTATCTGGAAGGCGAGCCAGCCACCAGAATGAGAGCTATTGCACAAGAGTGCTATAGCGAGAATCACTTCCGACGCTCATTTCTATCCGCATACTGGTCGGAAGCGGCACAAGACCGCGTTAAAAACAGTATTGCGACTTTCAAAACTTTTGAGCGATCAAATTTCTCGAGCCCAGTGGAATATTTCCAAAACTTAGTATACAAAAATCAATTTTTATCGGCACCTTACTGCCCTGCGGAATTAATCAGAATTTGTTTGAACAAATTGCCTCTACACTTGCGTCAAATTGCCATTGCGGCACGATGCAAGAATGATATTGAAGCCTTTAGAAATCTCTTACAAGACTTAGAAGAAGAAGACGAGGAAAATTCCTCGCGCAGTCGATATTTTGAAACAAACAGATATGATCGCCGGTCGCAACAAAGCCCGCCGCGTTCTAAACGTTATCCAGAGCACGAGGATCAAACAGAAAATAACTCTTTTACTAATGAAACTTACAAACAAAGACGCGACAATGAGAACGGTGAGTTTCATGATCGTGACATTAACCGTGGAAGTTTTCGTGGCCACAACCGAGGTGGTGGTTTTGGCCGCGGAGGACGCTACAATAATTACTATCATAACAGCAATACTTCGAATGATACTAATTGGCGTGATAGACGCAATACTGATAGTGATCGCGAGACTGAAAATCACAACAATAACGCTGAGAAGCGTAGTCGGGAGGGCACACGCGATAATTCTCGTGATCGCCTTCCACGACACGAAGACACAAATCGGGCCCAAAGCAGATCGCATACCCCAGAAAGACAAGAGCAAAGCATTGAAATTCAGTAATTTTGCTGGGGTAGAGAGTCCATTAATCTGTTTTGGACACACCAAGTGGCGATTGGTGCCCCGTTCTCGAGCTGAGTGTCACTATTCTTCCGCTTTTCCTTAGTGCGCTCTATCTACCTCTTTTTCTCACTGTTACTTTTCTCTAACTCTGAATACTTATGCTCTGTGCTACGCTGGGATATTGTCATACGAAACTTTGATTATCTTGCAATTTGCATATAACGAACTCTGTGGCTGTGCAAGACAAATAAAATTAATGGAAATTTTTGATTGTGTAATCTAATCAAGTTCCTATGTTTCAGAAAATATCAGATTTTTCTTCTGTGTTACTAATTGCATAACTTACGAAGTTCTGAGCAAGTGAAGAAGATTTTTGAGTTGACATGAGCATTTGGTAAGCCAAGAACATTATGGAGGATGATGAGTAAGGCAATACACAATATGTCATGGTGGTCTTTAAAATGCATTATTGTTTATGGATAAATGATGGTAAGGAAGGTATTGGTAACAGTCAAAGATGTTTGATAAATGTAATTATGTGGACGAGATTATACAATGATTATGAAGCAATTATGAGGAGAATCGCTATGTTGCTAATGATGTTATGTTCTGTTCTTTTCTTATGTGCTTACTCGCACTGCCCTTTTGTGTTTTCTCTTTGTGCTTATGTGCACCATTTTGTATATTGATGCATTGTGCCTTCAATGGCATGTGTGATTGGTGAGATTCATATCCTTCTGATGATCTGTAATTATTTGTAATTATGTGTAATGAATATTTCTAATTATGCTTGCAGCTATGCGTATTGCTCTTGTAATCGAAGCTTACCGCTATGCTCACTAATTATATACCTAAGCCCTACCACTATGCTAATTAATTTTATAATGAAGCTCAATGACAATGTATGGTTATGCTTATACGTTCCACACAGCCATCTATCTTGCAAACTTGCAGCTATGCCATAAACTGCGCCTAGTTAAGTCTAGAAAGATAATGCACAGAAATATTTTGCTTTTGCTTACTACTATCTTCCAAATTTTATTGATGATCTTGTTGATGAAAATCTGCAGCTATGCCTAACGAATATTACGTCTGTGTTTATGTTATTGGATGATTTACTGTGATGTACATCTAGTACTATGCCAAAATTTGCACTAATTGTTTTGTTTGACCCTACTGTTGACCCAGACAGACACAGACATGACCTGTTGACTTGAACCTCTTTTGATATTCTCACGAAACTACCCTGATGTGTTATACTTTAAGGCAATGAAATATGTAGCTCAGTTGAGACAAAAGCCTGGCCATGGCAACTTATGTAATTTAAGTGTTATAATTTGTGGTAATGTAATCACCATCATAGTGATATATATTAATTTAAAGAGATATGAACTAATGGTAATTGGAATGTCAATTTAAGTTATATCATGCCAAATTGATGACAAGCACCCTCAATGTATTTCATACGATTATGTGTTTGTAAAGCAATATGTACATAGTATGTAAAGCCTTGTGCTTATATGAAATGACACTAATGTTGTAGATACTCTAAAATAAGAATTAAATTACTCATTAGTATTCAAATGTATCCGTCTTCAAGACACTACTTGTAATGTTAAAATATGGTTTAATACCATGACCCCATTTGTACCACTTGAATTTATGGGAAAATATTTCTGTAGATATGTTCTAATCAATGACTTTTCTTTCAGTCTAAACTGAAATATCATGACTATGTTACTAATTTGTGTGTAAAATGCTTTATTTCATGTACTTTGGACACGCATGGGAAGTGGCGATTTCGCACACGAGATTCCAGAATGCACACAGAACAATGGACGAGTTACTATACACCACTGATTTTGGGCCTTTTAATGAAGATGTTTGTTGGATGATGTTTGGCCACACAGTACTGTCCATTGCAGCCTTGGCCACCCACCACCAGTTTGCTCTAATTTTGGCTATGCTGATGCAGTCTGCCAATAGCTCTGTTGGTTGGAGCACACTTGGTCGTCGAATTGCATGGAGGAATACATCAGAACCTTTTCCCCATGACTTCCACTTCAATGCAACCAGCCAGCCCGCCTACAGTGTGGTGTAATCTTACAGTGTTTTGTGTTCGTGTGCAGACCTAAAATGAATGTTAGGAGCTAATGTGCTATTCGTGTGCATATACTATTCAGTGCCTCCCATTGCAAACGTTGTCCACAGGTTCATTACCAGTGTTTAGGTATATTTCATGGTTCTTTCACAGTCAGTGACCAAAATAAAATTGTGCTCTTGATAGATACATATACTTAGTCTGAAATGTCATTGTGCCTATTCGATTGACAAACGTTATATTGAAATCCTATTGTGCTGAAGCAGTAACATTATTTTGTACATGATCAGAAGCCTATGTAGTCAAAAATTTTACATGTATGTTCTAGCATCCATGAAAGTATAGCATTTTAAATGCATCACAGAATACAAAACTGACACTTTATCTTATACTAAGTGCACTAAAAATTTACATAGACTACATTGTGCACAAGATACAAATGTTCATTTTATGTTCCCAAAATACTGATCTCTTGTACAAAATGTAAACCCATGGAACTTACACTACTGTGTGTATTACTTGTAATTACCACATTTTCTTTAAAGAATGATGACATTAGTTAAAATATCTTTTGTAAAACTTTGTATATGTTCATGTTTATTATTGTATATTTTTTTTCCATTTGTGTATTACTTCTAGCTATCTCATTTTCTCCACTATATCATTTGTCAAACTATGTTTTCTGAAATTCTATATATATACTTATGTTTACCATTATGTATAATTGTCATATATTCCACTTATTGCTGATGTTCTGTAAATTTTGACATTTGCTTATGCCTGTCACACCCTGTACCTCTCCATGCGTGACTTTTGATGGTACTGTTCTGTAAAATGGCATGTATTTATGACTGTCACATTTTTTTTAAATTTTCTATGTACTCCATCTGTTGTTTTGATCTTGTTAAATTTTGGATGTCATTAATGGATTTTTGGACTTGAAATTCAGTAATTTTGCTGGCTAGGCAATGCCATTGGCATCACCCACCCTACAAAATTTTATTAGGTAGGAGGGGGGTGATGAAACGTGTCCATAAAAAATTATTTTTATAAGAAAATGTCTAATATTGTGCCTCCTGTTTTGTATCGAGTAACTTGCTTGCAAGAAAATGTATAATATCGCTTCTACTGTATGTATCGATATGTGTAAAGTTTCATCTCTGGCAAAGATCATGTATTGCATAGCATTGTAGCTCGCACTGAGAGAGAGAGTAGCACTAGTGGTTCAGCTCGCTTAGAGAGCGGTTGGGTTGTGTGTATGGCTCCGATGTAGAGCAGAGGCTGCTTTGCCAGCAAGTCAGAAGTTGTATTATGTAGGTAATGTAATGCTGTTTATCAATAATAAGTAACTTAACCCTGTTTCATATTTCATTTACGTAGTTAGAAAATTAACCCACTTCCTTCATTTGATAATTACTTGATTTAGTGGAGTGTTGATTTGAATAACATTATTGAACATATTTCATTATTGGTGCGATAGTAAGATAATAGTTGATTTGGATTTCAATAATAACTGATCGACATTAATTCTCACAGTCAAGCATTAAGAAAGTGATTTGTGGTTTTTCTTATATCTTTCTCGCAGTCAAAATTTTTGAGTATAGTCAGTGTCTGTTTCAAAAGGTTACATGTCACAGTTGTTTACTTAAAAGATCCGTTGCGCACAAAATCAATTTAATGCACTGTTTCTTGTACATTAAGATCAGGGCCATAATTAAACCAAATAGCTGAGTTAATGAACAATTTATTGTCTGATTTAACGAAAGGTTCTACATTCCAAAACACGCGTACAGTTTTTATCTGGCGCCCTTTCTGCCAGGATAGTTCACAAACAGGATCGTGACGTAGTTAGATACGTAGTCTTATTTCAGTTAGTTTGTCTTTTCCACTAACCAACTTACCTTTTGGCTCTTAATTTAATTTTTGTAGCACCATCCTCTGTTGTAGCAACAGTAGCATAGTAATTGTTTCTGTAGTCTGTTACTTACCATTCTTGAGATTGTGTAGTATTGTTTATAGTAGATGAATTGAATATACAAATAATTGCATTACTACTGAACAAGCCTCTCTTTTATATTGCCTGATGTTTGTTGTGATGAAAGTTCTAGTACCGCGGAACTCGTGTGATAATTAACGGTTTGCGTAATCTCGATTGTGATTGTATGTTGCACTAGCCCGATTCAACCTATTGTTCTCTCATAATTACTGTGTGTAATTTTCAAAAAAATTAGCAGTAGGTGAAAATAAATATTATTGGTCACTTTACTGCAAAATTCTGTTAACAATGTCGAAGAATAGGAGAGTCCGCGCTGATGCTAAAACTACTTCCGAAAATGAGACCTTGAATGAAGCAAGGAGAGAAACTGAATTTTTACAAGAGTCTTCTCACTGCACTGATACAAATACGACAGTAAATACCGTGTCTGAAAACGCGGAACAGATTAGTTCGGGAACAGACAATATGGATAATGACAAAGTACAGGATTTGACAATACAGAATTCCGATTCTTGTAATGTGGTTGCGGAAAATAATGCATCGGTTCCGCCTAGCTCTGCTACAAAAATTACTTGTGCGACGGCTATGGAAAACGTATTACCAAATGATTTCATGCAAATTTTATTGTCACAGCTCTCTAAATTAAATGAGAATAGTCAATTACTATCTCAGGAATCTCAGAAATTAAATGAAAAACTTGAGGAACAATCTCAGAAATTAAATGAAAAACTTGAGAATAGTCAATTACAATCTCAGAAATTAAATGAAAAACTTGAGAATAGTCAATTACAATCTCAGAAATTAAATGAAAAACATGAGGAACAATCTCAGAAATTAAATGAAAAACTTGAGAAAATTGAACAAACGTGCGATTCGAGGTTTGTGAGTATTCAAAGTAGTTTTAATAAGATAAACGAGGACAACAATCGGTTCAGGGAACAACTGCTCAATACTTTCAAACGTGAATCTCAGCAAATAAGACAAGATATTCGCGACGAGATCAACCCGGTAGTGGAAAGCCTTGCGTCACGAGTGGAAAATATGGAAACTACTGAACTCGCTCAATTGAAGCAACAGAGTAATCTATTTGATGAAAAGTTGCAGAACTTCCAGTCAGTCACGACGGAACAGATCAATAAAATAAATAAACAGTTTGAGGATATTACTGTTAAAATTACCCAAATCAGTGATAACAGTGACAAAAGTTCTGATGTAACGCATCTTACCCCGTTTAATGAAACTAATGAATATCTCGCCCTTGACCGTTTCAAACAAGATCAAATGACCATTAATCAGCAATACAAGGCTGAGGTCAGAAAATTAGATGATCGCGTGGCGCGAATAGAGAGGAAATTTGACCACACTTGTGGAAATCCATACGAAGATGTGGAAGAAAATTTGAACGAAAATGACAATGATGATTCGAGCCAAGTAGGTCGCTTGGTACGTGAACGAAGTGTACCTCATAATAACAACAATGAAGACGCAGTGCGTAGTTTACGCTCACTTACGCCGCACGGGCGAAAGGAAGCGTTTGACTACAAGCATTTCCTGACTGTACGTAAATTCAAGACATTTAAAAACTCTCCGAATGACTTGCACCCTAAAGAGTGGTTGCAGCAATTCGATTATTGTCTTCCCCCGAATTGGCCACTTGAGCACAGATTAGAATTTATATGTGGTTATCTGGAAGGCGAGCCAGCCACCAGAATGAGAGCTATTGCACAAGAGTGCTATAGCGAGAATCACTTCCGACGCTCATTTCTATCCGCATACTGGTCGGAAGCGGCACAAGACCGCGTTAAAAACAGTATTGCGACTTTCAAAACTTTTGAGCGATCAAATTTCTCGAGCCCAGTGGAATATTTCCAAAACTTAGTATACAAAAATCAATTTTTATCGGCACCTTACTGCCCTGCGGAATTAATCAGAATTTGTTTGAACAAATTGCCTCTACACTTGCGTCAAATTGCCATTGCGGCACGATGCAAGAATGATATTGAAGCCTTTAGAAATCTCTTACAAGACTTAGAAGAAGAAGACGAGGAAAATTCCTCGCGCAGTCGATATTTTGAAACAAACAGATATGATCGCCGGTCGCAACAAAGCCCGCCGCGTTCTAAACGTTATCCAGAGCACGAGGATCAAACAGAAAATAACTCTTTTACTAATGAAACTTACAAACAAAGACGCGACAATGAGAACGGTGAGTTTCATGATCGTGACATTAACCGTGGAAGTTTTCGTGGCCACAACCGAGGTGGTGGTTTTGGCCGCGGAGGACGCTACAATAATTACTATCATAACAGCAATACTTCGAATGATACTAATTGGCGTGATAGACGCAATACTGATAGTGATCGCGAGACTGAAAATCACAACAATAACGCTGAGAAGCGTAGTCGGGAGGGCACACGCGATAATTCTCGTGATCGCCTTCCACGACACGAAGACACAAATCGGGCCCAAAGCAGATCGCATACCCCAGAAAGACAAGAGCAAAGCATTGAAATTCAGTAATTTTGCTGGGGTAGAGAGTCCATTAATCTGTTTTGGACACACCAAGTGGCGATTGGTGCCCCGTTCTCGAGCTGAGTGTCACTATTCTTCCGCTTTTCCTTAGTGCGCTCTATCTACCTCTTTTTCTCACTGTTACTTTTCTCTAACTCTGAATACTTATGCTCTGTGCTACGCTGGGATATTGTCATACGAAACTTTGATTATCTTGCAATTTGCATATAACGAACTCTGTGGCTGTGCAAGACAAATAAAATTAATGGAAATTTTTGATTGTGTAATCTAATCAAGTTCCTATGTTTCAGAAAATATCAGATTTTTCTTCTGTGTTACTAATTGCATAACTTACGAAGTTCTGAGCAAGTGAAGAAGATTTTTGAGTTGACATGAGCATTTGGTAAGCCAAGAACATTATGGAGGATGATGAGTAAGGCAATACACAATATGTCATGGTGGTCTTTAAAATGCATTATTGTTTATGGATAAATGATGGTAAGGAAGGTATTGGTAACAGTCAAAGATGTTTGATAAATGTAATTATGTGGACGAGATTATACAATGATTATGAAGCAATTATGAGGAGAATCGCTATGTTGCTAATGATGCTATGTTCTGTTCTTTTCTTATGTGCTTACTCGCACTGCCCTTTTGTGTTTTCTCTTTGTGCTTATGTGCACCATTTTGTATATTGATGCATTGTGCCTTCAATGGCATGTGTGATTGGTGAGATTCATATCCTTCTGATGATCTGTAATTATTTGTAATTATGTGTAATGAATATTTCTAATTATGCTTGCAGCTATGCGTATTGCTCTTGTAATCGAAGCTTACCGCTATGCTCACTAATTATATACCTAAGCCCTACCACTATGCTAATTAATTTTATAATGAAGCTCAATGACAATGTATGGTTATGCTTATACGTTCCACACAGCCATCTATCTTGCAAACTTGCAGCTATGCCATAAACTGCGCCTAGTTAAGTCTAGAAAGATAATGCACAGAAATATTTTGCTTTTGCTTACTACTATCTTCCAAATTTTATTGATGATCTTGTTGATGAAAATCTGCAGCTATGCCTAACGAATATTACGTCTGTGTTTATGTTATTGGATGATTTACTGTGATGTACATCTAGTACTATGCCAAAATTTGCACTAATTGTTTTGTTTGACCCTACTGTTGACCCAGACAGACACAGACATGACCTGTTGACTTGAACCTCTTTTGATATTCTCACGAAACTACCCTGATGTGTTATACTTTAAGGCAATGAAATATGTAGCTCAGTTGAGACAAAAGCCTGGCCATGGCAACTTATGTAATTTAAGTGTTATAATTTGTGGTAATGTAATCACCATCATAGTGATATATATTAATTTAAAGAGATATGAACTAATGGTAATTGGAATGTCAATTTAAGTTATATCATGCCAAATTGATGACAAGCACCCTCAATGTATTTCATACGATTATGTGTTTGTAAAGCAATATGTACATAGTATGTAAAGCCTTGTGCTTATATGAAATGACACTAATGTTGTAGATACTCTAAAATAAGAATTAAATTACTCATTAGTATTCAAATGTATCCGTCTTCAAGACACTACTTGTAATGTTAAAATATGGTTTAATACCATGACCCCATTTGTACCACTTGAATTTATGGGAAAATATTTCTGTAGATATGTTCTAATCAATGACTTTTCTTTCAGTCTAAACTGAAATATCATGACTATGTTACTAATTTGTGTGTAAAATGCTTTATTTCATGTACTTTGGACACGCATGGGAAGTGGCGATTTCGCACACGAGATTCCAGAATGCACACAGAACAATGGACGAGTTACTATACACCACTGATTTTGGGCCTTTTAATGAAGATGTTTGTTGGATGATGTTTGGCCACACAGTACTGTCCATTGCAGCCTTGGCCACCCACCACCAGTTTGCTCTAATTTTGGCTATGCTGATGCAGTCTGCTAATAGCTCTGTTGGTTGGAGCACACTTGGTCGTCGAATTGCATGGAGGAATACATCAGAACCTTTTCCCCATGACTTCCACTTCAATGCAACCAGCCAGCCCGCCTACAGTGTGGTGTAATCTTTCAGTGTTTTGTGTTCGTGTGCAGACCTAAAATGAATGTTAGGAGCTAATGTGCTATTCGTGTGCATATACTATTCAGTGCCTCCCATTGCAAACGTTGTCCACAGGTTCATTACCAGTGTTTAGGTATATTTCATGGTTCTTTCACAGTCAGTGACCAAAATAAAATTGTGCTCTTGATAGATACATATACTTAGTCTGAAATGTCATTGTGCCTATTCGATTGACAAACGTTATATTGAAATCCTATTGTGCTGAAGCAGTAACATTATTTTGTACATGATCAGAAGCCTATGTAGTCAAAAATTTTACATGTATGTTCTAGCATCCATGAAAGTATAGCATTTTAAATGCATCACAGAATACAAAACTGACACTTTATCTTATACTAAGTGCACTAAAAATTTACATAGACTACATTGTGCACAAGATACAAATGTTCATTTTATGTTCCCAAAATACTGATCTCTTGTACAAAATGTAAACCCATGGAACTTACACTACTGTGTGTATTACTTGTAATTACCACATTTTCTTTAAAGAATGATGACATTAGTTAAAATATCTTTTGTAAAACTTTGTATATGTTCATGTTTATTATTGTATATTTTTTTTTTCCATTTGTGTATTACTTCTAGCTATCTCATTTTCTCCACTATATCATTTGTCAAACTATGTTTTCTGAAATTCTATATATATACTTATGTTTACCATTATGTATAATTGTCATATATTCCACTTATTGCTGATGTTCTGTAAATTTTGACATTTGCTTATGCCTGTCACACCCTGTACCTCTCCATGCGTGACTTTTGATGGTACTGTTCTGTAAAATGGCATGTATTTATGACTGTCACATTTTTTTTAAATTTTCTATGTACTCCATCTGTTGTTTTGATCTTGTTAAATTTTGGATGTCATTAATGGATTTTTGGACTTGAAATTCAGTAATTTTGCTGGCTAGGCAATGCCATTGGCATCACCCACCCTACAAAATTTTATTAGGTAGGAGGGGGGTGATGAAACGTGTCCATAAAAAATTATTTTTATAAGAAAATGTCTAATATTGTGCCTCCTGTTTTGTATCGAGTAACTTGCTTGCAAGAAAATGTATAATATCGCTTCTACTGTATGTATCGATATGTGTAAAGTTTCATCTCTGGCAAAGATCATGTATTGCATAGCATTGTAGCTCGCACTGAGAGAGAGAGTAGCACTAGTGGTTCAGCTCGCTTAGAGAGCGGTTGGGTTGTGTGTATGGCTCCGATATAGAGCAGAGGCTGCTTTGCCAGCAAGTCAGAAGTTGTATTATGTAGGTAATGTAATGCTGTTTATCAATAATAAGTAACTTAACCCTGTTTCATATTTCATTTACGTAGTTAGAAAATTAACCCACTTCCTTCATTTGATAATTACTTGATTTAGTGGAGTGTTGATTTGAATAACATTATTGAACATATTTCATTATTGGTGCGATAGTAAGATAATAGTTGATTTGGATTTCAATAATAACTGATCGACATTAATTCTCACAGTCAAGCATTAAGAAAGTGATTTGTGGTTTTTCTTATATCTTTCTCGCAGTCAAAATTTTTGAGTATAGTCAGTGTCTGTTTCAAAAGGTTACATGTCACAGTTGTTTACTTAAAAGATCCGTTGCGCACAAAATCAATTTAATGCACTGTTTCTTGTACATTAAGATCAGGGCCATAATTAAACCAAATAGCTGAGTTAATGAACAATTTATTGTCTGATTTAACGAAAGGTTCTACATTCCAAAACACGCGTACAGTTTTTACCGTGACTGGAGCGCCTCAGTCCCCTCGGCCACCGCGGCCGGCAGCTGTAATTCCTCAGACAAACTGCAAGTCTTGTCTCACTCATCTTGCATCCTGGGAACGGCTGATCGGTTCTAGGCGCCATGTCAGGGACACGGTGGTCACTCCCGCTGGAGGTTCGAGTACTCCATCGGACATGGGTGTTTATGTAGTCCTTAGTTTAATTAAAAAACTTTTTAAGCATAGGGGCTGATGACTACATAGGGACTGATGACTCCGCAGTTAAGTCCCATAATCTTAACAAACATGTGAACATTTGATGACCACAGTAGTTGGCCCTATAGTTTACCAAACATTTAAACACTATTTTTATTTATTTTATTACTATTATTATTATTATTATTCTTTATTTTTTCTTTTTGCGCCATACTACTGTCACCTCCTTGTAAATCGCAGCATCATTAGTAGACTGCTACACATTCTTGCCGTCTGATCATTTATGTATATAGAAAATATTAACGACCCTATTGTTCAAACTTAACTGCGGGGTCATCAGTCCCGAAACTTAAAAACTACTTATAAACTACATTATACTAAAGACAACACAAAAATCCATGTCCGAGGGAGGATTCAAACCTCCGACAGGGAACGGCCTCACGCTTTGCAGCATAGCACCTCAATGTGCTCGGCCACTCCGCCGCGGCTAGCGATCCTGTAACACTTCCCTGAAACACTCCTGACGATACACTGTTCATCTATGTCTCAGATGAACAGTAACCGTCAAGGAGAACGTACAGAAGTCTGTTAGTTCAGAAGCCTTCGAGCCAGTCACACACCTTAGACAAAAGGTGTCCCTTGGGCCAGATCCGGCATGCGATTGTTTTAATACGGCCCACGAAAGACTATTGTAAATACAGAAATAATGCTCAAGACCCGTAAATAAATGAAAACATATGATTGTACTGTGAAGATTCGTGCTTAGAGGTCTAATTTGTTGGCGTGGAAAGACTACAGCGGTCCGCGAGGTTAGGTTAGCATACGAATCCGGCTCGAGCGTTCTGAAAAGGTTCCCGTGCCTGCCTTTGAACCTATTCCATACGCTTGTACCTTTGCTCATACGCGTGGAGTGCCCGCGTGATTTAAGGCGCCATGCTATGCACTGAGCGGCCGTTCCCGCCGGAGGTTCGAGTCCTCCCTCGGGTTTGGATGTGTGTGTTGTCCTCAGTATAAGTTGAAGTAGTTTGTAATTCTAGGGACTGATTACCATACCAGTTTACTCCAATAGGCTTACAAATATTTGAATATGAACTTTCGTTCGCAGTCTGCAGTTTGTCAAGTGCCTTTAGGAAGACAAGGAATATGCAGTATGCCTGTTGTCCTTCATCCATGGCTTGCAAGATATCATGTAAGGAAGGGCAAGCTGTGTTTCATACAAGCGATCCTTTCTAAGGCCGTTCTGATGCATGGCCAGAAGCTGTTCTGTTTCTAAGAAATTTATTGTGTCAGTTTGAGAATTTTTCAAGAATTCTTAGGCAAACTGATGTTAATGATGTTGACCTGTAATTATTGGAGTTTGTTCTTTTACCTTTATTGCGTACAGAAGTCAACTGAGGTATTTTCCAGTTGCACTAGAGCAAAGATTGCAATGCCGTAGCGTTCTCTTCGTAAAACCGAACTGTGATTCCATCTGGACCAGGTGACTTGTTTGCTTTTAGCTCTTTCAGCTACTTCGCTACACCAGTGCTTTCTGTTAGAATGCCCTCCTCACTGGTGTTGATGCCATTGGTAAACAACAGAATGTTTCTATGATCCTTTTACGTGAACGATTTGTTAAACGTGCAATTTTAAAAAAATTGCTTTCCTTTAGCTGTCTTCCATCGCAGCCGCATAATGATTAGAAAGTAATTAGAGAGAGGCCATCGAAGCGTTTATACATTTTACATATGACAAAATTTTCTCAGGTTGTCGGCAAGATCTTTGGCTAAGGTATGACGGTGGTAGTTATTATGTGCATCGTGTATCACTTTTTTTAGATTCGCAAGCCCATACTAATTTCTGCCTGTCTTCATTTGCTTGTAATTTTTGAACATTGAGCCAAACTGTTTTCGCTGTCCCAGCATTTTACCAAAAAATGTTCAAATGTTTGTGAATCTATCGTACCATACTGCGTGGTCATCAGTCCGTAGCTTACAAACTACTTAAACTACGGTAAAGTAACCTAAGGACAAACACACACACCCATGCCCCAGGGAGGACTCGAACCTCCGACGGCGAGCAACCGCGCGCTCCGCAGTGAGGCGCCTTAGACCGCTCGGCTAATAAACCGCGGCGCATTTTCCCAATATTATTATTGAAGGACGGTGGGTCTGTTGCATTTATAATCGACTTAGTCGCAAATATTTTCCAGCGTTTGATTTACATCGCGTTTAAATATTGCCCATAATTCCTCACGTCCATCTAAGAGGTACGCTAACATCTATTTATCAGCTGTTTTTAAAATAACACTCTCCTCGCTTTCTTGATTGATTTATTTTCTTTACGACCATTGTGGCTATGATTTCATGATCAGTAACACTTGTCTCTACAATGACATCGTTGGTAAGTTCAAGCCTGTTAGTAGCTACAAGGTCTAAAACAATTCCATTGCGGAACAACAGTCGGTTTTTAGAAATCATTTTCAGAAGTAGTTCACAGGACTCCTGAACTACATACAGTGAAAACATAGACGTCTCAGACTATAATCGGTAGGTTCAAGTCTCCTCCAACTAATGTTACTTCGTCCGGTTATCTTTGCGGTACTGAGCGTAGACTTTCTTTGCATGGCTCCAGAACTGTGACTGTGGAAGCGGACATTCAGTAAAAACACCAAACGCTTCAGTTGATTGCAAGAAGACCAGTCAAACGCTTCGAGATAACTTCACCGTCACTCTCTACATAGACCTCAGTAAACACAATACTTTTGTCGGCTGCAGTGAACATACTCCCTTCAATATATATTCTATGCTTCGATAAATATTTCAGTTATTCCTATGTCGGGATTCAGACAGCTCTTAATCCCGAAGATGATCTGAACACAACAAATTTCCTACACTGTAGTAGATTCGGGAACTTCGATACTAACACTCTGAAAATTTACTGCTAATGTTTTGGCAGTAGAAATGTCTTTCATCTAGTTACTACCTGATTTCGCTGTTATTGCTACTAACACTATTCTCAAGGCTCTAAAGTTTATTATACGAGTAATAAATAATAAATTTGTAGACAATTAACAGCCGACCAGTTACGTAATTTTATTATTATTATTATTATTATTATTATTATTATTATTATTAAAACCTTGACTAGGTTTCGGCATTACTAATTTTGCCTTCTACAGCATTCGGATATTTAAATCACATAAAACATAGAGCCAAATGCTCATGTCAAGTGCAGCGTTCGCTCCATATCACCAGTTAAAATATAAAATGTTAAAATTGACATGCCAAGATTTAAAAACTGTGGAGTAATGCATGTTATGTACCCGTGATTTAATGTCCGACCTCTGAAAAATCAAAAATTAGCTTTGCCGAAGGCTGGTCAAGGTTTTAAAAATAAAAAGTAAAAATATTTAACGCAACTGGTGGGCTCTTATTTGTCTATGAAATGATCCTATTCTACCGTTGCTAAACTGCAGACTTATAAATAATTTATTTCTTCTCATTAACCAGAATCAATGCAAGAAATTATGCGGTAGAGGTTACAGTTTCCTCACGCTGTGCATCCACTTCTTATACTCTGTGCACTGTTATTTACACAGGCAACATAAAAACGAGAATACTACGTAACAAACTCTATGTAACCCATGAAACTGTCTTTAACAGGTAGTAGGTAGTTTCTGCAACAGATCACATATTGTTTTATACCCACTTGAAAGCAGATAAATAGAATAATACAGCAAGTCATAGCCGTTTGTACTTGATTGTTCCTACAGTGCTGTACACATCATTATAATTATTGATGTTAACATTATTGACTTCAATTTCCTGCCAGTTCAGAAATAAGGAGCCCAAAAACCTCGAAATTTACTAACAGAGGTTTTTTTCTTTTATTTTAAACGGGGTCGCAGGGTGAAAGTCTACATTTGTATCTTGATTAACATGTATATTCTAGAAATTGGTGACTGAATTTTATAAATATATCTCACCGCAATCAAACATGCCTTTGTTTTAATGACTGCCACTACACCTCGAGTACCTTTCTTTTCTATTGCGTGATAACACAAAACGAGCTGTCCTTTATTCTAATTCGAAGGCCGCTGTCGATCTTTTCTCGTAAGGATCCATACAGCACAGGAGAACTCTAGCAGAGAACGGACAAGCGTCTCTTCAGTACATTTGTTGCATCTTCTATGCGTTGTGTCAACAAAGTGCAATTTTTGGTTCGCCTTCCAGACAATATTGTTTGTGCAATAATTTGAGCTTAGGCTTTTCGTAATTGTAACGATTATATATCTAACAGAACCGACAGCTTTAATTATATTGTGTAATTTATCGCGTAACTTAGTGTTTAGTTTTGTACTCATGTGGATGACCTCAAACCTTTCTTTAGGATCAATTTCCACAGCCGTGCTGGAATGGCCGTACGCTCTAAGGCGCCTTCCTGCGGAGTCTGCGGCTGCTCCTCGTCGGAGGTTCGAGTCCTCCCTCTGGCATGTGTGTGTGTTTAAGTAGTCTAGGGATTGATGGCCACTGCAGTTTGGTCGCTTAGCATTACAAACATTTCAACACCTGAAGAATTTCGATTTCTACTTTTCGCACGATCTAGAAGATTTTGCAATTGGTATTGATCTTCTGAGGACCTCAGAAGCCGGGATATGGCAATCATCTGCAAACTACTTAATAGGGCTGCCAGATTAACTCCTACGTCGTTGATAGAATTTAGAAACAGCAGAGGGCCTATTACTTCAAATGAGGACTTAGATTTCTGCCTGTGATAGCAATTAAGATGAAAACAATGGACTAAATTGATTTGGAGAATGATTTATCGTATTCACCGACTCAAAATCAGTACGGTAATCATTGTCTCATTAGATCGTAGCATTATAAAACACCAACAAAAAAACTAATTATCATTTATTTTTCATCATATTTCCGCTATAAAACCTATCTGTAGTGCAATTAGCAGTCTTCGAAAGGGAGGGAAGAAGGAATAGACAACGGGTTGAGACAGGTCAGAAAAGTTGCTAGTAAATCCACTGGATGCCTTTTGAAGAGTTGTTCAATGTAGGTGAAATGTTTCATATTTCGATGTACAATGGTATAGCAGTGATGATGAAAACAAGATCACATTTGAGGAAGTGGAGAGAGTGATCAACAGATTGCAGTGCAATAAAGCGGTGGATGTAGATGAAATTAAGTCAGAACTTATCAAATTGAGTGGAATGTCAGTTCTGAAATGGTCCACATCTACATCTACGTGGGATACTCTGCAAATCACATTTAAGTGCCTGGCAGAGGGTTCATCGCACCACCGTTATACTATTTATCTCCCATTCCATATTCGAATAGCGCGCGGAAACAAAGAACACCTGAATCTCTCCGTTCGATCTCTGATTTCTCTTATTTTATTCTGACGATCATTTCTACCTATGTAAGTGGGAGTCAACAATATATTTTCGCATTCGGAGGAGAATGTTGGCGATTGTAGTTTCGTAAGTAGCCCACGCCGTAGCGATAAGCGCCGTTGTTGTAATGATTCCCATCCAAGATCCTGTCATAGCTGATTATAATCGGCCTAGAAGCACTTATTGTGTATGCTTATCAAAAATTGTTTAAACATTCGCTTTGTGAACAAGTTCGTTTACACGAAGCCTACAAAACCGAAGGCATACCACATTTAATAACGAACATCGAAAGTAGATTATCCAACTTAATGACGTAAGAATGAAGTATTATCACGTAAGAATGATAATCACCTAAGAATGAAGTATTTTAATAGATTATTATGTTGCCCTGCAATTGCTTTATACGTTTCTGCAGTTGTTTTGGTTAATGTGCACTGCACACCGCACGAGAAGGTGCATCTACTATATATTCATGAACCATGAATTATTGATCATATTTTACAAAAATGTGAAGACTAAAGTATGGAACTAATGAAACATGATCTACATTGAAATTTCACCAAATAATAATGGTAAAACGATCTATTGGTTGAAAGAACCTTCAGCAAGATGCCAGAATTATGAAGATTAAAGACATAATCTTTTAAGTAGTTGTTATGAAGTCGTAGTAGTTTTTACAAAAATTAATTATTTTCTTTGGTTGCCTGATATGTTATATTATATATATTTAGCACTCCATACTTACTAATATCCGTTCTCATTAATAAGTTATTGTTATCACCTCTCTTGTGGACCTTTTTATGAAGGGCGTTGGTGACATGCAACGACCCTTTAGGCAGCCGATTACTTTACATTTATTTATATAGTTTTATTCAGAGTTTTAATATCGGAGTTAAAACACCAAAACGTAAATGCGGTGAAAAATTTAAGTCCGATGAAAAATTTAAATGCGGTGATGTAGTATACGGGTAGAAGATGATACCATGATGTAGATCTCCAGACTTGAATCACAAACCTTTAAAGTTGATCAGAAGAGTGTCGATCAGAAGAAAGACTGGGTTGAGACGCATTTTTATCCTCGAAGTTCTGAGTCGAGATTTTAAAGAAGAGGTGTTGTTCACCATAGAAGAAAAGTCGATGATATCGAATGTTTCGCTGACATTTACTCATTTACGATTGTCTTATACGATTACCACAAACGAAAATCAGGGTCTAAGTGTGAACAGTGCTTTGATCGACATCGGGTCTTCAGTGTTTGTATGCAGTGCACCGTACCTGGCACTGTCGAGAGTTATAAGTCTGTATCGATTACATTTAATTAATGTCGATGTCGGTTTTATCATAGGTCAAGAGTCCATATTTGCTGAATATAATAGACGTATAAGCTCTTAACGTCCATGCTTGCCAAAAAATTTTACATCGCAGCCTCTGATGAAAATCAAGTGATAGGGAGTTGCCTTTAATAAAACAAGAAGCTGAAGTTCAATAAATGATACTAGAGAGGGAAAAAAGGAGGACTACAAACAAAGAAGCAGATACCACCACAGAACAGCGCCTTTTTCTCACTGGAATGCCAATGAATGAGATAGCACTTTACCATAGCTAGTGACACTTGGGCAATAAAATGGGATCAAATGTAAGTTTACATATATACTCTGCAAAGCACCGTAGGGTGTATGGATAAAACAAAATGAAATAAGCGGGAATAAGTTCGTTGTATTTTATGTGAAGATATTTACGGAACAAAGGTAGAGGGAAAACATGAAAATATTTTCGTTCACTAACAAATTATCTCCAAAGCTTTAGTATACATGTATGCGACTTCTAGACGTGCAACAAAATTAAAATTTAGTTAGCTGAACTGTCCTCTTATTTTATTCCACTTCAAGCTCGAACACAATCCGTTTGAATTCACAGTGTCTGTGTTCCAATATACAATGCTAGACAATGTTTTTCTGACTTATGATTGTCTGAAGGAGATTACATAGTGCTAGGTCGATAAACACAGGCAATGAAAATTGTAATACATACCTAGATAAATGTCGCTACAGTGGTATGAACCCCCCTCCCCCCCCCCCCCCACTCCACTGACCCCTTGCGGACATCACAGCAACTGAGAGATTACGGGATGAAGCGGGTAATCCAGATTCGAGTACAACACCATAAATTCTCACTCACCACTAATAAATGGTACAGATCATATCTAATGATATTCACAGTTGGGAATACATTTCTTAGACATAGAATCGTTCGGAAACGTATACTCTTTGTCAACATATTAAGGAACCATATTTGTAAAATTGTAATTAAAAAAAATTCTCTTAGAGTACTGTGAATTTCTTTGTGAAAGTACCGTTTGACAACTTAAACCTAGAAGTGGTTGACTGGTTTTCTACAAATAAGTTAAACTCACAGTTATCAACTTTTGTGCTACTAATTAGAATGATGCTATAATCGACATACCCGTAGTAGCAAACATTATTTTCTAGTAACTACAAAACAACACTTATAAACACATTAGAATTCACCCAACGTGTCAAAAATGTTACTGTCTGTGAGTAAGACACAGGTTGCCACTTGACGTACAAAACGTCCCACATGACATTAAATTAACGCAATCAACAAACATTCAAAAAACTGTTCCACTCAAATTACTGAACTAATTGACTGTTGGAATTCACCGTATCACACAGAGATTTCAACTTCAAAAATAAAGTTTACAAAGAAACAGACAGCTTGCCAATAGGGTCGAACATTTCAGGACGGTTAGCTGTAATATTTATAACCAACTTAAGAAGACAAAACTCTGAAGTTCAAATACCAAACCCAGGAAAACATCAGTTACTATTACACTTCCAGGACAATATAAAGTTCATATCTATGTACCAGGTAGGTAACTAAATACATTTTATGGCTCTAAGCGTTAGAATAATGCGTAATAGAAAGCAATTTGAAATTAATCCTGAACCTATCGTAACACATACCGCCATTTACGAATGCTCTTGCCATCCACAGCCCATAAAATGGCAGGCTTCTGGTATCTGAACATCAGAGCAATACAAATCTCTGATAACAAATGTAAACAAAAAGTTAGACATTAATACACTCGGCTATTAAAAGCGCCTGTAAAGGTTCCACAATAAATAGTCAATAATGGCAATATAATCATGGCACAAAACACAATCATAAACTAATATAACATAACCAAATTTAGGTGTAGCATATCATACCAGATTACAAATGGCTTCAAACGAAAAGGCTGAGGTACCTCTTTCACAACTGAAATAAATATTGGACGGACGTAACTTCGAAGCAGCTACATAAAATACATCTACATAAATACTCTGCAAATCACACCGAAGTGCATGGCAGAGGGTTTATAGAATCACTTATATGATATTTCTCTACCGTTCCATTCCCAATTGCGCGCGGGAAGAAAGAACACCTAAATCGATCCGTTTTTTTATCTTATTTTACTGAGATGGTCTTTTATTCCTATGTAGGTGGGACCTAGCAAAATATTTTGACATTCAGATGTAAAAGTCAGTGATTGAAATTTCGCAAATAGATCTCGCCGCAACGAATAACGTCGTTCCTTTAATGATTTCCACCTTTGATCGTGCAACATTTCCGTGACGCTTTCCCTCCTGCAACGTGATAAAACAAAACTATCTGCCCTTCTCTGAACCTTCTCAATGTCCTCTGCCAGTCCCACCTGGTGAGGGTCCCACATTGGGCAACAGTACTCCATGAGAGGACCCACAAGTGTGATGTAGGCAGTTTCTTTGGTGGAGCTGTTGCATCTTCGAAGCGTTCTGCCAATGAAACGTAACCTTTGGTTCGCCTTCCCCTTCTCTCCAGTCGAAGTTGTTCGTAATTGTAACTCCTAGGTATTTGGTAGAATTTATGACCTTAAGGATTGACTGATTGTTGTATAATTGAAGTTCAGCGAATTTCTTTCAGTGGTCTTGTGTATTACTTCACTTTTTTCATTATTTAGTGTTAATTGCCAATTTTCGCACGATGTAGAAATTTTTTCTAAATCGATTTTTAGTTGCTTTTGATTCTCTGTTGACTTCACTAACAGATAAACGATAGCATCATCCGCGAACAGTCTAAGGGATCTATTGACATTGTCTCTTAAATCGTATATAAATACAGGGAAGAGTACGGGACCTATAACGCTTCCCAAGGGAACGCCAGATATCATTTCTGTTTTACTCGATGACTTACCGTCAATTACTACGATCTGAGTCCTTTCTGTTAGGAAATCGTGAATCCAATCGCACAATTGGGGCGATATTCCATAAGCACGCAATGTCAGTGGAAGCCGCTTCTTAGGTACAGTGTCAAAAGCCTTCTGAAAATCCAGAAACATGGATGTGAGGCCCCTCGTCAATAGCACTCACAAATTAGTGTGTTTCAAGAGTTAGCTGCATTTCACAAGAAGAATACTTTCTTATTATATATATCATTCACGTAGAGGTAGTTAATATTCTACTAAGAACATGCATGTTCTAAAATCCTGCTACAAATCGACGACAATGACATGGGCCTATAATTTTACGGATTACTGCAATTGCTTTCCTTGAATAATGGAGTGACCTGTGCAACTGTTCAGTCTTTGGATACGGACCTTTCGCTTAACGAGCGGTTGTTTACGACAGATAAATATAATGCTGTTACACCTACACAGTCTGCAGGGATACTAATTCGTATATAGTGTGGACCACAGGACTTTCTTTTATTAAGTGACTTTAGTTGTTTTACTACTCCGGCGATTCCTGCTCCAAAGCTAATCACGCTGGAAGCTGTTCTTGATTCGAATTCAGAAGTTTTTACTTCTTTAATTTTGTCCTTAATTATCAATGATACTTCCAAGACTGTCTTACATCAGTAAAATGAAACGAACTCGCCGTCAGTCACGTACTCAATGCATGGCTCATCATCAGGTGCCTCTATGATTTTTTACATGTGTTTAAAGAAAGACCTCGATCTGTCAAGATCAAAACATAGGCTGTAATAATATGGAAAATTTTCCATGTTGTTACAACCTATGTTTTGATCTTGACAGGTCCAGGTCTTTAAATATGTGTAAAAAATCATAGGGGCACTTGATGATGAGCCCCAAGGGCTCGAAATGCATCGTATACCAATAAAACACAATTTTGTGACTGAAGGAGAGTTCGTTTTAGTTTTTACTTCATCTTATATAATGAAGGAACTTCGGAAAGCTGCGATTAGTAGCTTGCTTTAGCAGACAGGTATCGGTAGCATAATCATTCCCATTGAATAGTGGAGGTATAGCGTTTTGCCGCTAGTGTACTTTTCACATAACCAGATTTTTTTATTTTCTACCAAGTTACTAGTCTGGGTTTTGTTGTGGAAACCATTATAAGCGGCTCAAACTGAATTACCCGCTAAATTTAGAGTTTCTTTAATAGATCGCCCATCAAGGGGCGTTTCTGCCTCTTTAAATTTCGCGTGCTTTTCTTTGGTTCTGCAATTGTGATGTGGCATGTTTCGTGTACAATGGGAAGTCAGCCCCCTATACTGTTAATTGGTTTGGCATAAAGATCTCTATTGCTGTCGATATTCTTTCTTTCAAATTGAGCCACATCTGACATCTACTTACATTGTTAATTGCGAAAAAGTTGATACTCTCATTAATGAATACGGGAAGTGAATATTATATGATTTTTCGAAAAGATAAACTTTTCGTTTAATTTTGATGGATTTGCGAATTTTGGTATTCAGTATTTCAAGGACAACTATGTGTTCAGTACTTATTGAATCTGTTTTGATGTTCGTCATTAGCTAAGGATTACGATTTACTAGCAGGTCAAGTGTATTTTTACACCACTTACTATCCTAGTGTATTCATGAACTATTTGTCCGAAATAATTTTCTGTGAATGCGTTGTGATGATTTCGGGCAATGCTATGTATGTGTCTTCGGATTTAAACAGATATTTTTGTTAAAATATCTAGGGTAAATTGAAGTTTGACAAAAATGAAAATGCCACATCACCTTTATTTAATATATCTGTTCTGAACCCTTTATAAATATTGTGGCTGAAGATATCTGCGACCATAACTAGCATTCACTGACTATAGTGATTTGTCCTTCATTACTTGCTATTACCGCAAGGAGCCCTGGTACTTTCTCTACACAGCTACGACAATTCACGGCTGTTGTACCGACGGTTCCTAGATCTGCGTTCGCACTATGTGTAACCTGCTTTCTTTGAGAATAAAACCCTTTTCATCTGTTTCCGAGACTTTCAATCCAAAAAATATTTGTTAATGTGATAGTTTCTACGTAGGATATACAGGTACATCATTTTGAGAGTCAAGGAACACATACTAGGACTAAATAACAAAATATGTTACAAAAGAACAATAGCCATCCGCTTGATTGAATGTTAACACCACGCTAATATCACAGGCATTAGCGTTCTACGTAATCAATATCAAGGTAGACACTAGGTAATCTGGAAATACTCCAAATATACAGACACCAATGAAAACAATCTCATTGTACTCTAAATGACAAAAATGACATCCTTTAGATCAATATAATCTAACAGTAGCGTGCATCATTAATTATTTTAACCCACACTCACACACACAAACACACACACACACACACACACACATTGTCTTCATTGTTTGCATGTTCCTTTGATTTTCCTAGTTACCAATTTACTTCCCTTACTCGCAAAACCTGATAGATCCACCGAACAACCGTCAGATAACCCATGTCAACCTGGCTTCAAAATAAGACAATATCAAATCTACAAAAATTGTAAGTAATATTTATATGCAACTACACAGTAGTAAAATAAAATGTGCAACACCGGTTTCTAACCTCCATTAAAACCAATCAGTGTAAGAAAACCGTTTGTAAAGAGGTTTACGTATATTAAAGCCACTTACGATGCCTTGCAAACAATAAAGGGGAAACGAGTACGGCAAACAAAATTATTGATTTATTTCTGTTGCAAAAGACAGGCAAATACAACAAGAAACGATATGCGTACCACTTGATTTGTTTGTTGTGATATATCTACTCAACAAATGTTTGAAGCATTTTAAGAAACAGCGATCTTAAAATGTTAAATAATAAAATATTATATTGATCTTTTTATTGGCAACCTGTTTCGCTCCTACAGGAGCATCAGCAGGCCTTTGGCACCTTGTTGGTGGACGGTGTCGGTGGCCGGAGCAGGCGCCAACTGCAATTCAGCAACTGAATACCTTTCCTGGAATAAGGCTGTAACCATCAAATCAATAAGTTTTCAGCAGAGAGGAAAATTATTTGTGGAGTCTATTTCGTGATATAGGCTACACTATTGGAACTCATAGCATATGAAAGTGTACAAATGTGTTCAGCTATTAAAAGCAATATTTTATTGTTATAATTTAAGGTTTTACAAATAACATAATAATTGAAAGTGATACAATGGAAAAAGGATATATGATCAACAATATATTTTGGTGTATTTCTGACATGTAACATAAGACACATATTATACATGCAGTTAGTACTCAAATTAAAGAAAGTAATATTAGAATAATGAAGAAAGTAACAATGTGAATGAAGATGTCAACAAAATACTATGACAACAAAATATTTCACAATATAGATGAGATTTGAAACTTCATTTTAAACATGATTTTACGATGTTATTATGGTTTGCAGGTCTCATTATTTAACTTATTTCCCTCTATGATCCTCAAGTGATTCACCATTCTTAATTTTCGACTGCAGTACCTGAATGCGTTTTGGAGTTAAAGCATAAACATTACGCAGTCTTTAAACATACTTGCACTTTCTTCCTATTGCACATTAAGAAGTATTTGAAGCTGCACGGCCTGCGAGAGATTTTTTCTTCAGTGTAATGTCTTTGAACATCACAAATCTCCGTACATTCTTGAACCAAGAATAACGATTGGTCATTGAGTGTCTTAGAATAAAACTCGGCGAACAGACGTTCCTTTCCATTGGCATCAAGTATTGTGCATCCTTCATATTTACACTGCCATGCGGTATCCTGCAAACAAAATTATAAACAGTTAACTATCAGCTTATTTGCTACTTAGCCTGGTTATTTTAATACTTGTAGACGACACATATATTGCTTTTCGCAGAGATTGTCATTCCCATCAGGGTATTACAGGAATAAAACTAAAGCTTGTAAAACATAGTTTTAAGATGTTACACCGTTATTCCACTTACTTCTGCTTTTGACTTTTTTGGAGCTTTTACAGTGCCTTTCCCTGTTGTATATTCTTTTTTCACTCTGCCTTAGACACCTCTTTTTCACATATTTCCATTCATCTATGATTATATTTCGCCTACGGCCTTTATTTAATTGATTTATTACACCTGACCAACACAAGCACTATCCGCCATATTGACTGATGTTCCATCCTTATTCCATGGAGGGAAAAGATCAGCTGGTTGTAAACAGCTTGACTTTCAAATATGTGACACAAGACGGTGCTACAGCATAGAGGCATGCAGATACATTTCCACTGAAATAACACTTTTAGAAAATTTGTGGGTTACATCCTTACTCCAGGGAGGTATACAATTCAGCATTTGACGCCTACTCCGGCCACCGCCACAGTCCACCAACAAGGTTCCAAAAGCCGGATGATGGTACTGTAGGACCGAAACCGGTTGCCAATAAAAAGGTAAACTTGCAATCTACACTGTCCTATTTTATTATTACTCAACAAATGATCTCCACATTGCTGTTAAATCTGTTTAGAAATAATACAACCACAAAAATGAGTTACAGATTCTTTACGTGGTATTTTCACAAGGAATTTTTTTTCTTACATAAAATGTCGACATTTCGTTTGGTGAGAAGATAAACATAAATATGTGTGAACTTGTACCTTTCTGGATGTGGAGCAAATTTTTCTTGAAAATTCCTGCAGTTTTTCTGCACACTTTATTCGTTCAGACCTGAATCAAAAGGAGAGGACCGTAAATCGGGATGATGTTCCAGGCGACACGGCCAGAGGGGCGCCAAACGGCCTCTAGCAACGGCACACATGGCTGTCGCCTTTTCTAATTTTTATATTCGTGGTACGTGAAGGTCATAACTCTAATAATAATCAACCAAAGCCATTCGATTCAACCCTAAAAAACTCTCGAGAAGATTGAATTTGAAGTTTTGCAAGCGCATTTATATAACTGTTAAGGTGCAAAATATTCTGGTTGTCGGAGTAGCTCATTTGGGAGCGTTGTAGACTGGCGATACAGTTAACAATAGATCGGTGGTTAGAATCTCGCCGTAATCTTATTTCTTTCGTTGTTTCAATACTTCAACCATTTAAATATAAAATTCATCATATATATTATAATTAACACATATATAATCGTCATTTTTATGAAAATGAACGCATTTTTGTTTATTTTTAATTTTCATTTTTTATGAAAGTCTTATGGATCAATTTAAAGCATAAAATGAAAAATATCGCAAATTATATCTTTGGGGTGAGACCGTTAAGTCAGAGACCGTTTATTTGGACTTTCTTCGTTGTTTTACATCACAGATGTATGACATATTACAGGGTGATGAGCATTGTAAAAACACGGAAAAAAACTTTTTACGGCATCGAGGACATCGTAGAAAAGCCGCCTTTTTACAGTCGCAAATTTTCTTCGATGTATCAACTGGACAGCGAATTTCATTAACGTTCATGAGGATCTATCTTTTTTCACGAAGTTAAGAAACGAACCAATCATACCTAAACATACCTAAACATTGGAGAGGACAGCTGTTTATGAATAGTTTAATGTAGTTTTATGCAATCCTCTCTAGCACTAATTTCACCTCCTAGTCCGATCAGGTAGGCACACGACGTAAAAAAAGGACTACGGTGGAATTGGAATGACCTAGACTATTTATCCTTGATCGACAATCTACAACAATGGCAAATGAGATTCTCCAATAACTGGAGTAATTGGCATCTTAACAGATACTGAAATATGCTCGCAAAACTTCAAAGTCGATTTTCTCGAGGATTTTTGATAGTTGCATCGAATAGCTTTGGCTGATTATCCTGTTTGAGGTCTGAAATTCACACGTGGTAAATATAAAAAATTAGAAGAATCCGACATTCTTGAGGTCTGCTTGTAACACAAGGTGACTTTCCCCGCGGTGTAGGAGGTAGGGGGCGCCAAAAAGAGGGACGTCTGGAGGTGGCTGGGAAAACGCGAAAAATACAAGCTCTGTGAAAAAGTCCTTAAGTTATATACGTATAAGGTAATGTAACTTGAAGAGCTGTATCTAACTGATCATCAAACTAAATAGTCTACTGCAAGAAAAATACAGATATCATTGAAATGAAGCTTCAGTCCAGACAATGAATTTGCAAACCATCTATTTCGCGTTGCACAGCTGCAATCGGATGTTCAGTACCACATTATAAACCAAAGAGATGAAGACTGTGAGTCACACTCCATTCGCGTTCTGGAAGAGCAGCCTTCGACTTGGCATCTCGACAATGGACTACCGTTGTCCCATAAACCGATTAAGAGCGGATGGTCTGATGACTCCTTAGAAACTATCGCGACTGATACGTGGTCTCTATCAGAGGTTTTCCCTATTATAAAGATGAGTCAGTGATTTTAACCGTCCTCCCGTTCTTCAAAATACTGACAACCAACTATGTCTTCTTTCTTACATCATTCATTTGACAAAATTTTAATAAGAGGCTTTTAATATTCTTTTACACTTACCCATACGATACGACTAACTCTAAACTATTACGTGAGTAATTTTAAAACAGTCTTTCAAGTATTAGAACAACTAGTTAGATTACGCTTTTTTGTCTTAAGTCTTATAGGTGTTTGTTTGTGTTAAATGACATTTCATAACTACTATACGGCCTTCGACGTAGTTACTCGTTTGGTTTTCAAAACGATTTCATAATAATGAGACGTACAATGCTACATTTCAACACCCTTATAGTTCTATTTTAATAGATATACGTTATTGAAATTAAACTATTAATGAAATTGAAACATCTATGGGCCGCGACGGAGCGGCCGAGAGCATTGATGTGCTATGCTCCGATGTGCGAGGCCGTTCCCCGTCGGGGGTTCGAATCTCCCCCTCGGTCATGGATGTTTGTGTCCTCTTTAGTATAAGGTAGTTTGTAAGTTTAGGGACTGATGACCCCGGAGTTAAGTCCCTTAAGCTTAACAAATATTTGAAACATCTATGGAAAGTGCGGACACATATTTCATCTCGGAGACTGAAAATTCGTTATAGAGAAGTGATGGGAAAACATTAATTGTTCCCGGTGTAAAGGAATTGACAATAGGACAAGAAAAGTGAAACGAGTGTCTAATGAAACATGTGTACAAAAATCTGCGTACAAACGGGGGCCATCAAGATTGCTACGCGATTTCTGCGTGTATAAAAAAAAAAAAAAAGAAATGGAAAGGCAGGATTCAGAGGTTATAATGCATTGCCTTACTAACACCTACGTATCGGCAGTGTACCAGACAATCAGCTCTTTACAGGGTGATAATTTTTAAATTTTCGGTATTTGAGAGAGATCTAAATGAAAAACGAGTGATCGTAGGACAATTAGACTTTATGGATTAATTTGTTGAATTTCCGCAAGAGCGCAACATCGGCAAATTGTTTACCATATTCTCGTTCCAGGTTCAGAACGTTTCTCACTGTGATGAGCATTTGCATTCGTGAAGTTTGTAAAGATACCATTTCACAACTGTTCACACCTGTTTTCGAATGGTAGACCGTTGAATGATCAGCTGTCATGTCACAACTCGGGAAATGAATGAATATAACTGTGGTAAAAGTAATTTATTCACAATCTCTGGCACGATTGGCCATCGGGTTCTCCAAGCGAAAATTCCCACATCGTCAGTAAGTTCAAACCTTCGAATCATGTCATTCAACCTGGAAGTAGTTAGAGGACTTCGTATTCCTTCACAGTGTTGACACTCACACAGAGAAGTATCAGTATTGCTGTTGTTTTGATTGAAAAGCCCGTCTCACGTTGTCCAGTTTCATGTTGACTGTTTGCAAGTGAAACGCCTACAAGTGCTTGTGGTTGAAACCTACGTCACAGTACCAGTAAAATGTTTGTAAAGTTATGGCACCTAACTGTAGTTGTCAGATTCACTTATTCGAAGAACAACACACACACACCCATGCCCAACTAGAATCTCCGACGTGGAACGGCTGCGCGTACCGTAGCAAGGCGCCTTAGTGCACACGGCTATTGCACCGCGACTCGCAATACTAGTACCGACGCCTTCAGTAAGTCATGGCACTAACACTAATAACAACAATTGCAAACCAAAGTCGAAACGTTAATCGCACGAATTTAGGTACCCATACTGTAATTATTTTCCGTCTACACTGGCTATTCTACCGACAGTTTAATTATAACTACTACGGATGCGCACTTCACAAAAAAAAAAAAAAAAAAAAAAAAAAAAAAAAAAAATAAATAAATAAAAAAATAAATAAATAAAAGAGCTATTTCAAATTTCAAATCAACTGTTGTTGGAAGGCAAGTGTTCGGAGAAGACTTTGTTTTACTGATCTACCTCTTTCTTTTACCCCTCGCTGCCTCTGCCTACTTGAAGTTGTAGTGAGTATGAACAAATCTCCCATCCCTTGATACAGAGCTCACCCCATTTCCAGAACATAGCATTGGTAGTTCCGAATTCCTGATGGCGAATGGTTCGAACTGCATCTGAGCGAAATACCGAAACAGTTCTATTAGTTAAATGAATTGAGGCTCCATTTCTGTACTGAATGAACTGCATTGGGTTGGGAAACCGAAACAGTTCTATTATTTCACTTACAAAGATGTTGCCCGCCAAACTGATATTTGTAATTTTTAAAATATGCTTATTATATGCTATGTTCAATATTCTAATATAAACAGACAAAAAAAGTTTGATACAACTAAAAAATTCTGGAAAAAATCAAATTTGATGTTTTCGGATTGTCGCGAGTGTCAATAATAAGCTAATGTTTACAGTGCTTGTCTGTGGATTACGTGGCTCTGCGATAGAATGCTCGTACGCTTTGTGGGAGGAAAGTTTTTAAATAAAAGTTGGTTTCTACAGGCAAGTCCGTGAAGCATAGGATACATGAAAAGAAAATGGAAGGAAGGAAGATTGGAGTTTAACAGCCCGTCGACATCTTCGTTATTAGAGACGGAGCACACACTCGAATAGGGATATGGAACGAAATTAGCCGTGCACTTTGAAAGCCACCATTCCGGCATTTTCCTGGACTGATTTATAGAAATCACGGAAAACCTAAATGAGGGTGGTAGGAAACGATTTTGAACCTTCGTCTTTCCGAATGCAAGACCAGTGTCTGTATTTCGCTCAATAATAAGAATAAACAAATATTTTAAGAAAAAAATACGGCTTAAAAAACTATCCTAAAACAAATTAATATGCACTAAAAAGTAAAAAAAGTAATTGCGTATTCTTCTACAACTTAATAATCAGCTTACTTTTTCTACTAAGCAATATGTAGGTACGATCTATGTGTTTACCACTCAAGAAATTTAACTCGACACATACCTATGAATAACAAACAATAGCCAAAATATTTGTAGAGTTCTCCAAGTAAAATGAAACGAAAAATATTACACTAGTTAAAGGTGAATCAAGTTATTGCGATAATATAATGTAGTTACAATTATTGGTATTTTTTGAGTCGGTGTCAGCCAAGGAAACATCCGACCCCACTTCGGTCATTCGGTTCACACAGTCGAAGATTCTCAGGTAACAAACATAAAAAAATACAGTCGAATTGAGAATCTCCTCCTTTTCTGAAATCGGTTAAAATGTATTTTGTAGCTTTAAAATAATACAACTAAACAATATATAAAAAATCAGGACTTGAGAATTTTTATCTATATGCCTAAAAATGGCTTGTGTATGTTTGTTCCCTATAGACTGCAAGACGGCTGGGCCAATTTTGATGAACTCTTCTGATTAGCCCAGCGGGTGGTTCAATTAATCAAATGTTTGTTGAGTTTATGGGACTTAACTACGGGGTCATCAGTCTCTTAACTTATAAACTACTCATGAACTAGCTTACAATAAAGACGACACAAACATCCATGCCCGAGGGGGGATTCGAACCCCCTGCGAGGAACGGTCTCGCGCATCGTAGCATAGCGTCTCAATGCGCTCGGCCGCTCCCTCGCTGCAGCGGGTGGTCGTGTGAAGTCTGGTAGCGATCGGATCACGATATTTATTAACATATACGTAAAAATTTATGTCTGGCTCTCTTGCTGACTGAGCTTGTAGTGGATGATGTGATACAGTATTGTACACAATGGTGCAGTATATTAATGGAAAGCTTGCCGGCATGGTGTTTAGCAAGGTTGCATCGGGAGACCTATTCCGCAGACAACAACTACAGGATTCATCTACACATACAGCCCTACTCTGCAAGCCAAACCCTACTCTGCAAGCCACCTCACGGAGGATACTTTGTGTACAATTATCACTTCTTCCCCCTATTCCACTCGCGTATGGAGCGCAGAAGTAATCGATTGCAGGTATTCCTCGTTGTGGGCTCTAATTTCTCTAGTTTTATCAGTTCACTGAAAACAAAAACGGGCGTATCTGTTGCATTTAAAAAATATCTTATCATTCAATGACGCGTTTCACGCTCGTCACGCATCTTCGGGTTCATTCTGTAAATGATACACAATTACTTTTACAGAGTAATCATCATTACTGTAGGTAGCGATTTTTATCATTTACATCTGTATCATTTACAGATTCAATCTAAAGATACGCCACGAGCGTGAAACGCCTGATTCAAAAATAAAATACTTTTAAACGTAAATGACACGCACTTCTTTGTTTTCATAGAACTAAAATATGTTGCTTTACTGGGCGATGAAGTGGAGGAAAGTGTCTAATTTTATCCTTGTGGTCTTTTCGCAAGATATACGTAGGATGAAGCAATATATTGGTTGCCTCCTCGAAAAAAAAATTGGCGTCGGATCTTTGACAGAAGCCCGTACCGCGACTTAGAACGCCTCTCTTGCAGCGTCTGCCACTTGAGTTTCCAGGTAAAAAAAAAAAAAAAAAAATTCAAATGTTTGTAGAGCTTATGGGACTTACCTACGGGGTCATCAGTCCCTAAACTTACAAACTACTTATGAACTAGATAATACTAAGGACGGCACAAATATCCATGCCCGAGGGAGGATTCGAAGCCCCAACCGTAGTGGCCGTGCAGACCGTGACTGACGCGCCGGCTCCTGAAGCTTTCATGCTTACTAAATGAACGTGTAACGGCGCGTGCTGCTCTCCTTGGGATATTCTCTGTCTTCTATCAACGCCACCTACTTCCTTAGTCGACGGACTACTCTTTGTGAGGATTGTACTAATGAATCTCAGTTTGACACATATTCCTTAGCCACGATTAACTTTATAGGGTCTTTTTATTTGAAATCCCTCCTTATGTCTACTCCCAGATAGTTTATGGAAATAATTGCTTCCAACGTTTGTCCTGCGATTGCGTAATTGTGTAATAAATGATGTTCCTTTCTTTGTAAAAGCAACACTTAACAAAGTTTTGCGCCGTTTGTCTGAGACAAGGAAGCAGGAAACCATGAAGGACTTACCCGAAATACTGGCACACCGGACTTGGCGGAAAATGTGATTAACAGTGTGGAAGGCGACCTTCGTGTGAGTACCAGGCAGTTGACCGGGCAGTAGTTGCTAATCCAGACGACCATGTGGAACATTCTCCAAGACAATTGTTACTAGACTTATTACTTACAGCGTGGGCAGGCCTTGCTAGCGACAGAATTTCCATATTTAGAGCAGTTTAATCACTGGTTTACTCACCCGGCAACCACGATTCCGGTATTTCTGTCTTCTATCGTCTTCGCAGATAAGGCCACCTTTAGGTGATGCAGTTGCGTCGTTCAAATATCTAGGCGTAATCTTGCAGATCGATATGCAATGGACATGTAGGGACAGTTGTGAGAAAGGCGGACGGCCGACTTCGGTTTCTTGGGAGAATTTTGGGAAGATGTACTTCATCTGTAAAGGAGACAGCGTACAAAACGCTTGAACGACCACGTCTTGAGTATTGCTTTAGTATTTGGGATCCGCAGGGGATTAGTTTAAAGGAAGACATAGAAACAGTTCAGAGACGAGCAGCTATGTTCGTTACTGGTAGGTTCGACCAATGCGCGAGTGTCACGGAAATGCTCCGGGAACTCAAATGGGGATCGCTGGAGGTAAGACGATGTTCTTTTCGAGAAATTCGTTGAAATTTAGAGGGCCGGAATTTGAAGATGAATGTAGAACGATCTTCCTGCCGCCTACTCACATTTCGCTTAATGATCACAAAGACTAGAGATTTAGGGCTCGTACAGAAGCATATAGACACTCGTTTTGGGCCACTTTAGGTTAGGGTAGTAACACTAAAAGTTGGCCTTTTCGATCACTTTGTGACAGCTCGAAATTTAAATGAAAATAACGGCTTAACCGTACATCTGACACGAAAATTGAATAAACATATTTGTAGAGGAGAAAATTCTCTGCAACCTTGCTTTCTTATGGTTTTTTTTTTTTCATATCTTGCATCGTTTCAGAGATATTTGCAAAAATAACGGTGACTTGACGATGTCTGTCTGTCTGTCCGTAAAGTGTTTCAACTTTTTAGGTCGAACCGTCAACCGATCGAAATGTTCACATGTTTGAAAATCTAACTGACCAAACTGCGTGGTCGTCAGTCCGTAGCTTACAAACTACTTAAACTAAGGTAAACTAACATAAGGACAAACACACACACCCATGCCATAGGCAGGACTCGAACCTCCGACGGCGAGCAACCGTGCGCTCCGCAGCGAGGCGCCTTAGGCCGCTCGGCTACTCCACCGCGGCTCAACCGATCGGCGCCGAATATTAAAGACTTAATTGTTGGCCGCCAGAGACCAGAACCTCCTTTTTCACATTTTTCGGACAAAAAATACGTTAGTAATACTAAAAAAACAGTTTGTAATATAATTGTAATTTCAAACAAAACGTTGATCTGACACGAAAACTGAATAACCGAGTTTGTAGAGGAGAAAATTCTCTACAACTTTCCCCTCTTATGTTTTTTTCGTAACTCGCACCGTTACAGAGATATCCGCAAAAGTAAGGGCTATTTGACACCGTATCTTTATTTTACGTGAACCATGCGTTAGGAAATGTCACGTGGCATTCCTCGCCAAGAACTCTCCCTGGAATACACCATCTTGCTTCCTGTATTTTATGACTTTCTTACTATAACTTACGCGTTGTCATTTCAGAGCAGAGGCGCACTGAAGAATTAACAAAAGCACGTCATTTATAGTACGATAAATTATAATCTAATATCTAAAAATGTTATTTTAGCTATTAGCAACTGCCAGCAATAGTACGATAATTAAAGAACAATGACGTAGTTTTTCGCCGTGGTGCAGTGGGTAGTGCTTTACGTTGTAATGTATGTGTTAGGTAGATCGAAATCCGCCACTAATTTTTTGTTTTCGCCTTGGTTCCTAAAATGTTTTCCGGCTCTATTATTAAATAAATAGAGCTATCTTCTGCAATGTTTACAGTTGTGCATATGTAAGAGTGCTCCCTATAAAATGTGCGTTTGTTCTATTTCGTGAACATGCCGTGAAATACATAACAACGAATTGAACACTGGTATTCTGAAGCATTTGCACAACAACGGGGAGATTACTGTGATAATGAATATTCTAAACAACGTGCAGGTACTGGTAGTTTCATATATAAATTGAGTCCTAGATTTCTGTGGCAACGGTCGTTCCTTAATGAAACGGAAGGGAATTGTGTACATTGCAACAAATTACCTGTTCTTTTTTTTTATTTCCTAAGCAATTCTTACTATGAATGAAATATGTTGAAAGGCATAAAATAGAATCAATGCGTGTACTAAAATGTTTGTCTTTGGCGTGGTTGCTATGGACGCTTTTAATGTAAATTGTATTACCTGTTCTGTAGTTCAGATATTACTTTGTTCATTTTACTTTGTTCTGCGCTAAAATAAAGCCGGCCACGGTGGCCGAGGTGACTGAGGCGCTCCAGTCACGGTCAGCACGGCCACTACGGTCGGGGGTTCGAATCCCCCCTCGGGCATGGATATTTGTGCCGTCCTAGTTCGTAAGTAGTTCATAAGTAGTTTGTAAGTTTAGGGACTGATGACCCCGTAGTTAAGTCCCATACGCTTAACAAACATTTGAACATTTTTTTGCGCTAAAATAAAGAGCAAATATTCTGTTTCAAACCGTGATCACGCTTTCTTTTACTGTTAAAATAACAAACGGAATAAGTGTGGTAATACTGAATTCCACATAAATCTAGTACTTAATCTGTAAACTTAGTTACTTCTACCATTACCTCATTTCCAACAGTCATTGTAACAGTATGGCAGCAGTTCATGAACATGTAATTTTTTTTTAACTTATGGGGCTTAACTACGGGGTCATCAGTCTCTAAGCTTACAAACTACTTATGAACTAGCAAACACTAAGGACGGCACAAATATCCATGCCCGAGGGGGGATTCAAGCCCCCGACCGTAGTGGCCGTGCAGACCGTGACTGAAGCGCCTCAGTCCCCTCGGGCACTGCGGCCGGCGAACATGTAATAAAGACGTCTATGTTTACAGTTCTTGGTATGTTTTTCATGGCACGTTCTCGAAATAGAACAAATGCACTTTTCAGAGAAAGCGCTGTTACCTTTGAACAACTGGAAAGCTTACAGAATATAGTCATGTTCAATTAACAGGAATGTGCGAAAACCTTTTAGGCAGAAAGACCGAAAAAATGTTCAAATGTTTGTAAATATATTGGACTCAACTGCTGGGTTATTCGTCCGTAGCTTACAAATTACTTAAACTAATCTAAGGACAACACAAACACCCATGCCCGAGGGCAGACTCGAAACCCGGCGGCGAACGGCCGCATGCACCGCAGCACGGCGCCCCAGTGGGCATGGCTAATCAGCCGCAGCTAGAAGTTTCAAACACCGTCTAACATGTTCGCACACCACAAACTAATTCGTCGCCCATTACACTACGGTGAACAGCTGCGAGAGTAATCCGTAATTCTCGTACCATCGACGTCAGGTGTTAACTGCTAACATGCCATTTTTAGACATAAGATTATAATAATTCATAGTCCTGAGAACGACGTTTTTTTTTAATAATTGTCACTATGCCATTGCTTAGAAATGACAACGCTTGAGTTATAATAAGACAATCATCAAATACAGAAAGCAAGATGGCGTATTCAAAAGAGAGTTTCGGGCGAAGGATATCACGTGACTGATTTCCGAACGCCAAATGTACGCTGTGTTCCATCCCGGCTGTAGTCACTCATCCGAACGCGAAATGTACGCTACGTTCCTTGCAGGCTATGGTCATTCGTAACCAGTATAGGCAAAGATAATCAACTTTGAACAAACTACCAAGGCAAGACAGCTGATAATACTTTAACGGAAAAATATAATGAAAATGTGGGAGATGTGGTGTCGCACAAGTACAAAGTGCGCGCCACCTACTTTCGCCGCGCGCCGCCGTGCACGCACGGCGCGGCGTTCTCACGACGACAGCCACGAGAGCCCTCTGCGACAACGCCGCTCGTGGCCACCACTGAAGGACATCGGTCACTTGGGACTGAGTCAGCAACCAGTTAGGACCTTCGTAATCAGATAGGCACCAGTGAAGACTTTGCTATCGTACAGGCACTAGGCAGGCCTCTTACAACTATGTATCAACATTCTGCAGTACTATGTAAAAGTTAAGTATTGTTACATTCTGTGCAATATATATCTCTTTCTAATTTACTCTAGTGTTTATAGTTTCTGGCTGCTCCCCTCCGTACCTGCACCAGCGTGCTATCTTATTCCTGTGTCGGTCTCATCCACTCGGCCACCGACACCTACGACGAGGCTGGGACACAAAAGCGGCGACGAAGTTGGGACACAAAAGGAGAGATACTAAAATAATAGTTTAAAGTGGTAAACGTTCAAAGAAGTGTATGTTTGTCAAAGCTGAACTCGAATATGATATAATTTTGGCTGTTTGTTAATATACGGTCAGAAAGAATATTAGGTGTTGGGTGCACAGATACTATCACAATAGTATAGTCGTAATCGTATCGGTCATAATTTTTTATTATTTAAATTTTTATCGTTTTGGTCCGAAATGTTTGCAAAAAGTTATAAACTACAAGCAAATCTAAAGTGGGCCGTAAAACACGTCAGTGCGATTTTTTCCTCGTTCTAGTTGGGAGTGGAATAGGAAAGGAAATGCCTAGTAGTGGGACAATGTCCCCTCCGCCACGCACCTTACGGTGGATTGTAGAGTATGTATGTAGATGTAGGTGGAGTGTTATCTTTAACTTCCATCACAATCATCTGTAGGATAGTATGCGTCGTATTTTGTGACCAATCTTCCTGTCACGTCGCTTAACAGGCCAGAACGGTCGGCGTATCTTGCGGGTAACTTTGCTTTTCCTGTTGGAAGACGTACCACTGATGATTCGGAGGGTTATGTGGTTGCGACAGGACGGTGCTCCAGCACACTCCACCGTAAACGTCAGGACGTTTGTCAATCGTGTCTTCCCTGGTCGATGGATCTCACGAGTAGGTCCAGTTGTATGGCTTGCTCATTCACGGGATCTTAACCTGTGCGATTTCTGGGTATGAGGCCATCTCAAAGGAATCATGAATGCAAAGCCCATTTCAGACGTGGAGACACTGGCGCAGCTATTCATGCAGCCTTTAACACAGGTCGGATGCAGCGTGGCCGAAGTGATGGTTTGAGACAGTGTATGCCATGGTGCGTACATATATGCGTTGAGGCACATGAAAACCATTACAAAAAATACTTTAAGTGTGACTGCATGGTACAGCGGGTGTTAGACCGCAGTGTCTGTAACGAAGTATGACAGAGTAAATGGTCTCTAGCATGGAAACAATGCACTTCCGGGCATACGTTCGTCACACCATTTTATCAAAAATGTTCCAATATTTGCAGACCTAAGGTGCTAAACTGCTGAGATCTTCGGTCCCTAGACTTACAGACTACTTAGACAAACTTATTCTAAGAGCAGCCCACCCATGCCACAGGTAGGGCTCGAACTTCAGACGGGAGCGTCCGCGCAATCCATGACAAGGTGGCTGATACTACGCGGCCATTCCCGCGGGGCCCTTTTTTTGTTCCGTATCTTCTCCTCGATAAATTCCCTAGAGTTCATACACGATTGAAAAAGTCACCCTGTATATTGCTTGGTGTCTGCATGTCAAAAGGAATGGTTCCGTAGAAATAGCGGTTTCGGCCATATCTAATGTCATCCCTATATAACAGTTTTTAATCACCTCGAACACTATGAGTTCTCTTTCCAAAGGAATACCAACTTTCTGTACTACTTAAAGAGTAAATGGACGTTATATACCATTCTGAGCTTTTGTTCCTGATTTCTGCACCTAAGAAAAGACTTAGCATTTCACCATTGGATGGCGTTGCGAGTCATAGTCAGAAAGCTGGCGTGCAGTGAATGGCTGAAGATAGTTACTACGTTATCCATAGCCCACTTATGTGTGGCAGCAATTTAATTACCATGTTCCACCCCGTAAAGAAAGAAAAATGATTTTCCACGTGCCTATTTTCAGTTCATAATTTCCCCTTTCTTGTCCTTACTACTCGGAACAGTAGACGCAGGAGAAACGATCAGTCATGTCATAAATTCTGGATCTCTAACTTCTTCCGCCATCGGCCGTGTCGAAGTGGACACATTAGTTCCCGCCACACAATCAAAGTTTAGCATTGTCGGGCTTGGCTAGCACTTGGATAGGTCACCGTCCTGGTCTGCCGAACGCTCTTGGCAAGCGTGATGCATTCAAGCCTTGTAAGGACAGCTCAGGAGCTTGAATGACTGACAAGAGCTGTAGGCCCGTCTGTTGGGCGGTGCCCAGTTGGTCCATTGAAGAATTACTACGAGTTACCTTCTTGTTATGGGGTTACGTGATGTATAACCACAAAAAATATGCATATCACACAATTGGTTCCATACCTTAGTATAATAGTTGGGAGAAGGAAACAAAACAACTGCTTCATCACATACTTCCCAGGTGAAATACTGTATGAATCCAAGCCAAAGGAGGTATAAGGTCGTACTGGTAAATGAGCACATCGGTGTTTGATGCTTCTCCAAGAATCATGGGAAGTGGAGCCATCGTGTACGGCTTCAGGTCACTACAGGTGGTGTTTGACAGAACTGAGAGTCCACAACGGTATGTTATTGTCGTGCTGCGACGATATGTGTTTTCTCCCATGCGATTGTGCCGCGTTACCATTTTTCAATAGGACAATATTATTCCGTACATGGTACTTGTCTCTGTTGACCGTCCGCGTTACGTCTCTAGTGAGCTCGATGTCGAAGGTGCGTTAAACGCTAATCTCCCTTCCTTCTTTCCTTCAGTAGAAGTTTAAGATATGAGGTAAACTTTATTTCAGTGGTAGAATATGCTGAAAATATAGTCAATTTATAAAAGAGAATGCTTAAAAATTACTTGGACTTACCGTGGAATGTTGCTCAAGTGTATGAGAACAGTCCGTGATACCACGAGCAAGAGGTAGTGAACCTTTACAGTGAGTTGCACCGTGACTATTTACAGCGTTATTTTATCCACGAAAGAGCGTTAACTCTTTCAGGCCCTGCACGCACAGTTGTGCGGTTCTGGTTTTGCTCGCTTTATTTCTTTGTGACTCAAGCTAGGTCGTTCGGGCCTGCATCACACATTCGTGGATGGACTGTGGTAACGTGCGCAATATGTTTTAGTTTCATGCTTCTACGATGTGTGGTATCAGCAGTCGACCAACCTACGGTACACTTACAATGACGGTAAGAAAGACTTGTTGACAAGGTATTGATATCCTGAAGCTATAATATCTGACAGCCAGTTGATTATATATAATCGTGTGATATTAGTATGTCATTCCTTTCAAAAGCATCTAACTGTAAAATGGTGCAGATCATAAAAAATTGCACTGAAGGCCCAAAACAGACAATTGTGTTGGTATAATTTTTTAAAAAATAAATTTATTTTCTTTTTTTGTAATGATTTACTGTATGTATTTTGTATCTTAAACGTCCCTCTCTATATTAATGTTACGTCACCTACAATCTTGGGTCTGAAAGAGTTATGGAAGTGCTGAATAATCGGAATGACAGCCGCTTGAAGATAGACGCCATGTATCCCTCGAAAGCCTTCTTGCTTACAACGTTTCAGGATCCAATATTGTGTGGTGTACGTAGAAGTATATAATATCAATCTAAGCTTCACTCCATAGCCGGCTGCGGTGGCCGAGGGGACTGAGGCGCTCCAGTCACGGTCTGCACGGCCACTACGGTCGGGGGTTCGAATCCCCCCTCGGGCATTGATATTTGTGCCGTCCTAGTTCGTAAGTAGTTCATAAGTAGTTAGTAAGTTTAGGGACTGATGACACCGTAGTCAAGTCCCATAAGCTTAACAAACATTTGAACATTTCTTCACTCCATAGGGGACTACGAAGACGAGATTAAACTGATGTGAGCAAAATGAAGAAGGGAAGAAGATTAGGGTTTGACGTCCCGTCGAAATCATGGTCATTACAAACGGGTCACATGCTCGGATAGATTTTCTCAGGGATGGAGAAAGAACGCTACCCTGCCTTTGTAAGGAACGATACCGGCATTAGCCTGGAGTGATTTAGAGAAATCCCGGAAAACTTAAATCTGTATGGTCGGAGGCGGGTTTGAACGGCCGTCCTTCCGAATTCCTTATGTTAGTACTGCGGCACCTCACTCGATCTGTGAACACAGACCAGAGCGACATTCTTCCCGTCTTGTGGTCGCTCATGAAACAGGAAGAAACTAGAATATCTGTTACAATGGCATGCTCTTCACAGTAGTATGCAAATGCGGGTGTAGATGACCATGTAGCGCTTTCTTCATCTGCGAATGATATAATGAAGAAGTAAGTAGTGCGCGGCAGTTTGATGTTGGCCGCTAGTTAGTGGGGGATTTTGGTTTCTGCGCCGTGCTAAATCTCGAATTTGTGGGGAAGCTGGCGGCGGTGTAACGACCGCGCGCCGCTCATTACGCGCACCCAGACGCTCAAATTGCCGTCGTCGGGTGCGGAACTGGTTCTTGTGGCCAATCCGGCCGCGGTTCTTTCTTTATTAAAAAAAATAACAAGTGTGGCCTTTTTTGGGCTAATTTTACGGCCGGCACGGAAACTGACGGCGCGGCAGCTGGCAGGTGCTCCCGCGGCTGCTCCAGTTCCGACACTCTCCACACGACTACTGCTCGTTTCTGCGTGAAATCCGCAGCAGTGTCCAGTTCCTCGGGTAGCGACAATCGGAGGGTAGACATTACCTGCAGGTGGGCACTTAATTACGAGGCGCGTCCAGAAAGTAAGTTCCGTTTGGTTATATAAAACGAACGGGTACAGATACAGAAAAAATATTTATTGTACAAAAATCTACAACAGTTAAACTACTTTTCTACATAGCTTCCGGAGCCGGTCGCGGTGCCGAGGGGACTGAGGCGCTCCAGTCACGGTCTGCACGGCCACTACGGTCGGGGTTTCGAATAACCCCTCGGGCATGGATATTTATGCCGTCCTTAGTCTTAGCTAGTTCATAAGTAGTTTGTAAGCTTAGGGACTGATGACCCCGTAGTTAAGTCCCATAAGTGCTACAAACATTTGAACATTTGAACATAGCTTCCGAAATTTTGTAGGTAATTGTCATAGCATGCCACAAGGTTTTGTGTGCCTTTATCATAGAATGTTGCCGCCTGTGTATTCAACCATGTGGTAACATGTTCTTTCAGCTCGTCATCATCGTTGAAGTGTTGTCCACCAAGGACAGATTTTAGATGTAAGAAGAGGATTACTGTCAAAAGATTTTTTTTCACGATAATGCCTGACCTCACACACCGAATGTGACCAAACAATTCTTACGGAAATATCAATGGGACCTGTTTGATCATCCTCCATACAGCTCGGACCTCTCTCCTAGCGACTTTCATCTCTTCTTACACCTACAATCTGTCCTTGGTGGTCAACACTTCAGCGATGATAAAGAGCTGATACCACATGGTTGAATACACAGGCGGAACCTTCTGCGAAGGATGCATGCAAAAACTTGTGGCACGCTATGACAAGTGCCTACAAAATTTCGGCAGTTATGTGGAAAAGTAGTTTAAGAGTTGTAGAATTTTGTGCAATAAAAATTTCTTCTGTAACTGTGTACAATTTCATTTTATTACCAAACGGGACTTACTTTCTGGACGCGCCTCGTAAATCAACTGGGAAAGTTGAAAGTTTGTGCCAGACCTGGAATCGATCCGGAGTATCTTGTTAACTAGGCAGGTGTGGTGACCACTACGCCATCCGGCACAGTGGTCACCACTTCTGTATGGCCTACCTTAGAACATCTACCGTCAGCCCCAATTTTCAACTTAACCGCACGCTAGTGACGTAGCGGAAGGAAGGATGGAAGTTTAGGAATGAAGCTTAGCGTTTAGAGTCCCGTCCACAGCGTGGTCATTAGAGACGGAGCTCACGCTCGAATTTTTCGGTAAGGATAGGGAAGGAAATCGGCCGTTTCCTTTCAAAGGAACCATGTCGACATTTTCCTGGAGTGTTTTTGGTAAATCACGGAAAACCTAAATTTGGATGACCGGAAGTGGATTTGTATCACTGTCCTCCCCGAGTGCGAGTCCAATGTTACCACTGCGCCACATAGCTCGATAGTGAAGTAGTTCCCATGACTATTATCCTCCTCCGTTGCGGCTTTTCGCTGATTTCCGTAACAGTTTGAGCGTTGTGTAAGTCTACACCACCATGATTATATACGTGTAAGCCTCGGCGGATTAGCCGTGCGTACTGGAGCGCCGTGTTGCGGTTCTCGCGGCAGTTCGCCGTCGGGGGTTCGAATCCCCCCCTGGGGCATGGATGTTTGTGCCGTCTTAAGTGTAAGGTAGTTGATAAGTAGTTAGTAAGTTTAAGGACTGATGACAGCCGCGGTGGAGTAGCCTAGCGGTCTAAGGCGCCTCGCTGCAGAACGAGCGGTTGCTCGCCGTCGGAGCTTCGAGTCCTCCCCGGGGCATGGGTGTGTGTGTGTGTGTGTGTGTTGTACATGTTTTAAGTAGTTTGTAAGCTACGGACTGATGACCACGCAGTTTGGTCCGATAGATTTACAAACATGTGACTGATGACCCCGTAGTTTAGTCCCATAAGCTCTACACACATTTGATTTATTTATTTATTGTTGTTGTAATGGCTGTTTCTCGGACTATGCACCACACGCTGGAGCTTTTACGGACATTGGCGGAATTGCGCAACAAAAGTGTATAACGGGCAGAGGCAGTAAGTCAGTATTGTGTGAATAAGTAGAAAACTTGGTTCGCACGGGAGAAATGCTCTGGTAGTCCGTGCAGATGTAGTGACCACATTTTACAGAACCAGTAATGGTCAGCGTAACTGACATGTGACCTGTAAGTAGAAAACCGGGGTCCGAATCACGGTGGCGATGTAATTCAATGCCCACAACAACTACGTCTTGAATTCCACTGCATCTTAATTGATATTTATATGGTGTCTTAATTCATAATCGCTGTTGAAGCAAGAATAGTCACTTTTCTTTCGTACATGTCTCAAAGACCAGACACCATATACATATAAATGGAAAATAGATGGTCGGAAGTGGAAATTCTTACGCTGTAGAACACCAATTTGATGTTTATCATTTTTTTTAGATATCTTCATGTTGTAGTGGAGATTTAATCAATTAAACTTTCAACTGTTCTCCTTCATCAACATCTGTATGTGGTGTTACCCTCAGTAAACTGTGAGTATATGCACGCGTGTGTATCAGTTGTGTATGTGAGAAATGCGAACAGCGTCTATTTATGCAGTTCAGGCGAAGCTTACGTAGTTTTCAGAGTTCTGTAATATTACAATATTATCGGTATAACTTTTTGCACACAGCGACCTTAAACGGAACTAAATTGTACATTTCTTACAGATGAGTAGACGTCTTTCAGATTGAATACGGCATGTTTTATTTTTATTTTTATTTATTTATTTATTTTATGTTACCATTAACAGAGTTTGGCTTTTGATATCATAATTATGATGTGATTGAATGAGTTACGGGGCCTGTGACATAATACTTTAAAGTTCGTTTAACTACAAAATTTCCACTATCTTGCATTATAGTATCAGAGACATGGCAAGGGAAGATTCAGTATCGCTTTTAAGTGCGAACTGACCTAGAAGCTTCATAGATGTATTGCCAGTATGTTATGTTCCGTTATACATGAGAAGTTAAATGACACCTAGTGGCACGCATGCGAGCATGAAAAATCTTCCCCTCATGCAACTATTAATTAGGGGAACTATTACTTGTGCTTATTCCTCAATTCCTCATTTTCAATTCTTTATGAATTCTGGTACAAATGTTCCCTAATTTGTATTGTCATCTCAATATCTGTTGATGTACTACGTTCTTAGTCTTTCCCACTTAGCTGACGCAATTTTCAAACTTCTGTCAGTAAATAGTTCGGAACTGTTCCAGTTCCTAGCCGCAGAAGTACGCATAAAATCAAATCTTGAGGGATGGGACGATAATTGTACTAACATCAGTACTGTGCGATATCTAAACAATCCGACACCTTGGATTCATTGTCTTCCATCATCCTCCAGACATCCAAAAATCAATGACGTAAATAAAGGGCAGGTTCAGTGGTGGCATGAAAACTCAGGGAGAAAGGATAGCAGTAATAAGATCCGGTGATGACATATCTATTCTTAGTGAAAGGGAAGAAGAAGTAGTACAGGAGCTGTAGAATAGTCTGATCAGCAGAGAATATGGATTGAGATTAAATCGCAGAAGGTCTAAAGTACTGAGAAGAAGAAGAGTGAAAATAGCGAGATTTTTAAGACTGGTGACCATGAAACAAAGAACAAAAAGTTGATGAAATTCAGGAATTCTGCTACCTTAGAAGCAAATAACACACGGTTAATGCAGCATAGAGGACATAAAAAGTAAATTAGAACAGGCAAAGCAGAAATTAATGGCCTAAAGGAATCTGCTGAAATTAAGCATTGGTCTCAGAGTAGGGATGAAACGTCTAAGAATGTACGATTGAAGCATACACTATATGTTTATAGTGAGAAAACCGGAACAGATTAGATTAGATTAATACTTGTTCCATAGATCATATATACGAAATTTCGTAATGATGTGGAACTTGTCAGTTTAGTAAATGTTTTCTACACATGACAATCAATATTTTAAGTATTTTTTATTTACATTTTTTATTGTTTTTTAATTATTTTAATTTCTTTTTAAATACTAGTTGGCTATCTGTCAGATTTTGATGCTACTTGGTAAGTGATCGAAGACTTTTGTGGCAGCGTAATTCACCCCCTTCGGTGGCAAAGTTAGATTTAACCTTGAATAGTGAATGTCACCCTTTCTCCTAGTGTTGTATTTATGCACACTGCTATTACTTTTGGATGGGTCGGATTGTTAATAACAAATTTCATGAGTGAATATATATATATATATATATATATATATATATATATATATATATATATATATATATATATATTTTGAAGCTACAGTGAAGATCCCTATATCGCTAAATGAATGTCTGCAAGATGATCTTGGGTGGGCTCCAGCAATTATTCTGATTACATGCTTTTGTGCAATGAATACTTTTTACTCAATATTGAATTGCCCCAGAATATGATCCCACATGAAAGTAGTGAATGAAAATAGCCATAGTAAGCTAATTTACTGAGGTGTATATCACCAAAATTTGCAACGACCCTGATAGCATAAGTAGCGGAACTCAAACGTTTTAGCAGATCTTCATTGTTTTCCTTCCAATTCAATTCCTCGTCAATGCAAACACATAAAATTTTTTGAATATTCTACGTTACCTACAGATTTATGTTCAAAGTCTAAATTTATTTATGGTGACATTCCATTTACAGTATGAAACTGTATATACTGGGTTTTATCAAACTTTAATGAGAGTCCATTTGTAGAGCACCACTTAATAATTTTCTGAAAGATATAATTTACAATTTCATCAGTTAATTCCTGTTTGTCAGGCAAGATAGCTACCTTGTATCATCAGAAAAAGGACTAGCTTAGCATCTTTGTGAATGTAGAATGGCAAGTCATTAATATACATTGAGAACAGCAAAGGACCCAAGACCGAACCTTGTGGGAACACCATTTTTGATAACTCCACAGATAGAGGAATTAATGCTTTCTTCTATATCATGTGAACTACTTATTTCAACTTTCTGCTCTCTTCCTGTTAAGTATGATTTAAACCACTTGTGCACTGCCCCACTCATACCACAATACTTAAGCTTATGTAGAAGATTCCCAATCAAAAGTGTTTGAGAGATCACAAAAAATCCCAACTGGTGATGTACAGTTATTCAAAGCATTTAATATTTCATCAGTGAAGGTATACATAGCATATTTGTTGAAAAGCTTTTTTGAAAACCAAACTTACATTGTGTTAGAATTTTATTTCTACTAATATCTTAAGCAACTCGAGAATGCATAACTTTTTCAGAAATTTTGATAAAGGTGTCAGAAGTGAGATGGGGCGCTAGTTGTTGATATCAGACGTATCCCCCTTTTTATGCAAAGATTTAACGATAGCATATTTCAGTTTATCCGGGAAAATACCCTGCTTTAAAGGGATATTAAATATATGACTGAGAATCCTACTTATCTCTTGGGAATAAGCTTTTAATACCATGCTGGAAATACCATCAGTTCCATGTGAGCTTTTACTCTTGAGACGGTTTATTATTTTCCTAATTTCTGAAGGAGAGGCGGGTGGAATTTCAATTGTATTAAATTGTATAGGTATGTCCTCTTCCATTAACTGCCTTGCTCCCTCTAATGAACATTTAGATCCTATTTTCTCTACAACATTTAAAAAGTAATCATTAAAAATTTTTTCAACTTCTGACTTTTTGTTACTAAAGTTTTCATTTATTTTGATGGTAATACCCTCTTCCTCTTCTCCTGGTTGCTCTGTCTCCATTTTAATAATATTCCAAATTGTTTTAATTTTATTATCAAAGGAACTAATCTCAGACATGATTCACATGCTTCTTAATTTTTTAGTAACTTTTCTTATTGTAGCACAGTAGTATTTATAATATTTTATTGTTTATGGGTTATTACTCTTTCTTACGGATAGATATAGTTCCCTTTTTCGGTTACAAGATATTTTTATTCCTTTAGTAAGCCATGGGTTCTTGCATGGTTTCTTACAATAATATTTAACTAATTTCTTGGGGAAACAGTTTTCAAATACCCTTACATATGTATCATGATCTAAGTTATATTTTAAATTAACATCATGTTCTTTATAAACCTCATTCCAGTCTAACTGCTGTAGACCTTCTTTGAAATTTCTAGTTGTTATGTCATTAATCGAGCGTACAACTCTGGAGGACTGTTTTGAATTACTGAACGGAAATATGTCATATACTGTTACTAGCTATGTACCCTGATCAAGAATACCATTCTCAGCGGGACAAGCATTTACGTTGTTAAACTTATCTTGGTCTATAAAAAAGTTATCTGTCAATGTACTGCTGTCTTTACTACCCGAGTAGGAAAATCAATAATGAATGTCAGATTGAACGAGGTAAGTAAGACTTCCAGGTCTTTTTACTATTACACTCTTTCAGTGAATCTGCATTGAAATCACCACAAATAATAATTTGCTTCCCCCTATCTGACAGTTAGCACAACAAGGCATCGAATTTTTCCAGAAATAACTGGAGGTTCCTTAAGGGGAGCTATATACTGTTACAATTATAAGATAATCGTCATTGAGTTTAAGCTGGCAGGCACATGCCTCAATCTGTTGCTCTACACAAAACATTTGATCCACTTTTGGTTACGGTAGTAACACTAAAAGCAGTCGTTTGGAATCGTCTTTTGACAGCTGTAAATGTAAATGAAAATAACACCTTAACCGTTCAGCTGATACGGAAACTGAATACATCAATTTGTAGAGGAGAAATTTATCTACAACTTCGATGTCTTATGTTTTTTTTTATATCTCGCATCGTTTCAGAGATATTTGCAAAACTAACGGCGATTTTGGGATGTCTGTCTGTATGTCTGTCTGCCCGTAACGTGTTCCCACTTTTTAGTCGAACCGTTTAACCGAACTACACCAAATTTTACAGACATAACTGTAGGCGTCAGAGACCAGAACCTCCCTTTTTCATTTTTTTCGTACAAAAAATAAGTTTGTAACACAAAAAGCCATTTGTAATGGCAAGCGAACCGTTCATCTGACATGAAAATTGAATAACCGAATTTGCAGAGGAGAAAATTCTCCACAATTTCGCTCTTTGTGATATTTTTTCTTATATCTTGCATCGTTGCAGAGATATTTACAAAAATAACGGCGATTTGACGATGTCTGTCTGTCTCTCTGTAACGTGTTCCCACATTTTAGGTCGAACTGTTCAATAGAACGGCACCAAATTTTACGGACATAATTGTTGACCGCCAGAGACCAGAACATGGCTTTTTCAAATATTTCGGACGAATAATACGTTAGTAACACAAAAAATCCGATTGTAATATAATTTTTTTGCAAATAAACCGTTCATCTGACACGAAAATTGAGTAACCGAATTTGCAGAGGAGAAAATTCTTTACAACTTTTTTTTTCATATCTCGTATCGTTTGAGAGATATTTGCAAAAATAACGGCGATTTGACACCATCCATTCATTTTACGAAAACCAGCCGATGTCTCGTGACATTCCACGTCCAGAACTCTCTGGCATTCGCCATCTTGCGTTGCGCATTTTTGAATTTCTTATTATAACTTACACGTTGTCATTGCAAAGCAATTGCGCACTGAAGAATTAACAAAAACACGTCGTTTTTCGTACGATGAATGATAAAGTAGTGTTCAAAAATGGCATATTGGCATCAGTTAACAAGTTGTCAGTGGTGGTTATATATATTCTTCAGGGAGATCGATGCTTTGCGGTCGTTTGTTCACGTTCGTTCTGGGTTGTTCGTTGAGAATTTTACTCACGTTTTTTATTACAGATGGCGTTGAACCAACACAGTCTGAAGAGAAAGCCTGTGCACTGCCATGCCACGTCACGTCATGTAGAGTAGCTCGGGATCGCGTAGCTCAATGGCTGGCTGATAAGGCACAGCCCACTGCCTCAGCCAGCCAGTGAGCTACGCGATCCCGATCTACTCTGCATGACGTGACGTTGCATGGCAGTGCACAGGCCTCCTCTTCAGTTGGTGTTGGTTGAACCCTCTTTCTTTTTCTCTCTTTTCATTGGTTTTTCGGTTTGATCGGTACTTCGTGGACGTTGGTTTGTTTTGTTCTATTTTGATTGCTTCGTCGATCACTTAGTTTTCTCGTTACAGAGGGCGTCGAGCTACCATGCCGGCAACCCTCTGACCGAGCGCGCTGAGCCACCGCGCCCTATCAAGTTTCGAACCACCGTCTAACATGTTAGTACATCACAAAGTAATTCCTCGCCCATTACGCTATGGCGAACAGCTGCGAGAGTAATCCGTAATTCTCGTACCATCGAAGGTAGGAGTTAACTAACTAATCAACATTAGATTACAATTCATCGTCCTAAGAACGACATTTTTTCATAATTTTCAGCGCGCCATTGCTTTGAAATGACAACGCTTAAGTTCTAATAAGAAAATCATCAAGTAGAGAAAGCAAAATGGTGTACGCAAATAAAATTTTCGTGCGAGGGAAGTCACATGATTGATTTACGAACGCCAAATGTGCGCTGTGTTCCATCCAGGCTATAGTCACTCGATTCAAATGTTCAAATGTTTGTTAAGCTTATGGGACTTAACTACGGGGTCATCAGTCCCTAAACTTACAAACTACTTATGAACTACTTACGAACTAGGACGGCACAAATATCCATGCCCGAGGGGGGATTCGAACCCCCGACCGTAGTGGCCGTGCTGACCGTGACTGGAGCGCCTCAGTCACCTCGGCCACCGCGGCCGGCATAGTCACTCGTCCGAATGTCAAATGTACGCTACGTTCGTTCCAGGCTATAGTCATTCGTAACCAGTACATGCAAGGAAAATAAACTTTGAACAAACTACCAAGGCAAGACAGGTGATCATATTATAACGGAAAAATATAATTAAAATGTGGGAGAGATATTAAAATGGTAGTTTAAAGAGGTAAAAGTACAAAAAAAAAAAAAAAAAAAAACAAAAAAAAAAAAAAAAAACAGTATGTTTGTCAAAGCTAAACTCAAATATCATATAAATTTGGCTGTTTGTTAAAATACGGTCAGAAAAGATATTATGTGTTGGGTGCATAGATATTATCACAATAGTAGAGTCCTAATGGTATCAAAATAATTTTTTATTATTTGCATTATTATTTTTGTCCGAAATGTTAGCAAAAAATTGTAAAACTACAAGTATAATGTGGGCCGTAAAACACGTCAATGCGTTTTTCTTTGTTTCTATATTTTTTACACTGTGATAGTTTTTGACATATAATATAATTATTATGGCAACTCCTCTTCTTACCTTATGATCTCTACTTACATTTGAAGCTAATTTATATCCACGGACATTCACATTTTCCATACCAGTGACAATGTGATGATCAGACAGGCATAGTATTTATATTGCAGTATCAGTTTCTATATCATCTAAACAAACCAAAAGCTCATGTATTTCATTCTTTAGTCCCCCAATATTCAGGTGAAAAATGCTAACATTATTTTTTACTTTACTTTTGCGAGAAACGTTTGATCTTTCAAAACTTTTAGCACCTGCCTGCCGGAGTTTCTCACTGGACACTGATCTTAGCCTAAAAAATAAGTACTTCCATGAATTGCTGTGTCCCCCCTTAAGAATTTTGCTATCAACCCAGCCAGGTTCCCCTTCCCTTTCCTATTGAGATGTAGGCCATGCCTAGTGAAATCCACCTATCAATAGCATCAACAGGAACCAAACCTATGTTTGACAGAGTAGCCGCCCTAAGCAGTTGATCAACCTCCATATTGACCCTCATGACATAACGGTGCTATTGGGGTCGATTATACCGCAAGAAAGCAGGAAAGAGTCCTACATTTGTCTGGGTCGTTGTAGAAGCTATTTTAACCAGGTCACACTCAATACTGTAGCCCTGATCCCTACCAATTATGTTTCCCACCCCACCCACTATCACAACATGATCCTGTTTTGTGAAACCCTTACACAAGAAACCTATATCCTCTACCACCTGACTAAGACCCGCACTGGGCTTGAAAAAGTTTGTGATCTGGTACCTGTCACCTAGTTTTTCCTGCAAAATCTGGCCCACACCTCGTTCATGGCTACTTCCTAACAACAGAACTTTCCTACCACAGTCAACTTTTTTTGAAACAGTTGGTTTCCTAGTGATAGTCTGTTGTTTCTTAACTACACCTCCTTCTAAAAGAGCCTCTTCCTCACTTAACTGTGGTAGCAAGGCAAATCTGTTGGTTGTGCTAATTGCGAAGCTGTCAGGGACTATACTCTTTCTGTGGCCCCTGTTCCCTGCTACCACCTCCCACACCTGCTCACCCTTCTCCCTCCTTAACCTCGTAAGTTCCTCCCTAGCCCTATCCAATTCAGCCTGAATGGCTCTAACCTTCCGTTCCCGTTCAACTATTTTTTGTCCCTTGAACACACTTTGCAAAACAAAGGAAGAGACTTGTCTGCTTCCCCCTTTCCCATACCGCTACACCCCCCCCCCCCCCCCCCCCAATGAAACCACTTTTCACAACAGCTGCATTGAAACATAAGACGAACAAACCTACTGCAGCTCAAGCACTTTTCATTCATGATTCAAATGTTTAAATGTTTGTAAATCTATCGGACCAAACTGCGCGGTCATCAGTCCGTAGCTTAAAAACCACTTAAACTAAGTTTAACTATCATAAGGACAACACACACACCCATGCCCAAGGGAGGACTCGAACCCCCCGACGGCGAGCAAACGCGCGCTCCGCAGCGAGGCGCCTTAGACCGCTCGGCTACTCCACCGCGGCGCATTCATGATTGTTACGAGGTTTACTTACGTGCTACCGACAATAAATATTAACTTCAGATACAAAGGATTACTAGATTTGTTTAGTACACTAAAATATGTGTAAGCTGTTAGTAAATGGACTTAAAATTGCGGTATAACGCTAAACTTGCACACTCCCGAATTTCGCCTATGAATATACACAAAACAACTTTTTGCGATTACTGAGACAATGCGCAAAACAAGAAAAAACCTTTAATGGTCAACTTGTAGAGCACACTCATAAACATATTCGATTAGTTAACTGTGTAAATGCACTTAAAATTACGGAGAAACGCTAAAACTGCACACTCGTAATTTAGGCCTATCAAGGACGTATGTAAACAGACCGAACACTTCGTGATTACTGGGTCAATATGTGAATAAAAGAAAAACCTTTAATGGTAAGCCTGAAGAGCACAGTAATAAAAGTTTTTAGTTACTTAACAGTGTTAAACTACGTTTTATTTCAACCTAAATTATCTTTTCCGATCGCAATCACACCGCACGTCTGGCCTTGCGCAGGGTGTTTGAGATGTGGGGTTAAAGAAGAATTTGAAAATTTAGTGGTTTAATGAGATAATGATGTAAGAGATTCCCCGTAGAATCGACTGAGAACGGAAAAGGCCGGCCGCGGTGGCCGAGGGGACTGAGGCGCTCCAGTCACGGTCTGCACGGCCACTACGGTCGGGGGTTCGAATCCCCCTCGGGCATGGATATTTGTGCCGTCCTTAGTTGTAGCTAGTTCATTAGTAGTTTATAAGTTTAGGGACTGATAACCCCGTCCCATACGCTTAACAAACATTTGATTTGAGAACGGAAAACGCTGGCACGATGAAGGGACAGATCGATAGAAAATGTGAGAGACATCGGCGAATAAACTCAATGGTACCATAGAGAGCTGTAGAGGATACAAACGCTAGGGGAAGACAAATACTGGAATAAGTGCAGCAAGGGGACATAGGTTACAAGTACTTCTCTCCACCAGAGTGTAACATGGCGAGATTTCGGTGATGATTTGGGCGCTCATGTCGTAGTATTCCTCGGGCCCCATCCTCATTCTGCAAGGACGCATTACTGCATAATTTTATGTTACTCTTTTGGGTGATCAGGTCCGTCCCACTGTAAAATGTCTGTTCGGAAAAGGGGAAACCGCTGTGGCGCACCGTCCACGACGCCACGCAAACCAGTAGACTGCACGTGGAATTCAGAGACCCTCGCCCCTCGCCGCAGAGCTTTAACTAGGCGGTAACAGAGACAGCTGCGACAGCACCGCAACATGCATGCGCGCGGTCACACGTACTGTACTGTACACCTCTGTGACGAGAAACAGGATGCAACAAATCGCTAGGAATCACGTCAGACCTATCGGAATAAAGAGTTTTGCTAAGCGCCACATTAAATACCGTGGAGGCCGTCTGGGACCACCTCACAGGAGACGAGCCGCTGCCATCATCGCTGAAGACTTCACAGTATCCCTAGGCGTCGTCCTGCCCTACAAGAGACGCCGCGCCCTCCGACCATTGGACTTCACTCCGACGCCGATACTTCGTGGGTGATACAGTAAAGTCAGGAGAAAGAGGAACTTCCCTGGAAAACCAGCTGTGTAAAGTATAATTTATTTTTGTTACATTATTTTAAGGGAAGAATATTTCGTTAAGATAGAATTATATGTTTTAGAAGATTTTCTGTTACCATTAAAGAGTTTCTGTTTCCAAGATCTTATTTTCTTTTGTCAGTGTACTGTGTGGCTTTGTTCCGCGAAGAAGCTTGCTTCAATAGAACGAAGTCTTGGTAACGTGGGTGTTCACGTCATTTTGTGGATTTTATCAGAAGCTGTCTTTCTATACGACAGTACCCCTCTTCACATCGTCCAGGACTGGTTTTTAAGAGCGCAAATATGAACTATCATACGCCCCCCTGGCCTAAACACGGTCAATAGATGTGGATATTTGCGGAGAAAGGTGCGTGATCGCTCCCCAGTCTCCATGTCTATAATCGTTACCTGCAGCTCCCGCTATTTTGCAGGCATAATGGTATAGTATTCCCTTGGACCTGCCCGGTTAGTACGCGGTTTAAGGCGCCGCTTTCTGGCTCGGCATGTAAGCAGGCGTCGGTTCGAATCCTCCAGGGGGATTAACGAGGTTGGTCGATGACCCGGCCAGCCTTGAAGTGGTTTTTAGGGTGTTTCCCAATTCTACTTCGTGACTACCAGGCTGGCAGCGAAGTCCGACCTGAGTAGTACGATTCGCCAACATATATAAAATTTTTGCTCACTTGCACATGTATAACACTATACACAGACAACTGGATCCGCAGATTTCATCCATGGTGATAATAGGGTGGCGACAGGAATGGCACCTGGTCACTGCTTAGATATAGATATAGAAGACAAGAATGGTATGGTATTACCTTGAAGAGTATACAACACCTGTATTTATCAATTCGGTCACGATTGGAAGCTGTTTTAAATGACAACACTTTTCCTACACCGTATGAGACATGTAATGTATTGATTTAATTGTGCTTCCTTATTTTTTGTTGAAACCTCGTTGAATTTTTTCCCCACATATCTGAACAGTATTAGACTCTAGGTCTGAATGTACGTTCAGTAGTACTGTGACGATGCCACTTCTCCTTCTATTCAGACATGGTCAATTGAGTTCGCTTTAGTGCAATTTTCCATTTCAACGTGGATAAGCTCTCAGGTCCTTATCAGAAACAAAGGACACTGTTTCATCCTGAAAAAGGAGATAGCCGGCCGCGGTGGCCGAGGGGACTGAGGCGCTCCAGTCACGGTCTGCACGGCCACTACGGTCGGGGTTTCGAATCCCCCCTTGGGCATGGATATTTGTGCCGTCCTTAGTCTTAGCTAGTTCATAAGTAGTTTGTAAGCTTAGGGACTGATGACCCCGTAGTTAAGTCCCATAAGTTCTACAAACATTTGAACATTTGAAAAAGGAGATATTTAACATGCTTCACACGCCAGTTTGCAAGATAATTGCGCCATTGTACTAAGAATAATAGTTACTGGTATTAAAGGTACAAACTTTTAAATGTTAACCGAAAACCATCTGTTGCAAATAACGTGAACTGCAGAGATACGTCCAGTCCAGGGCCCAATTATAATAAACTCATAGTTGAATGAACAAACCTGCAAATTTCAATGGCAAATTTGCGCTTTCATTCAAATATTTCCTTAAGCTATTTAAATGCCGCAAGAGTCAACGCTATATGAGCTAGACTTAGCAATGTCAGCACAGACTGATGATCCTTAAAGCTTCTTCAACCGAATCATATCGCTAATTTAATGATCAAATGCTACAAAATTTTGAACTTGTTATTTACTAAAGTATATATAGTGCCGCGGTGGAGTGGCCGAACGTTCCAAGACGCCTAGCTGCGAGGCCCGCCGCAGCTTGCCGTAGCAGGTTCGAGTCCTACCATAGGCATGGGTTTATGTGATGTCCTTAGCATAAGTTATGTTATGTAGTTTGTAAGTCTAGGGACTAATGAGCAGAGCAGTTAAGTTCCATAGATTTACAAACATTTGTAATTAATGCAATGCATATTTAGTGGGGATGACGCCTGAATGCACTGTTTTCATCAACTGACTAAACGAGAAAGCAATGAGTAGCAAATTTTGGCTAAGTAATTCTCTACAGCGTTTTCCCCAAAGGATTATTAGTTACGCTCTAGTAAGATTAAACGGCTGTAGTCCCGTAATATCATACTCCCATGGGAGGAGAAGTAAACAGAGCATTATATTGTGATGTACTTGATAGGCAAATGAACCGGTTTGAGAATACACCTCAATAGCGGGGGCCACACACCGACTGGTTTAAGGCGGAAAGAAGTTTCAGATCTTCATTTTGCATTCTGCCACATCCTGTATACACCGCTTTGGCAGATGAGAGTTATTATCACGTGCTTCGTCTCTACAAGAGGGACGGAAGCGAGGATGATTGGGGTTGAGCGTCCCATTTACGACTTGTTCATTAGAGACACAGTTTAATTTCGGAAACAGATCCGCTCTTCCGCAGAATTCATTTTGGCATTGTCCTAAAGCGATATAGCAAAACCAAAGGAAACGTAAGTCTGTATAACTCGACTGTCATTTGGATCATCGTACTCCTAAATTTCCTTGCCAACTGCCACTTCACTCGATTTAAAAAAGAAAGTTGATGTAGTTGAAAATTTATAAGTTATGGCGCCGCGAGAGATTTGTCCTCTCCTGAAGTGTATGTCGAGTGAGGGAACTGACCCACCTTTGTTTAATGACATAATATGGAAAATTCTGAGGAAGCCAAGACTGCCTCACCCTCTCTTCAAAAAAGATCGAGCAATCGAAGACGGGAAAAAGTTATTAAATCCGTTCACCTGTAAAAAAAAAAAATGTTTCGCGAAGCATGTAGCAACCGTCACAGAATCAAGAGAAGCATCTGAAAGAATTGAAACATATGGCCAGGTATGTTATACAATCGAATTCCCATGGAAATTGTCACTTGCCTGTTTGTGGTATGTTTACATTCATTGATATGGTTCCCTGATCTTTCGGACATGTCCGAAATAACAGACACTATTTGTTGAGATTAGTGGCCGTAATTTAACAAATTCAAAATATTTAAATATTTCTTCCGTTTTGGGGCGATGAAATAAATTCAACGGCGAAGTTGAAAATTTGTACTGGACCGGGATTCAAACCCGGATTTCCGGCTTCGGGTCAGTGGTGCCTTAACCAATTAGGCTATCCAGGCACGCTTCCCTTCCAACCAAAATTCTAGCCCCCTGTCCATTGATTCCTCTTGTTCTCAGCCTATACTGGATATCAATAATTGTAAAATATGCCACCAACAGGCAATTGACAATTTCAATGCGGACGCATCACAAAGACTCGATCCCTTCGGAAATCCAGTAAAGGCTCCGAGGAAGAGGAATGAATGGTCAGGGGGGCTAGAAGTTGAGAATTTGGGTTGTAAGGGAAGCGTGCCTGGATAGCCAAACTGGTTTAGGCGACCGCTGGCACGAAGCGGAAAATCCAGGTTTAAATCCTGGTCCAGCACAAATTTTCAAATTCGCCGTTGAATTTATTTCAACGCCCCAAAACGGAAGAAATGTTTCAGTATTTCGAATTCGTAAAATGACGGCCGTTAATGTCAAGAAATGGTGTGTGTTCTTTCGGACGTGTACACCAAATCAATAACTGTTTTACAAACTTTATAGAACTGGACCCTTATTTTGCTTGAATTATTGCGAATCTCTATCCAGCGCAAAGTCTCAAGCCATTGGAAAAATTGTAGTGAATCCTTTATATAAAATTGGTAAACGAATGGATCCATAAAATTCCATACGAAAGTAGTTAACGTCAGTTTGCAGCCAGTTTCTTGAACATATCCTCAATTGAAATACAAAATAATTCCTGGAGAGGGAATAGTTTCTGCACACGCATCACCATCGCTCGTGCGAAACTCAGCTTGCCCTTTTGTCTCTTTCAAATGTTCAAATGTTTGTCAAGCTTATAGGAGTTAAATGCGGGGTCAACAGTCCCTAAACTTACAAACTACTTATGAACTAGCTTATACTAAAGACAGCACAAACATCCACTCCAGAAGGGGGATTCGAACCACCGACGGCGGATGGCCTCGCGCATCGGAGGATAAGCGCCCCAATGCGCTCGGCCGCTCCGTCGTAGCTTACTCTCTATCATCAGAGACAAAGGTATCTTCACCAGTGCCCCAAGGAAAACCCCATGGAAAACCTCAATTTTTTATGTACATGAATGATCTCAGAGGTAGACTGAAAAGTTATCTCGGATATTTGCTGATGATGCTGTAGTGTACGGAGTCATTGAGTACTGTAGGAGGAAACAAGATAACTTAAAATTAGTATTTGGCTCGACGAATGGCAGCTAACACTAAATTTAGAAATACGTAAGTTGATACAAATGAGTAGGAACAACAGTCCCATAATGTTTAGTAGTGTGCTGCTTGACACAGTCGCGTACACTAACATCTAGACCATAGTTTTCCAAACTGCGTGTTGCGTAGTGGCATCAAGGGTGTCGCAAGATTTGTAAATTGAGAAAGTAAAACAAGTTAGAAACTTTCGAAAAAATATGAACCATTGTTCTCTTCGTTAATTGAGTACTCTGTTTATAAAAGATTCATAAAATTAATATTTCTTTAAAGTGCGATTTGTTACAACTGAATATCTCTAATTAATGTTAGTGAATGGTTGCATCGTAAAATTGTACGTACATATTAGAAAGAGCGTCGCCATTCAGGAACTATGTCAGTTTGCGGCGCAACTTGCAGTGTAAAAATCCATTAAGATTCACTTGTTGAAATTTGCGTAATTTTTTTGGTGTCTCGTAGTTGCAGGTGAGGACTTTTTTGTATCTTGCTGTTAAGAAACGGAATTTTTCAATGAATCTGGTACCATTCCAAAATTATTAAAATTTTTGTGGTCGAAGTACACGAAATTTACACAGTCTCTCAGGATGTTGGTGAACTTGACTGAGGAAAACTTCGGACGTGTGTTTATCGTGGTTTTGGAATTGAGACTTGGAACGTTATTATTTTCGAGCATGCGAATTTTGCGTATTCGTTTTGGAAAGACTTGCTATATTCTCGTGAAAGGGACATTGGAACAAAGCACATAAATTGTGAACTTACTTTCGGACTTGTAACTGCGCTCCGCCGCTGCGCCGCAGCTTTTAATAAATTCAAATGTTCAAATGTTTGTAAAGATTATGGGACTTAACTGCGGGGTCATTAGTCCCTAAACTTACAAACTACTTATGAACTAAAAAAGGTAAAGCAGTCAATAATCCGAAGATTGGTTTGAACACCACAGTGCTTTACTAGGCATGGTCCTGTTTGGATGTGGTATGCCGTTGCCTTCCTCCGACCTACGAACTGACTTACCCAGCCAGTTATAGAGGGTTCCGAACCACGGTGCTACTCGGTATTTTTCACATGAGCAACACTGCCAGAGGTGAAAGAAGTGGAAAGTGACAGATAAAAAATCCTAGGACCTGGCGGGGATCGAACCCACGACCTTTGGACTTGTAGTCTGTCACTCTACCACTGTGCAACCGAGGCGCTCACTTATGAACTATCTTATACTAAAGACGGCACAAACATCCATGCCCGACGGGGGGATTCGAGCCCCCGACGGCGAACAGCCTCGCGCATCGTAGCATAGCGCCTCAATGCGCTCGGCCGCTCCGCCGCGTCGGCTTTTAATATGTCGTTGGTGTTCTGTACAGCTGTCGGAAACAGTATGGACGGACTGACCAATGTAGTTACTTCCACACTCACATGATATATTTCAAATTCTGGGGATCCTGATGCCTGACTGTCCCTAACGGGGCGCAGAATCTCCTTAATTTTTCAAGGAGATCGGAAAATCGATCAAATACCGCTCCCCCCCCCCCCATAATGATCTTCAAAATCTTAGCCGCGCGGGAGTAGCCGAGCGGTCTGGAGCGCCACGTTACGAATCGCGCGGTCTCCCACGTTGGAGGTTCGAATCCTCCCTCGGGCATGGATGTGTGTGTTGTCCTTAGGTTAATTTAACTTAGTTTAATTAATTTGTAAGACTAGGGACTGATGACCAACGTAGTTTAGTCCCATAGAAATACAAACATTTGAACATTTGAATTTTCAAAATCTTCAGGTTTCCTTTTCCTCGCGAACGCTGTGCTTTTACCACGTGGTCCATAGCCGTTCTTGCGGAACAAATACTTCGGATGGTTAATTTCGTAATCCAAGTGTTCCTGGTCAGAAACTGTTTTGCTTTGTATAGCAGTGTGTTCAGTACGGCTCTCTTCTGAACAGGGTGATGGTAACTCTGTGGGCTGAGATACAAGTCAGTATGAGATGTTTTACGGTACGCAGCACGGCCGTTCTGTGCTGCATAAGAACATCTACAAAGGGTAGCCTTTCTTCCTTCTCCGTCTAAGCAGTAACCTGGATGTTTGGGTGTTTACCGTTCACGTGTTCCACAAAGTGCCCGAGAGCTCCCAGACCACCCAGGCTTTACGGTTTACTTATGTTTCATAAGGAAGGGGTCCCACTGAGACCAAATGCCAGCACCATCGGCTCTCCTATTTACAGTCTAGCCAAATGCCCCACCCAGCTAACGACCCCAAAAGTTGACCTCTGTAAACATAAGATAAAAAACAAACAGATGTACATTGAAAAAATGTAACAGATTAGCTGGGACCAAATGACATTTGAGGTTGACTGGATGTGATCTCACTGTTCACAAAAGTTCTTGTGAGGGACACATTGAAACTGCTGGCAGTGCATTTTCCTCCTGAAACTGGAAAATTGTTCCACCTTATGATGACAACCACCTACTTCTTGTATGGTGGTAATTTTTATGAAATGACTTATGGAATGGCTATGCATTCTCCGTTGTATCCAGAAATTGTGAACTTCTTGTGGATTTTGAAGAATGAGCATTAAATTCAGTTCCATCTTTATTTTTTCGCTATGTTGATAATGTTTTATGTTATGACTACTTGGCGTTGAAGCTCTCTGGCACTCTGTGGATCACGTGAATAGTATACACCCGAACATCCAGGTTACGGCTGAGACGGAGGAGAATGCGAAACTGCCTTTTCAGATGTTTTAATACAACTTGGAACGGATGGACGACTCGATCATTCTGTGTATCGAAAACCAACCATTACTGACTTGTGTATCAGCGCACAGAGTTTCCATCACCCAGTTGAGAATAAAGCTGTACTGAACACATTGCTATACACAGCGAAACAGTTTCTGGCTAGGAATACTCGAATTCCGAAATGAACCATCTGAGATATACGTTCCGCAAGAACAGCTATGGACCACGTGATATAAACACAGCGTTCGCAAAGAAAAGGAGACCTGGATAATTGAAGGTGGTGATGAGCAACCAACTGCGTTTCCTCCATTCTTCGGTGCCACATCTAGCGAAATAGGCAGAGGTCTGGGGAGACGAGGTATTATATAGAACTTTCGACCTCCTAGAAAATTTAAGGAGATGCAGCGCCTTGTTAAGTATAGCCTTCAGTCAGGATTTCTGGCATTTATAATGCACCACGTAAGTGTAGAAGTAACTACATCGGTCAGTCCATCCGTACTGTTCCCGATAGCTGTACAGAACACCAACGGCATATTAAAAACGGAGAACTGGGGAAATCAGCAGTCGCTGAGCACAACATTAAGTAGAAACACAAAATCCTGTTTGAAGAAACATAAATCTTCGGAAGTGGTGGCGCCACTAGTGCAGACGTTGACACCATCTGTGTTTTAGTTGCCGACCAATTAGAAGCTGACCAATAGGAAGCAGTCCATGAAATATTTAAGGCCACCGCAGCGCCAGTGTCGGCAATCAGTTGCTCCTAATGAAGACTATGGAGGTAGTCGTCGAAAGACTGAAGTTTTATCAAGAATTTACGAGGCAAGAAGTCCAAGATTAAAACTTACTGACAGATTAAAATTGTGTGCCGGAAGCGGGACTCGAACATGGGACCTTTGCCTTTCGCGGGCAAGCGCTTTACCGTCTGAGCTATCCCGGCACGATTCACGGTACGTCCTCATAACTTTACTTCTGCCAATACATCGCCTCCTACTTTAAAAACTTTACAGAAGTTCTCCTGTGAACCTTGCAGGATTAGCATAGTTGAGAGGTGAGGGTTAGGTTAAAACTCAGAGTGAAAATACCCGTGATCCGAACGGGTTACAAATCCGTAACCTTTCTCTCTGCTGTCAAGCGCAATACCAAAAGCTCTGAATTCAACAAGAGAAATGGAGCTATATATTGGATTCTTCCCAAACAATTATAACATTTAATTTGCAATAAAATATATTTAGGTCATTGATCGAGATAAAAAGTATCTTATCTTTTATGCTGGACCAAAACACACACTAAAGCGCCTCGCTGCGAAGCGCGCGGTTGCTCTCCGTCGGATGTTCGAATCCTCCCTGGGGCGTGTGTGTGTGTGTGTGTGTGTGTGTGTGTGTGTGTGTGTGTGTGTGTGTTTTTCCTTAGGTTAGTTTACCTTAGTTTAAATAGTTTGTAAGCTACGGACTGATGACCACGCAGTTTGGTACGATATATTTACAATAAACAAAACACACACAGTGTGCAAAATTTCATTAAAATTATTTGAGTGTTTGGGGATCATAGCGGACAATCATCGTGGCATTGGATTTATAAAAAATTTTCAAATGTTTGTATATCTATGGGTCTTAACCACACTGATTATCAGTCCCTCGGTTTACAAACTACTTTAACTTAAACTAACATAAAGACAACACACACCCATGCCCATGCCCGGGGTAGGTTTTGAACCTCCAACAGAGTGCAACAGCGCGCTGCGCAGCCAGGCGCCTTAGAACGCTCAGACATTCCACCGCGGCTCGATTTAATAAACAGACAAATTGGAATAAAAAGAAATACATGAAAAATTTAAGAAGTACAGTAATGCCTTATGTAATTGTGGAAAAATGTAAATCTAAAATTAATTGTAGCATCAAAGAAACAAGCAAATAAAGAATCGAGTATAATAAAAGTTTCGTGTGACTCAGTGAACTGGTGAAAGTCTCTTGATTGCTGCGCCCTAACCATGTCCCTAACCTACGCTATTTTTCCAACTGGGAGGACGGGGACCACCTGTCGTTTCTGGCGGCCCCTCACATCGTAGAGAAGTGAAGAGTAGGTTAAAACTAGAAGTTAAAGAACCCGTGGTCTCAGCGAGTTTAGAACCCGAAACCTTCAAATGTTCAAATGTTTGTACAGTTTATGGGACTTAACTACAGGGTCATCAGTCCCTAAACTTACAAACTACTTATGAAGAACTTACGAACTAGGACGGCACAAATATCCACGCCCGAGGGGGGGATTCGAACCCCCGACCGTAGTGGCCGTGCAGACCGTGAATGAAGCGCCTCAGTTCCCTCGGCCACCGCGGCTGGCCCCGAAACCTTCCTCTCTCCAATAGAGCACATTTCCGCTAGCCCACACATCCATTTCAATAATAATGTCAGTTATTGAATTGTTAACCAAACTCGATATTAACATTTAATTTGAAATAAAATGATGTTAAAGTTATTAATTGAGGCAAAAAGCAAACATATACGCTGTGCAAAATTTCAGAAATATCAGTTGAGTAGTTTCAGAGTTCATCGCTGACAAACATTTCGACAATGGAGATTATATATATATAAACAGAAAATTTATATTATGAACATAAACTTTTGAGCAGCGGGAAAAATGATTGTATAAGGCAAGCACACCCACACGCAAATCTTGGAACCTGATGGTGTGATGGAAGTTCAAACCAGCATGTCAAAGTGGATACACACCGAAGTAGCACTGTAGTTCAGGAATTTTATAGTTTCTGTGACTTCGGTATATTATCTAAGCTTATCATGTTATTCGCATAAAGATAGATATTTAAAACTAGTAGGTAGTATTATATTTTTTAATACTGCCAACCAACATTTTACCATTTATTTTGTACTTAATTGCTTTATTAGCGATTTTGTATTGGCAGTTACTTTTTCTGAAGGATAACTGCCATTTCTTTTCTTCTTTATTTAAGCTTTGTTTGGAATTTAGTAAAAGTTTCTTCAAAAGTGAACATCGGAACGTATATCTTACTTTGTATCGTTTGAACTGCTGGATGATTTTGGCACAGTGGCGTCGATTAAATATCTATGATTAGCGTTGAAGATTGATAGAAAATGTAACCGGGATGTCAGGACAGTTACAGGCATGACGTAGTGTCGAACTCGGTTTTTTGGGAAGATTTTGATTCATCTGCAGAGGATACCGTGTATACAACATTAGTACGAACCATTCCTCAACACTGGTCGACTTAAAAGAATCTCCACCATGCCGGTCAAGAAGATGACATAGAAACAATTAAGAGGTGGGCTACTAGATTTGTTACTGGGAGCTTCGATCAGCGCGCGGTACACATAATACAGAGATGCTTTAGGAACTATAACTGGAATCCCTTAGGGAAGGAGCAGTTTTTTTTTTTCAGGAACACTACTATGGAAATCTACAGTGCCAGCGTTTGACGGTGCCTGCATAACGGTACTTCTGCTGCCAACAAAGATATCGGATGAAGGATTAAAGGATCACAAATATAAGAGAAATTAGGGCTAGTACTTAGACATATAGCCAGTGGTTTTTCCCTCGTTTTGTTTAGGAGTGGAACAGGAAACGAAATGACTGACTGTTGTTCGATATACTCGTTGCCACTCACCATTTTATAGCTTGAGGAGTATTTATAGAGATGTAGATGGAAAGCTCGTGCAATTCTTTTCAAAAATGTTCAAATCTTTGTTAAGCTTATGGGACTTAACTACGGGGTCATCAGTCCCTAAACTTACAAACTACTTATGAACTACTTACGAACTAGGACGGCACAAATATCCATGACCGAGGGGGGATTCGAACCCCCGACCGTAGTGGCCGTGCAGACTGTGACTGAAGAGCCTCAGTCTCCTCGGCCACCGCGGCCGGCCAATTCTTTTCCAGCTGTCTCAGGCGCCACGCTGCGGAGCGCGCGGTTGCTCGCCGTCGGAGGTTCGAGTCCTCCCTAGGGCATGGGTGTGTGTTTGTGTGTGTTGTCCTTAGGTTAGTTTACTTAGTTTAAGTAGTTTGTAAGCGCTACGGACTGATGACCAAGCAGTTTGGTCCGATAGATTTACAAACATTTGAACATTTTTTTATTTCTTTTCCTTACACATGTAGTAACTTCTATGTAACGCCTTGATAATTTATACGGAAGAAAATCATTTTCTGATGATAGTGTGATTTGTCTCCCTTCTTATTTTCTGCCCTTCTCTCACTATATTACATACACAAACCTTCCTCTTAGCACGCTTCGCCATCATTTCTTGCATTTGTTTGCCGTTGGAGTGAGCTGAAGCCATATGTTAACCGACTGACATTAGTGCACATAGTAATAACGACCAGACAGAATCACATTCGTTTTCTGCTCGAACTATTTGTCGCAGATGAATAATTGTGACCTTATCAGATAATTTATGATGTCAATGCACAGTAACAGACGAGACGCCTGCCGCGAGTTAAGTAACTACTTTCAGCCGTGCATGTATTACGGCATGCGACGTTGCGACGCATTACAATGAATCCTCCGTATCGGCTTCATCCATCACCATAACTGCCGGTTTGATGCTTTACACAGAACAAGAAATTCTAGACGTGCGCTAAATAACGCAGCTGCATCGGCTTTCCAATCCACGTAGGCTGACAGAAAAAGGATTCGTTAACACAAATGGAAGTGTACCTCTAAGGTGTCTGAAGAGATGCCCACGATGTAGTAGGCACCCGATAGTGTGCTACTAGCTTCATCTAAGCTGTTACAAATCGTTCACGCAAAAATTGTTTTCTTCTCGTTTTGTTTAGGTATTAATAAAGAATTACTGTCATAAATATTGAAAGCGAGCATTAGAGTAATTACTTCCAGAGCTACTGTAAAGAAAAAGAATAAGTAACATTCTGTTGCATGATGATATTCTTGGTACAGTAGAAAGTATGTGAACAAAATATTTGGAGCAGAGCATGTAATTCGAAAGCCAGTTCAATTAATAAAACCCCATCAAAGAATTGCACAAACGTTGGTATTCAACATTTAATCTGCCTAAAAGACAGAGGACTATGTAACTAGAAGGTACGTCTATAAAACTATGTTGTTGTTGTGGTCTTCAGTCAGCAGACTGGTTTGATGCAGCTCTCCGCGCTACCCTGTCCTGCGCAAGTCTCTTCATCTGAGAATAAGTTCGGCAACCTACATCCTTTTGAATCTGCGTACTGTATTCGTCCCTCGTCTCCCTCTACGATTTTTACCCACACACTTCCCTCTAATGCTAATTTAACGATTCCCTGATGTCTCAGAATGTGTCCCACCAATCTATCCCTTCTCTTGGTCAGGATATGCCAGAAACGTCTTTTCTCCCCAATTTGATTAAGCACGTCCTCATTAGTTACATGTAGATCATCTAATCTGAGGTGTCCTACCTAGGTTAGCATCCTAGTCTGGCAAAAAATTTTCAACTTTGTCCATTAAGTAAGTGCCTCTGGCAGGTAATATCAATTATTTCATTCCTTCTTCAGTTCATTCCATATACCAATTCGATTAGCTAATGAATAAAGGGCGGAAATTGTAGGTCTACGAAAAACCGAGATTATGCTACATCTGACATGGCATAAAACAGCTAAATCGTTGTAAAGTCTTCACTATTTATTGAGCATGTATTATTTATCCTCAGGCTGTTGGAAGCCAGGGAAAACTCTCCAAGCTGTGAAATCACGGAGACAATGCAGAGGCTAGGCAAAATATGAAACTTAAGATTACACGTATTGTAACGAAACAGGGGCAACCTGTGAATTTGCGCTCTACACTGCGCCATTCCTCTCTCCCCTCTCTCTGATAGGTCGGTTACTTGCAGACGGGTTTCATATTTATATACCACATACAATTTTTGCATACTGAAACTGTCTTGAGCACAATATCAATGATTTAGTGACCATGTTTCCGGTCACATGTTAACGTTGACTCTACAGGGTGAATCTAAATTCGCGCACTCGGGTTTCGCAGCGCGATTCCTCAGCTGCCGACAATGAAAAATGTCTCCCATAAAATTTCACCCTGCGCAAATTTCCGTCAGTAAATGGACGTCAAAGACTGATATGGCTGTGTGTTCCATACGTCGGTGTTTTTCATAATTACTGCGACGAACTTGTAAAGGATGTACTAGGCGTCTTGAGGAACAAAATGAGCATTGAAACCCTTGCCCGGAAACGCACCAGCTCCTTCCGCTAGACATCCCCTCCAGCAACTTCGACGCTCTGTAGCTTCATTGGATGACGTTTCCGGGCATGGGTTTCTATGCTCACTTTGTTCCTCAAGACACCTCCCGCATCGCCTAGAAGTTTGTTGGTGTAGTAGTGTAATTCTGAAACACACTGACGTAAGGGACACACAACCATCTCAATCTTCGACGTCCATTTACAGCCGGAAATATGCTCAGGGCGAAATTTTGCGAGAGATATTTTTTTATTTCTAGCATGTGAGGAATCACGCTCCGAAGTCTGAGTGCGCGAATTTAAATTCACCCTGTATAAAATTACGTTTTTAATATGCAAATGGCTGTGGACTACTGTGGAGCTACCTGCCAGGTTTAATTTCTTTGTGGCACTGAAGGCAGTACCACAAGGATGACTGCTCTAGGCATGAACCACTAACGTCCTGGCCCTGTGCTATAATTGTACAAGTACTTCTCTCCTACTACGCTACAATTCTACAAGTACTTCTCTCCAACTCTCAGAACTTCAGAGCCCCTCTACTTAACACTTTGTTGGTCTGATACTTTTGTAAGATTAGATGAATGGATAGGATGTTTTGGAGTTGAAGCAGCTAGGTCTTTTGCGCCATTGCAAATGCGGTAGGCGATAAGTGTGTACCAAGCAAAGAGCAAATGAGTAAAAATAGGAAACAATATCTCTAACCTTCATGTATCTTCTCTGGCTGCACGTCTGTAGGCCCGCGGTGGCCGAGGGGACTGCGGCGCATCAGTCACGGTCTGCACAGCCACTACGGTCGGGGGTTCGAATCCCCCCTCGAGCATGGATATATTGTGCCGTCCTTAGTGATAACTAGTTCATAAGTAGTTTGTGATCACACATCCTGATAATATCTTATTGAGCACATTGATTTACAATTATTTACTGATTAATGTTAAGTAATAGAAATGCTATGAAACTGATGGTGATTGCTTTTAGTTTATGCTACTCCTGATATTATATGAGAGCCTATGTTGTGACAGTTACATAATCTGTTTTAACATTTCTTATGTTTCATAGCATTGTCATTACACTGTAATGTGTGTGAAAATATTAACCTATTATTTTCTGACTACATAAATTTAAATTTTCAATTACTCATCTCAGTAACCTATCATTTGACCATAAATTTGTATTTATTGCATTCATTGTTTAATCCCAACATTTTATATTTTATACCATTCTTCTTATTGTTTACATGTTTGGGTGGGTTATCTCTGAAGTTCAAGTAATTTTATTACTCTTTCGTCTCATCCTTTCATGCCGTATGTTCAGTTGGATGGGTATTGTTTATGGTGTTGTGCAGAGAAATCAGGATATTATTATCCTTGAACTGTCAGTTTGTATGTTGTGTTGTTTTATATTTGATTGAAATATAAATGTGGTGTCGCACAAGTATGAAGTTCGCGCCACGTACTTACACCGCGCGCCGCCATGCACGCACGGCGCGGCGTTCTTACGACGTCAGCCACGAGCGCCCTCTGCTGCAACTCCACTCGTGGCCAGGACTGCTGCATCGGCCACTTGGGACTGAGATAGGAACCAGTTAGCACTTGGGATTCAGATAGGCACCAGTTAAGACTTGTCTCTCGGATAGGCACTAGGACTCATAAGTAGGCAGGCCTCTCTCTATATAAACTATGTATCAGCATTCTGCAGTCATGAACTATGTAAAAGTTAAGTATTACCGGGACTCCATGAAATATATATCTCGTTCTAATTTACTCTAGTGTTTCTAGTTTCTGCTGCCCCACTGGCTGGTCACCTCCGTACCTGCACACGCGTGCATCCTTTATTCCTGTGTCGGTCTCTTTCTACTCGGCCACCGACACCAGGACCACCGGCGGAAACGAGACACAAAAGCGGCGACGAGGCTGGGACACAAAAATAAACTGTTTCAAACTTTATTTCGTAAGTGGTGTTGCCTATTATGTTTCCCCTGTGCCTTTTGTATTTTTTTTTAATTGTAATGTTCTTTACGTGTGATAAAGTCGCCAAGAACAGTCGTGATAAACAAATAGTGTTGAAGCGGTATTGCGCTACGAGGTTTATAAAAGATATGAAAACTGCTGCTAGTTGTCTGAATTAAAACTCTTTGTAACTTTCCGTAACAGTACACTACTTCCTCGTTAGAAAGTGTAACGAACAGCAGGAGGAATGGTTTTATTGATGCCTTTCATGCCACCCTGTTAGGTCGATTTTATGTGACTGTATATCTGAAATGTGTTACTGCTAACGCATAAGGAGAAAGCGCGGTTATTACGCAGCGTGTTGTGGTTCTGACGACTTTCCAAGAGACGTAAAAGATGGAGTACATGATGGATAATAGGGGATGTAACGACCTTTCCATCATGATTCAAGTCCACGGTGGCGTTGGTCAAAAAGTATGGTGACACTGTCAAGACGGCAATGTAACATCATCAAGACACCTTAGACCTCACGTGAAACTATGAGCTATGACCTTATATTAGCAAGCGTCGACTGTTTAAGCACCGTCGACCTGAAGGCTAACTCACCGGGACCACGTTCTTACACTATTACAAAAAGTTTTAAGAACCTGTCAGCTCAATTTCAAACGTATGCGATACAATTGGAAACAGTTATGTCGTTGCAAGAAAGTCACTCTTTACTTTTCGCGAAGGGTATTTGTAAACTTTTTAACTTTTAAAAGGTTTCACACATTACTTACTTGTTGTTGTTGAGCAATAAAATAATAGCGTAACGCCGGCCGAGGTGGCCGAGGTGACTGAGGCGCTCCAGTCACGGTCAGCACGGCCACTACGGTCGGGGGTTCGAATCCCCCCTCGGGCATGGATATTTGTGCCGTCCTAGTTCGTAAGTAGTTCATAAGTAGTTTGTAAGTTTAGGGACTGATGACCCCGTAGTTAAGTCCCATAAGCTTAACAAACATTTGAACATTTGAATAGCGTAACACATAGAATATTACATACAATATTAGTAAGGTTTTATCGATTGCAACGACTTCCGAACTTCCGACTTCCGAAAATATTGTACGACAATTTACTTGTGTTAACAAAACAATTTAATGAACAAACGAATACATATTATATTACGATTATTCTCCACACTGTCAGGTTCCTTATTTGTGTAGCAAATCATTCTTTGGGAGTATCCGAGTGTCAATAGTGGACAACGTAATAGGTGGTGAACTTTCTACCCCTCCACGAGCTCTTTCATTCTGTCGAATCGAGCAGGACATTCTCGTCAAAAGCCAGATCCAGTATATATGGATTATGGGGCAGTGCAGTGAATCCTAGTTCTCGAAAGCAATTAGCAATGTCCTTTCGTGTTGCAAACTGCCTACCACGTAGTGGTTCCTTAATGTTTGGAATGAGACAAAATTCCGAGCGCGACACACAGACAGGTCGTCCCGAACGGTGCTCATCACTGGTTGACACACGTCCTTGTTGAAACTTTCCTATCCACCGTGATACTGTACAGTATAGTAAGGCATGTAGTGAGAAAAGGATTTGACAGACCATGAAAAGGCCTAAGTCGAAATAAGGCCCTTGGAGTAAACATTCCCTCGGAGCTACTGAAGCCTCCGTTGGAGCCAGCCATGACAAAAACTGTTTCAACTGATGTGTTAGATGTACGAGACTGGTGCTATACCCTCAGGCTTTAAGAAAACTGTAACAATACCTGTTGTTGTTGTGATCTTCAGTCCGGAGACTGGTTTGATACAGCTCTACAGCCTACTCTATGAGCAACCCTCTTCATCTCCTCGTAAGAACGGCAACCCACATCCATTTGTCTCCTGTCTTCCTCGTTCCCCTTATTTACTCTAAAGCAATGTCAGTCAGCAGTTTCTTGCAAATGACCTTTCTTGCAAATGGCCCCACTTGCATGGTGTGGTGCTCATCAGCTCTTCTGTGAAAAGAATAGACTGTCTACAATCATAGCTCATTGATGAATCTGACCAGATGAGCTGCTAAGAAAATCAGACGATGATCAAGGAAGTAGATTAGGTAACGAAACAATGAAGGTGATCTACATCTACATCTGCATGGGATACTCTGCAAATCACATTTAACTGCCTGGCAGAGGGTGAATGTTGTTACTTGGTCAGTAAAATAACATCAGATGATCGCAGTACAGAGTATGTAAACTGCAGAATGCCAATGGGAAGGAGAATGTTTTCTGAAAAAGAGAAATTTGTTAACAACGAAGATTACCTTGTTACGAAATCTTTTCTGGAAGCAATTTTGTGGAATGTTACTTGTACGGTAGAGAAAACTTGGACGATAAATGGTTCCGAGAGGAAGAGGAGAGAATTTTTTTAAATGTGTTGCTACAGAAGAATGATGAAGATTTGGTGGGTAGATCACGTAACTAATGAGGAGGTACTGAACGGAATAGGATAGGTGAAGAATTTCTGACATACCTCGACTAAAATAAGGGATCGAATGGTAGGACACATTCTTAGACATCAAGGAATTATAAATTTATCATTGAAGGAAAGTGTATGTGTTGAAAATCACAGAAGGAGACCTAGAGATGAATACAGTAAGCAGGTTTGCCGTTATTATGAGGAGACGAAGACACTTGCTCAGGATAGAGTACGGTGGAGAACTACATCAAATCAGTGTCGAAAATGAAGACTATTAGAAAAATAACGTCGTTCTCAATCATATATTTGTGTGCTACCTGTGTCGTCTTATAGAACCGTTACGGTTCATAATCATAAAATATGCTAATGTTAACACCCTTTAACAGGTATCTACCACCTATATCAGTTTGTAATACACTCATATTTTCAGTAGTGTTTATCGGTTGGTAGCACAAAACATTTTAATTGAAGGTGCGAAGTTAATATAAGCTTTCAAAATCGAGAAAAGTCTACGAACTTTTGTAAGAAATGAAACAGTTATAAAATTTCACGATTAATTGCTCTGGGGACATCTGCATGCTCAGCCTATTCTTAAATTGGAATTTCTGTTGAGATAAATTTGTTGATACCCAACCATCAGAGTGTGAATTCACCGCTGTAAGTCTGGTTCATATTCTATACGAGATGGATAAAAATTAATGAGAACTGTTTTTTTTTTTTCTGAAATGACTTTGAGTGGGGTAATGGCAATGCGGTCTAAGGCACCTTGCTACGGATTGTGCAGCCGCTCCCCGTATGAGGTTCTAGTTCTGCCTCGGTTATGGTTTTTTTTTAGGGTAAGTTAGTTTAAGTTGATTTATGTAGATTGCATGTTAGGGACAGATATCCCCTACAGGTCAGTCCCTCTTCTTTACTAACATTTGAACATTTTGAAATGACTTTATTGATAGAGATCATTATAGTTACATACCTTAAATATAATCGTCCTCGTTGTTAGTGACCTCTTGTCAAATGTCCGGTATGTCATCTATTTCTCTTGACTTTCCATATTAACCGCCATATGTAATAAATAATGTCATTATTGGAACTGGACCGGACCTTTCGAAGTGGTTCATTCAGTCTAGCAAGGAGATCGTAATCAGAGAGACTAATGTCGGGTAAGTACCATTGATGATCAAATGTTCAAATGTCTGTAAATCTATCGGACCAAACTGCGTGGTCATCAGTCCGTAGCTTACAAACTACGTAAACCTAGGTAAACTAACCTACGGCCAAACACACACACCCATGCCCCAGGGAGGACTCTAACCTCCACGGCGAGCAACCGCGCGCTCCGCAGCGAGGTGTTTTAGACCACTCGGCTACTCCACCGCGGCACCATTGATGAACGTGAGCCTCCCTGTGCCAGTGGTGCAAGAGGTCCTGTATAGCAGCAGCGATGTGGTATCGTGCATTGTCACGCAAAATGGTCGGATGCTTTCCATGACATGTCGTTGCACTGGTAAGCCATTGCTCGTACGAGTGATGACATTTCATGGAGAGCACCCATCGTTGTACAGTACATGGCTGTACCCGATGCCACACCGCTGCTGCTGTCGAGAACCTCTTCCGTCGCGGGCAGTGGGAGATTCTGGAACATCCAGAGTATTGTACTGACATAAGTCCCTGTTTCCGTTCTCTGGGGCCCGCAGTGTAGAATATGTCTTTGATCGACATGTTCAACACCGCAATAATTATAAATTATTTTTACACTGCTTTAGAACTTTATTATCTCACTATAAGCTTATTTCGGCATTAGGTCATCATCAGGTGTTCTGTAAATACGAGTAATATGGAAGAGTTGTTACATATATTCTTATAACATAATTACATAAAATTTTTTGCAAAGTTTTACTTACATTACTTATAATATTGTTGTCGTTTATTTGCAGCCCAATTGATTTTAAAAGCTGATGTAATGCTTATCTATTGCTGCTTATCTGTATATGTGCAGCAGCACTGGTTATATTATTAGATTTTTTATCAGTTATTTTTATATAGTGGCAATCTGTAGTGGCCGCATCCAACGATATTATAAGTTTACATGGTTACCAGTAATTTATACATTAATATCCTTGGTTTATTGGTATTGTATTGGAGTTTTACTATGGATTTGGAACACTTGATGATTGCCTAAGGCCGAATTACGCTTATAGTGACATAATAAAGTTCTAAAGCAGTGTAAAAATAATTTATAATTATTGTGGTACAAGTCCCTGTGATTACAACTTCGAGGGATTTCGTACCATACAAGAGATTTACACTATACATGCCACAGACCGTTCAGTACGGGACATCAACAAATCAAATGTTTGTATAGCTTATGGGACTTAACTACGGGGTCATCAGTCCCTAAACTTACAAACTACTTACGAACAAGCTAACACTAAGGACGGCACAAATATCCATGCCCGAGGGGGGGATTCGAACCCCCGACCGTAGTGGCCGTGCATACCGTGACTGGAGCGCCTCAGTCCCCTCGGCTACCGCCGCCGGCAGACATCAACAGAAATATACGTATTATAGATTGGTGTGGTGTCTGTTATTTCGAACATGCCCGACAGACACCACACCAATCTATAGTAAGTATTTACACGCGAAGACGGCGTTTGGTTCACTTACTTCTCTCCATACTTCTATCTCGCACGGGAATCCGTAATAGCGAGTGTAGTTAAGGCATGGACGATGCCGTCGCTACAGTCGTAGCGTGCGACTTCGGGTAGTTGAGACGGACGGGAGGTGAGCGTGGGTATCCAAGTGGTTGCCGGGCGGTGGTTCAGCGCGCTCGGTCAGAGTGCTAAACGCCCACAGTAATACATAAAAAAACTGAGCCAAATACTCAACTACCAAACCAGAACGAACATCAAGAAACAACCCAAATCATCGATCTACCTGAAAAAAGAGGCCAAAACGACCCTTAGCCTGAAGCGGGAAACCTGCGATTACCTGCCCGGCTCAAATTTTGACTTGTTGCCATTGTACAATTACAGTTCCCCAATGCTGTGGAATAAAATCCCTTCCTTCCTAATCCTTATTATTTCCCCTCCTTAATAAATAATTTCCAAAAGCCGCGGCGGAGCGGCCGAGCGCATTGAGGCGCTATGCTTCGATGCGCGAGACCGTTCTCCGTCGGGGATTCGAATCCTCCCTCGGGCATGGATGTTTGTGTTGTCTTTAGTATAAGGTAGTTTATAAGTAGTTTTTCACTTTAAGTACTGATGACTCCGCAGTTAAGAAACACTTTAAAAAATTCCAAAAAATATACGTGCTGACGGTACGCGACGCTTTTTGGGCATTCGGTAAAAGGTATTAAATAACGAGAGCGATTATTCTGAAGGTGTGTAACTATAGGGACCTCTGCCAATAAAGCAGTTTCAGAGAAAAAAAAATTCTCTATACCTTTTATCCCGAATTTGTACATACAATAAAACGGTTCAGAATGAGTTAGTAATACTTACATCTATAATCTGCTTTTTCCTATCTTGTTATGTTAATCAAACATTCATCTTGAAGTCATGAACCGCGTCAAATAAATATTACGTAAATATTAAATTTGAGTGATGAAACAAATCATTTACGCTGATATAAAACAATACTATAATACTGTGTCCCCTGGGGACCTCTTTGGTTTTGCACGATCGTAATGAACATTATTGAGAGACTGCTGTTTAACCCTGCAACAAGAGTCGATCTGCTACATATATTCCTCAATATCCCTACAATTGACCGGAATAAATTAAAACTGGTTCTTTTTAGAGACTCCCTCACTCAGACAATTCGATTGCAGAAATGTTCAAAGGAATTTTGGATCAAATTTCAAAAACGTACCAAAATCATACAGTTTTAATTGCTGGTAGCACTAAGATACCACCGAAATGTTGGCAAAAAACATGTTCAAAACAGGGGGCAACATAAAACATCGTCCTAAATTGTACTGAACGCATTCTCCGAAAACGAGGAAGTAGATCATGAACCCACTACAATAGTAAATGGTTGTGGAAACATACTTGACCACTTAGTAACAAATAATCCTGAGCTTATAAAGAGCATCAAAACAGCCGCACGGATAATAAGTGTGAAGTTATCCATATGACCACTAAAAGAAATCACTTGAACTTCATTTACACGATAAATCAGTCAAATCTATAGGCAGTAGATTCAACTAATACCTCTAAATAACAATTACGAACAACTTAAATTGGAAAGAACACAAAAAATTTTGCCTGGAAAGCGAACCAAGCCGCGACTGGGTGGCCAAGCGCATTAAGGCGCTATGCTCCGATGCGCGAGGCCGGTCCCCGTCGGGGGGACACCGCCGAGGGGATTGAGGCGCGCCAGTGACAGTCTGCACGGCCGCTACGGTCAGGGGTTCGAATCCCCCCTCGGGCATGGATGTTTGTGTCGTCTTTAGTATCAGGTAGTTCATAACTCGTTTTTAAGTTTAGGGACTGATGACCCCGCAGTTAAGCCCCTTAAGCTTAACAAACGTTTGAACATTTGAATTTGAAAGCTAACCAAAGGCTACGTTTCAGTGGCAGAACACTTCGAAGATGCAACAGTTCTACTAAAGAAACTGCCTACTTTACATTGTGCATCCTATTTCGGAGCATTGCTGTGCATTCTGCGATCCGCACCTGGTTGGACTAACGAACGATTTAGATAAAATTCAGAGAAGTGGAGAGAGTATCACGGATATGACGCACGAGTTGGTGTGGAAATCATTAAAAGAAAGGCGTTATTTGCTGCGGCGAGATCTATTTGCGAAATTTCTTTCGCCAACTTTCTCTTCCGTATGCGAATATACTTTTTTAACACCCATCTACATATGGAGACATGATTATCATAATAAAATAAGATAAATCATATATAAAAAAGAAATATTTATGTGTTCCTTTCTACCGCGAGCTATTAGGGAATGGAACTATAGAAAAATATCATAAAAGCGGTCCAGTGAACCTTCTGCCATGCACTTCAGTGTGACTTGCTGAGTATTTATGTAGATGTAGGAATTCATAAACACAGAGTTCTCTTAGCAAGAGTGAATATCGAAATCCACCTGAGTTTAACGAAAAACATATTTATTAAAAAAGAAAAAAAACATATAAAAATACCCTTAACGTTTTCTTGACGGAGAATCTCCAGTCTTTTGAAAGTAACAATGGGTGTGCAGATCAAATTTGGGTTAGATTCAATAAAATAATATCAACAGCCATTGAAAGATTTAGACCAAATAAATTAACAGAACTGGGGGCTGACCCGCCGTGGCACACAAAACAGGTGAGATCACTCATGAAAAAGCAAATAAAACAGGATGCCAAATTTAAACAGACACAAAATCCCCAAAACTGGCAATCTTTATCAGAAACTCCAAAATTAGCACTAACTTCAATGAGAGAAGCTTGTAATAGTTTCTACAACGAAACCCTCTCACGTCATTTGGCAGAAAATACAAAGAAATTCTGCTCATATATAAAGTATACTAGCGGCGAACAAAATCAATAGCTTCACTGCGCGATAGCAATGGTGATACTATTGATGACAGTACCGCTAAAACAGAATTGCCTAACAGAGCTTTTCGAAATTCCTACACCATAGAAGACGAAGCAAATACCCCAGAATTACAATCAAGAACAGCTGCCAGAATGTGTAATTTAGAAGTAGATATCCCTGGAGTATTATAGCAACTTAAATCAGTTAAGAAAATTAAATCTCCTGGTCCAGATTGTATACCAATTAGGTCCCTATCAGAATATACTGATAGAATAGCCTCATACGTAGCTTTCACATACAACCGCTCTTTAAGTGAAAGAGTCGTACCAAAAGACTGGAAATTCGTATAGGTCACTACAATATTCAAGAAAGGCAATACGAGCGATGCGCAAAATTACAGGCCTATATCATTGACGTCAGTTTGCAGCAGGTTTTTAAGACGTATAATTTCCTCAAACATTATAATCTGCCGGCCGCGGTGGCCGAGGGGCTTGAGGCGCTCCAGTCACGGTCCGCACGGCCACTACGGTCGGGGGTTCGAATCCCCCCTGGGGCATGGATATTTGTGCCGTCCTTAGTTGTAAGTAGTTCATAAGTAGTTTGTAAGTTTAGGGACTGATGACCCCGTAGTTAAGTCCCATAGACTCTACAAACATTTGAACATTTTGAACATTATAATCTACCTCAAAGACAACGACATATTGACCCACATGAAGAGACAATGAGTCTCAAATCAGTTCTATACTTCTAGATTTCTGGAAGGGTTTAGACACTGTGCGCCAGAAGCGTCTTCTATTCAGATTCCTTGCTTATGGAATATCGTCACAGTTGTGCGACTGTATTCGAGATTTCCTGTCAGAAAGGACACAGGACATAGTAATTGAGGGAAAGTCATCTAGTGAAGTAGATGAGATGTTCCCCAGGGAAGTGTTGTTGGCCCCTACTGTTCCTAGCCTTTATAAACAATTTAGGAGACAATGTTCGCAACTCTATTAAACTTTTCATGGATGATGCTGTCATTTATCGGTTATTAAATTCACAAGATCACGATTTCGATAAGATATGTGCCGGGTGCAAATCTTGGTAGTTGACCCTAAATAATGAAAAGTGAGAAGTCATCCATGAGTGCTAAAAGAAAGCCGTGAAATTTCATTTACACGATAAATTAGGCAAATATAAAGGCCGTAAATTCGAGTAATTCCCTAGTAATTACAATTACGAACAACCTTAATTAGAAAAAAACATGGAATATACCGTAGGGAAGGCGAACCAAACACTACGTTTCATTGGGACAACACTTACAAATATGCAACTGCCTAAACTACCTATTCTGAATTACTGCACACTGTGATATCCACATCAAGTAGGACTGACGTAGGATATAGAGAACGTTCAGAGCATGATAGCTCGTTTTGTATTATCTCGATACAGGGGAGAGATTGTCACGGAACTGGTGCACGAGTTGCAATAGGAATCAGAAGAAAGGCGTTATTCGTTGCGGGAGAACTATTTGCGAAACCTCTTTCAACAACCTTCTCCTCCGGATTCGAACATATTTTGTTAGCTCCCACCGACATAGGCAGACATGATCATCAAAATAAAGTAAGAAAAATGAGCTCTAAAACGGAAATTTTTGGGTGTCCCTTTTCCCCGCGTGCTATTGAGTACGGAACGGTTCGTTGAACCCTCTATCAAGAATTTAACGTGATTTATGGAGTATCTATGTAGCTGTAAATGGTGCTGTGGCGTAAGCCGAAGACGAGCTAGAGGCGTGAGTGCCTTTCGTCCCAATTCTAGTAACAGATGGGCAATAGTTCGGGTTGACATTTCTGGACTGTCAAACCATATCATCTGCGTATTGTTAGTAGTCAGATCTAAATTAAAAATGTTCAGATGTTTGTAAATATATCGGACCAAACTACGTGGTCATCAGTCCGTAGCCCCAGGGAGGACTCGAACCTCCGACGGCGAGTATCCGCTGCGAGGCGCCTTAGACTGCTCGGCTACTCCACAGCGGCTAGTTAGATCTAACATTTATGCCCTTAGAATATGACGATCTCGGCGGACGTCTATGGTCCCGACACTCGGATGGCCTCCCTTTCAAACTCGCTCAGTTGGCTGTAAGAGGCACGAGTGTGTCTCCATGGGCCACTACGGTCGGGGTTCGATTCGAATGTTCAAATGTTTGTTAAGCTTAAGGGACTTAACTACGGGGTCATCAGTCCTTAAGCTTACAAACTACTTATGAACTACCTACAACTAAGGACGGCACAAATATCCATGCCCGAGGGGGGATTCGAGTCCCCGACCGTAGTGGCCGTGCAGACCGTGACTGAAGCGCCTCAGTCTCCTCGGCCACCGCGGCCGGCTCGGGGTTCGAATCCCCCCTCGGGCATCGATGTTCGTGCCGACCTTAGTATTAGCTAGTTCATAAGTAGTTTGTAAGTTTAGGGACTGATGACCCCGTAGTTAAGTCCAAAATCAAATCAAATATTTGTAAAGCTTATGGGACTTAACTACGGGGTCATCAGTCCCTAAACTTACAAACTACTTATGAACTACTTAAGACTAAGGACGGCACAAATATCCATGCCCGAGGGGGGGGGTTCGAACCCCCGACCGTAGTGGCCGTGCAGACCGTGACTGGAGCGCCTCAGTCTCCTCGGCCACCGCGACCGGCGTAGTTAAGTCCCATAAGCTCTACAAACATTTGAAAATTTGATTGTCTCCATGGAATTGTGCCTCTTTTCTTCACACGTTGATCGTACACTAATCATTACGGCTGCAGACATTTCCTATTATTGGGTACAGACAGATGGCGCTCTGGAAACTATGTCTCCACGCTATCTGCTGGCAGACTACATTGCAAGCATTACGAGTACTTTTAGTATCTGCCATCATTGGATCAAAATCGACGTCGTCTTTCCCGGTGTGCTAATTTTTATTCACAGCATTGTACCATGCTTCATATTAACTTCCTTCCGGCAGGTAAATAACGAGTACTGATTTGCCACTTTAATTAAAGTTATCGGTCTGTTGCCTTATCAGTAGTTTCACGCCATTACTAAATTAATAGTTACGTTTAAGGCTCTGTCTATTTTATATGTGGAGACGATATACTGAACCTCTCTTTTGCTATTTTGTCTCGAATGATATCACAAAATACTGGATATAAATCATTTTTAAAAAATCCAATATTAACACATTTCCGAAAAAAATAATAATAATTCAAATGTTTATAAACCTAAGGGACTAAACTGCTAGGATATCGATCCCTGGACATAGAAACTAACTTGTTGTTGTTGTTGTGGTCTTCAGTCCGGAGACTGGTTTGATGCAGCTCTCCACAATACCCTATCCTGAGCAAGCCTCTTCATCTCCACATAAGAACGGCAACCTACATCTGTCTGAATCTGCTTACTGTATCCATATCTTGGTCTTCCTCTGCGATTTTTTCCCCACACACTTCCCTCCAACGCTAAATTCACAATTCCTTGATGTCTAAGAATGTGTCCTACCAATCTATCCCTTCTTTTAGTCAAGGTATGACAGAAATTTCTTTTCTCCCCAATTCGGTTCAGTACCTCCTCATTAGTTACGCGATCCACCCACCTAATCTTCAGCATTCTTCTGTAGCACCATATTTCAAAAGCCTCAATCTTCTTCCTGTCCGCACTGTTTATCGTCCATGTCTCACTCCCATACAAGGCAACACTCCATACAAATGCCTTCAGAAAGGACTTCCTTAGGCTTAAATCAATATTCGATGTTAACAAATTTCTCTTTTTCAAGAACGCTTTTCTACCCATTGACATTCTGCATTTTATATCCTCTGTACTGCGACAATCATTTGTTATTTTACTGCCCAAGTAATAAAACTCATCAACCTCCTTTATTGCTTCGTTTCCCAATCTAATTCCTTCAGCATCTCCTGATTTTCTTACACTGCACTCCATTACCCTAGTTTTGCTCTTGTTAATGTTCATCTTATATTCACCTTTCAGCACACTGTCCATTCCGTTCAATTGCTCTTCCAGGTCCTTTGCTGTATCTGACAGAATTACTATGTCGTCGGCAAAACGCAATGTTTTTAATTCTTCACCCTGAACTTTAATTCCTTCTCCAAATTTCTCCTTGCTTTCCTTTATAGCTTGCTCAATGTACAAATTGAATAACAATGGAGAAAGACTACAACCCTGTCTTACTCCCTTTCCAAGCACTGCATCCCTTTCATGCCCTTCAACTCTGACAACCGCTGTCTGGTTTTTGTACAAGTTGTAAATAACCTTACGCTCCCTATATTTTACTCCTGCTTGCTTCAGAACTTGAAAGAGTTTATTCCATCAAACTAACTTAAAGTAACTTATTCCGGAGGGAAGACTTAAACCTCCGACGGGAGTGTCCGCGCTATCCATGACTTGGCGCCACAGACCGCGTGGGAAATCCAGTCTTGCCACGTTTCCGATATCAGGCTTATTAGGCACAAATTCAACAACTTAAGACCAGAATGTTTATGTTCGGGTGATGTCGAGGTTATTAGAGGCGGACTACAAGCTCGCATTGGAGCTGAATGGAAAGGTAATTAGGCGAGATCTATTTTAGGGAGCCAATTGAGGATTAGGCTTAATTGACTATCTTGATGACTGAAAAACCCGGACAGTATATAGCAGGATGGTTGGGTGGTGTTTTGAAGCTCTGTCGTCGGAGACAGATGTCCAGTATTGTAAACCATAACTTCGACACATTATGAATTCGCTCCTTGTCGGAGTGAGAATTTTTAAAAAATATAACTCAAGCGTAAACACTATCTCGCCCATCTTTCTAAGTAACTTTGACAATTTCTCCGATTATAAAGCTAAAAATAGGGTTTATATTTTGGTCATCAGGTTTGATGCTTGACGAGAGGTGTTTCTTTTTTCTGCGGCAGCTCCCAGAAATTACGGGAATCTAATAGCGGCGCGGTATCTGTAATAAACAAATGGTATCATGGCTTCCATCTGGCGGCAGATGCCCACGGTCCTAACGTTGTTAAAGCGAGACGGTAGTTTGGGAGCCGGCCGGCCCGAGACTGCCCCAGCACGCAACCCGGCTGTGAACAAATACCTCAGCCACAATATCACGCTGGCTCCTACCACGGCTAGATGCTCGTCAGCAAGCCGACAAGCCCACAAAATCACAGTATAATTGGCAGCTCACTTCGGTCTTCACTGTTCGTTTACATGTTTCTCGAGGAACCAGTTTCGGAAGGTATCATCAAGACATATGGAACTTGAAGCAAGAATTTCTTAAAACTAGCGTATGTTACGTTATTCAGTATATGTTATGGTGTGAGTGCTGTCATTCAACGTCATGCCAACATAGTGGGAAGCAGTTTCTGAAGGGGCCTTCATCTATATCTATAAATGTGAATGTCTGTTCGGTGTACGTTTATCACGTCTGAACCACAAGACATAAAGAGCTAAAAATTTGTACAGTTACTAATGTCTACCCGGAGAAGGCTTTAGGCACGGTTTTATGGCGATCGGATACCTATTTATCTATATATATTAATGTGAATGTCTGTTCGGTGTACGCTTATCACGTCCGAACGACAAGACGCGGAGACTTAAATATTTGTACAGTTACTAATTTATAACTGAGGATGGTTTTAGGCGCGGTTTTATAGCGATCTGATAGATAATTAATAATTTGAAGAATATAACTCGAAATGCGGAACAATAATTACTCTTTGAAAATTATATTTACTCTTTGAAAATGGTTTTATTCGTTGCATTGTTGCTTGAGGGTTGATAAAAGGGTGGAGTATATTGGGATGGAAAGTTATCGGTGTATATAAAATTCTACGTGTCTGAGTGTGTGTTAATACTTCGCTCTGCAGCGAAAACTACAGAACGCAAATGAACGGTCTGTAATTCTCCGAAGTCTCCCGTTGTACACCATGGCAGTTCCTTGCCGATAGCTATAATGGGGTGGAAGTATGGTGGTTGAAAGTCGTCAAATTATTAAAAAAAATCGGACTGAAGACCAGCGATGACGTATGAGGAAATATAAGAATAAATAAATAAAGGAGTAAAAAAGATATTTCTTTTAATACACCTCTTTAAAAAATCGATTTGACGTTTCGTGCATTACATCAAGTACAATACTACAAATAACATAGTTTACCAGAATGCCCTAAAATGAAATTAAAATGAATTCGGACATTACTCTCACCGTACGTGTTGAGATATTGCAACACAGTCTATAAGGAATAATGTATGTATTATTTATTGTAAATCATTAAGCACTTCATATATATTTTTTTATTTGAATGTTGAATAAAAATGTTTGTTTCATGAGAAGGTATTGTATTTCATTCCATCCTTCAAAACCAGTCTCATAGCAGACTACTGAAAGATACGTTATCTATCATAATCAACCAACACGCGAGCGGAGCCGCGAGTTTAAGCTAGTTTTAAATAAGAGATGAATCGGTAGTGGTATTGTATAAGAAACAGTGCATACCACTTCAGGAAATAATGGATTAGTTGCCGCCTTTTGTACGTATTTCATCGTGTCCAATAGGAGAAAGAAGGAAAAGAGGTAGCCAAAATATATTTGAAATGCAAGTAGGTACCTTAAGCTAACATTATATGTCCATCACTACGTGGAAGGCTCTGGTAACCTTCTTCTTGCATAAGATTTCTGCTATGAAGCACAAATTTCTGGTTTTAGTTGCATGCAAATCATGTTAGTAAAAGGTTAAAAACATACAAAAATATATCACTAGGAAACTGCAACGATGAAAATCAAAGAGAATACTACTGTGATGTTTATCAAACAATTACAGGATCATGAAACAGAAACTAAATTGTGTCTAACTAAAGAATAACGAGAGTTATCGATGTCTCTTGAACAATGTTCCAATTAACTGATAATAATAAAATAAATATATTAGCGGATTCGAGGTACTCTGCCCACGTGCAGTGAATGAAGTTCAATAATTGCTTCAAAATTGTTTTCTAAATTGTGCGGAGAGCTCTCTTGTCAATTTCATAAAAATTGTACCCTACAAAGCCCATTATGTCAATGTGGATAAGCTGAGGCTCTTACTTACAATACATGTTGTAAAACTGGGAAGACTTCGTAAAGGAGAAACCAACTAGAAAAATTTGAACACTGCTAATAAGTAAATACGACAGAGAAGTTATACTTGGAAAGAAACAGATGAATTCTAGCAGTTTTATGTAGCAGTTGAAAGGCTTGTTGTGTTGAGCCTTTTCCTTTTATCACTTATAGTATTAGGTTATGGTTTTAAAGATTTTCGATGTGAAGCAGAATAGATATAGTTTTCGCATATGAGTTCTGATTAATGTAAAGCCGTCGAACTAAGTATAATTACAAAAAATTGAAATGTTTGTAAATCTATGGGACTTAACTTCTTGGTTATTAGTCCCTAGCTTACAAACTACTTAAACTAAGTTAAAATAACCTCAAGAATAAAGTCATTTTATTGACGAGTGGGGTGACACGTAGTTTACCCTTGAAAGAGTGCATAATAACAAATTTAGACCGAATAAGACACATGTGACTGTAATGGGTGACCAGTCATATCGTGGCAACGCAGGCGTGTTATCTCACATGCTAACGATCGTAAATGTGTTCAATGTCATTCTGCGATACATCGTCCCGAACACCTTCCGCTTTTGTTGATTTTCGACAATGATGCTTGCAAACCCGTGAGAAAATTTTATTGCCGCTTCATCATCTCCTCTGTATGTTCCGTTGGCGAGATTTAAGGCGATCTTCTAATCGAGTTGTTGTACACCATGAAGAGCGTGCAGCGTTACAGTAACCGTTGTCCTGCTGAAAAAACACATCTTCGTATCAAAGGCCGTTTCTAATGACTACAAGGTCGGCGGAGCATTAAACCCGTAACCTTCCTCCTTCGTTCGTCTTGAAGAAATTGCGGTGGATCGAGGTTAACCACCCAGTGGACAGCGGCTACTTTACTTAGGAGAAACACCAAATGTCATCACGATCTGCAGATAATGGCCTCCATACCACGATGAAAACAGTGTGTTGTGCTAGAATACACTCTTAAATAGGCACCTCAAGAGGTTTACGCCGTGCACATGTGCGACATTACTTCAAAATGCACAGAACCCACTTGCATCAACAAAAACAACTAAGTGTAATTGCACATTGCTCTTTCGCGACACCAGAACAGCTAAGATTGGCGGTGTATTGCTGTCAATGGTGATCAGTATAGATAATCGTATGATCTTAATCTTAGTGCTAGCAGTCGGTTCAAAATGCTCAAATGTTTGTAGAGCTTATGGGACTTAACTACGGGGTCATCAGTCCCTAAACTTACAAACTACTTATGAACTACCTTATACTAAGGACGGCACAAATATCCATGCCCGAGGGGGGATTCGAACCCCCGACCGTAGTGGCCGTGCAGACCGTGACTGGAGCGCCTCATTCTCCTCGGCCACCGCGGCCGGCAGCAGTCAGTTCCCTATGGTTTCTACTGTCGCAGGTAGTGGAATATTTCCTCTTATTTCACCCCTTGATGGTATTCTGTCGGCCACCACTGCTCACTCGAAGCATGTCCTGGCCTACAAGAAGTTGACATATGGGTGATCTGGAACACTTTGCGGTGAATGTATACGTACTTACGTTAGCACGAGACCGTGCAAATGACGTCACACCTTTGTGTGGCAGCTATCTAGCGCATCTTCACAGTATGACGCACACGCTCTCTCTCTCTCTCTCTCTGTCTCACACACACACACACACACACACACACACACACACACACACACGTCTAAATCGGTGTATGTCAGATGTAACTCGTCCTGTGTTAAGACTGTTTCCATCTGTTGCGTATCCATGCCACTTAACAAGAGCTTTATCCTCCTTTCTAAGGTATGGTTTTGTCAACAATATTAAGCTTTTTTGTAATTCTGCAGCATAGAAGCGCAAGCTATGTCCTGAGAACTAATTAGAATAAACAGCGTCAGAATCATCACTTTCCTGCAGCAGTCTTCGTGGCACATTACGCAAAATAATGACAATGACGAGGAGAATAATGACAACAAAGAGGATTCTGATGACAGCGGCGTCGAATGTGAAAAATACAAAAGTGGTAAATCAGCCAAAATCGGAAGAGAAATATGAGCAGGAAAACGACAGTACTCTAAATCTGTAGAACACGAAGAAACGTACATTAAAACTTGCACGAGGTACTTCAATAAATCACATATTGACCATATTAACTCGAATAACCCAAAAGAAGTCGTCTCACATCTAGTTTTCATGGTTGCTTCAGAAAACAGGAGGCAACAACTTGCATAACAACAAAACTATTTCTGTAGAGGAAGAGCTTCTAGAAGCTCCTATTATCGCTTAATATAAAAGAAAAAAAAATTTCTACCAGTGCATCACTTTGTGCATGTTCACGTCCCCCTCAATAAACGTGTCCTTGATTTAAACAGTCTTGCTTTAATTTTTGTTTTCTTTTTCCCTCTCGTTTGAAGAGACGAATCAAAAGATGCCCTCTCTCTCCTCCCCTCCCCCCCCCCCTCTCTCTCTCACTCTCTCTCTCTCTCTCTCTCTCTCTCTCTCTCTATGTGTGTGTGTGTGTGTGTGTGTGTGTGTGTGTACCTCATACTTGCGAAGTTGCTCTGGATAACTACAATACCGACGTATGACGTAATGCGTACGTATGTATGTGTACAAGCACCGGAAAATGTTCGAGAACGTCCATTTAACTACTTCCACAGGTCTGGAAATGTTCCACAAACCGCTGCTGAAAGCAACGCCACGCCACAACATGTGTGTCGATACATCCAGCTTCTATCCTGCAGGCTCAAACTGCTACCCCATTCAAAGGGTTACATGGTTACGTAATCATCGACAGAGCATGTCTGTTCCATAGAATGAATGTTGAACACAATTTTCAGCTTTCAATTCATCATATTTACCGTCATCAGAGTCTGAACAAAGAACGCATAGGCAGGATTCCTGATCTGCACGTGATCACCGAATGAATCGCTAACACTAAAGCCCCTCAGTACGCCTCTGATGTCGCTAAACGCAGTCCTTGAGTGCATTGAACTTTTTCGGCGTTGTGTATCTCACTCATTTTTTCACTGTTCGCAGTGAAAGTTCCTGTTTTTGAATGATATTCACACTGAAATTGCTTGTCTAACTGATACAAGAAAGAACGACTATTAACTGAAAACTGTTCATTGCCTTCACATTGGAAGCTTAGTGATCAAAGATGATTTTCGCTATTCTGTTTCTTTTTTATTCTTTTAAATGAACTTAATGTAATTCTTTAAACTTAATTTAATTGATTTACTGCCCTCCGTACAAGGTTTCTCTATATATTTAATTGTTGCAATCTGACTGCATTGAAGGAACTTGCTCAAGGAGTTGGCCAGCCCTTACGTCAGGCAGCCAACGATATTTCCTTATAGTTGTTAATGACTAACTCAGGTTAATTTTCACTACGAATCGCAAGCTTTCAAAACAACGTTAATTCAACGTTTTCTTTATTGAAAGACAATCTCAAAACACGGACACTCATAAATAAAAAGTTTGACATGTTACAGTCAAGTTACAAAAAGAACGTATTTTTTTCTTTTGTTGTGTTAATAGTTCAGAATTATAAAGGTTGGCATCAGAATCTGGAAACATGTTGAACCAACCGACGTCCAGTAGTCGTCCAATGATGACTTCAGTAATATTTTGAAATTTGTTTATCGGTGGATAATCATGAATGTCAATTGTTCGTCCGATCCAAATTTCATGACATGCTTTCTTGGAATACCTCGAGGCACAGCAATGAAAGAACAGTATAAAGGTGGCTTATAGGTGGACAATTTAAATGTAATTTATTTCCGAAATTTTTCAAGTATGTGTGTGATAAAAACACTTACGCAACTGGTATTGCAGTTTTTGTTTTCAGGCCGAAATTCGTCTGATATATCTACCCACGCGCCTCCATCATGTGGAAGTTTCATCATCAACGAATAACTACTGCAAACTACGGTCATTTGAATATGTTGACTGTTTTCATCGCTTGGCCCCCATTTACAATATGAACAACTCCAATATAAAATAGGCGATCCCTTTATGTCTTAATAAGATGTCCTGTCAACTGATCCCTTCCTTTAGTCACGATATGCGACACTTTTTCATTCGCTTCTTTCTATATAACACTCAGTTTTTCTTCAGTATTCTTAGGTAGCAATTAATCTCAGGATATTGTATCCTCTACGCCTAAACACATATAAATCCATTCCAAGGTGCGTGACGAGTGTACCTAGTATCACTACTGATAATTTGCTTTTCTGTTCCACTACCAGATATAACTTGGGAAAAAAGAATGATTCTATGCCTCTGTACGAACCCTAATTTCTCTTATCTGGTTTTCATTATGCGAAATGTACGTTTTCGGCAGTAAAAGCGTTCTGCAGTCAGCTTCAAATTCCGGCCTTCTTAACTTTCACAAGAGTGTTTCTCGGATTGGAGGTCGTCTTCCCTCCAGCGATTTCCATTTCAGTTACCGAAGCATCTGTGTAAAATTCATGCACTGATCAAACCTACTGGTAACAAACTTAGCAGTTTTATACAGACCCAGAGGGGATCCCAGACACTTGAGCACTACTCAAGAAGGGGTCGCACAAGTGTTGTATACACGGTCTCCTTTTTAGACGAACATCATCTCTCCAAAATTCTCCCAATAAACCAAAGCTGACGAGCCACCATCCTCAGGAATGCCCTTAGGCCCACATTCTAGTTCCATTTAATGTTGCACTGCAATGATGGTCATAGATATTTAATTGATGCGACTATGTCAAGCAAAACACTACTAATGCTGTATTCGAACCATTTTTCCTACTCATTTGCATCACCGTACATTTTGCTACATTCTTTCTGCCATTCTTCACACGATCTCTAAATTTTGTCTAACTCTTCTAGCATTCTACTGATTTTATTGAATGACGACATCATCGCCGGCCGCGGTGGCCAAGGGGACTGAGGCGCTCCAGTCACGGTCTGCACGGCCACTAAGGTCTGGGGTTCGAATCCCCTCTCGGGCATGGATATTTGTGCCGTCCTTAGTCTTAGCTAGCTCATAAGTAGTTTGAAAGCGTAGGGACTGATGACCCCGTAGTTAAGTCCCATAAGTTCTACAAACATTTGAACATTTATGCATTTGAACGACATCATCCAGAAACCACATCATCATCAGCAAATAGACGGAGATAGCTACTCACTCTGTCCGTCAGATCATTTACCTATACACCTTATAAAATTGACTGTGTGTGTGTATTTATTTTCCACATCTCCTCATAAACTACTAGACCGATTTCAACCAAACTTGGTACACATGTTTCTTACTATCAGGCAACAACCGCTGTCGGGGTAAGTACCACCCACGACACATTAATCAGGAATATGGCGCCATAAATCATGACATTCGTGAAAAACGGCCGAATCATACGATAATAATCTTTCTACATCTGCTCCTAAAATAATGGACATATCTCAACCAAATTTGGTAAAAATATTCTTTAAGGTTAGGAATCATTTGCTACGGTGGCAAGAATTATCTACAATACATAGTCCATACGATATCACGTCATAAACAATGAAAACTGCCCATCTTGCGGCGCGTGATAACCTGATTTTATTCGTCATCTATTTGAGAATGAGCGCACTTAGCAGCTTGAAATAAACTTTAAACATAATCTAAAATCTTTACGAAACGTTTCTTGCTAACAATCCCAGCAAAATGATGAAAAGAAATAAGTTTATCGCTTACAACTTTTCCGATGTTCATGATGTACATCTACGACATTTGGCATGACGTTACAAGTTATTAGTTCACACTGTAAATTGTATTCACGAGACATTTCAGCGGCAGTACACATACATATCGCTGAATGTTGCTTCAATGTAATATCACAGTTCGAGATATAGCTGATGAGATATGAAAGCATAAACAATTTGGTTCACGAAGAACCGTATCATCACGCGTGAGGTTTCGATTTCAAATGTTCAAATGTTTGTATAGCTTATGGGGCTTAACTAGGGGGTCATCAGTCCCTAAACTTACAAACTACTTATGAACTAACTAAGACTAAGGACGGCACAAATATCCATGCCCGAGGGTGGATTCGAACCCCCGACCGTAGTGGCCGTGCAGACCGTGACTGACGAGCCTCAGTTCCCTCGGCCACCGCGGCCGGCGGTTTCGATTTATTACGTCTTTACTGCTCACATAATGCACTCCATATTTTTCAGGCATTAGGAACATATACCAGTCGATGTACCTTCAAATTTACGTCATAGTACGACACATATTTCAGGAGATATTACGTCATAAACAATGACATTTCCGAATAAATGCTACATCATGCGCTATTTTTCCACATCTCCTGATAAAATAATGGCCCGATTTCAACTAAACTTGGAACACATATTGCTTACCATCAGACAACATCGCTGTGGGATTAAAAACTACCTACGACACATTGTTCAGGAGATATGAACGTCGTCAACAATGAGTCACAAAAACTTTTCATCACACGACTGGTGATTTACGAGACTTCATTCATCCACTATTTATTGATCGCAGACAGTATGTTAATATTCTACTCTACAAATCTGGAAACTATATTATTGTAGAACACATAACCAAGGATATATGATGTCATAAGAACTGAGCTGCATGAGCCGAAACTTTAATGGACAGATAGTAAGGTAGAAGCCGATGGATAGAAACGGAAGAACAAGATGGACTAAGATAAGAGCCGGGCGCGGTGGCCGATGGGATTGAGGCGCTCCAGTCACGGTCTGCACGGCCACTACGGTCGGGGGTTCGAATCCCCCCTCGGGCATGGATATTTGGGCCGTCCTTAGTATAAGGTAGTTCATAAGTAGTTTGTAAGTTTAGGGACTGATGACCCCGTAGTTTAGTCCCATAAGCTATACAAACATTTGAACTAAGATAAGAAAGGTATAAATAAATGTAGTTTATGAGATATGATGACAAAAAAATTAGGTTCATGTAAAACCACTGCATCACACGTGAGGTTTGGATTTTTTACGTCTTTACTACTAACTCGATTCACAACATGTATTGCAAACAGTATGCAGATATACCTCTCAATATACATTCGAAATTACATCATAACAAACTCATAGTTCAGGTGATAAGACGTCAAAAAGTTAAGCGCATGAAAATCCACCCCATAGTGCATGAGATCGTAATTTATTACGTCTGTACTACCAACTCGATTCGCAATACATTTCGGAGACATTTTCCTAATAAGTCAAACAATAACGTTGATGTAAAACCACTACATCACCCATCAGATTATTTTACTCTATCACTTCTCTATTACTAACAGATTTCACAGGGGAGCCTACATAGAGTGGGTAGGAAGAGTCATGTGAGCATGATATGGACAAAGAGAGGATGAGTTGTTGGCATGAGACTTTCTGGAGGACAAGACTGGGAGATTGATTGAGGAGAAGAGAGGTTGGATAGAGAGAGACAGGGGAGATGGACAGAAGGGATGAGGATGAGATAAATGAAGAGATGGTGAAGAGGAAATGAGTACAAAAAGTGCAAAGAATTGATCCGTTTCTTTTCTAACATAAGATTGGGAATGTATATACTTGGGCAACGCCCCAATTTCCTGGGGCAATCGTGACTATACCAGTGTCCCTGATGAACGGTGAACACTCGCCATCGAAGACAACGTACTGGGTACTACTACGTAAGAAGTCTTGTAGCCACTCATATACCTGGAAGCGTATTCCATACGCGACACCATGCCAAACGCATTTCGGAAACCAGGAAAATGAAGTCTGTCAGTTTCCCTACAACCATGGCTCACAAGTTATAGTGTGACCAAAGGAGAAACTGAATGTCACACGATGTTTTCAGTTGTTTCTCTACACTAGTAAGTTCTCCATTCGACAGTTTGTACTTATGATGTTGTTGTCTACTGGACTTGGGTGCCATGCTCGTTGTCCATAAAGAAAAATACGAAACGACCTTTTTATGTAATCTTTCTTAGTACGTCTTTCATCTGTCTAGCCTGATCCTTTGTATATATGTCTGTTTTACTATCAAGTTCGCACACAGTGTTTATGGGCTATTAGCTATTTCTTAAAGGTCTTGAGGGTTCGCCAAACAAGAAAAAAAGCCTTAGATACCCTTGCCGTGAGCCGGCGGACAATATCTTGTTTTAAATGTAAGCCTTCGATGGCTTGCCATGAAGGGAAACAGCGGCGGTAGAGTGGCCGAGCGCTCTAAGGAGCCTTGGTACGGAGCGCCGCAGCTCGCCTCCCTCGGGCATTCGTGTGTGTGTTTGTGTGTGTTTTGTCCTTAGAGTAAGTAGTTTGACCATCAGTCTCTGGGCTTACAAAGTAGTTAAACCGTTAGATTTACAAACATTTGAACATTTTGAGGGTCAACAAAACGGGGCCTAGAATGAATGAATGAGCGTATGGCATTTTTGGCCGGGAGATCCCGCGTGGGATTGTTGGGACGCCTAGATCAAGTTTTTTTAGTTGACGCCACTTCGGCGATTTGCATGTCGATGACGATGAAAATGATTATGAGGACAACATACACTACCCAGCCCCCTGCCGGGAATCGAACCAGAGCCCCCTGCGTGGTAGCGACGCTACCGTCTGAGCTACAGGGGGCGCCGACGGAACCTATAATACAGTCGATGCACCGCTGTGCTACAAGGGTGCTGCGGATGACAATGAAACACGTCCTATTATTAAATGAAATGTCACCCAAGACTACAACTGCTGGTAGTCGGACATTACGGAGAGAAACATTCGGGATGGCATCCAACCGCTTTCCGGATCGTCTCAGGACACGTTTTCGCTGGTCACCAGACCTCTGTTGGAAGTGGGACTCATCACTGAAGACGAATCCCCTCAAGTTAATGAGATTTGAGGCCGAATGTGCCCGACATCACTACAAACGGACTTGATGTACAGAGTCCAACAGTAGTAGGTGTAAGGGGAACTGTGAACTCAGAACTCTCAATCTGAATCGCCTCTTAAATGTCCCTAATGCTCGCTGAAACATCAGTTCCGAGTCATATCAATGATAACGTTTAAACCGGGGCTCCGAATACATCTCTCACAACTGCTCTGTCCTCAAGTTCTGCCATGTCGTTACGCAGACCGCCTCCTACTTGACCCTACATTCGGACTTGATGTACAGAGTCCAACAGTAGTAGGTGTAAGGGGAACTGTGAACTCAGAACTCTCAATCTGAATCGCCTCTTAAATGTCCCTAATGCTCGCTGAAACATCAGTTCCGAGTCATATCAATGATAACGTTTAAACCGGGGCTCCGAATACATCTCTCACAACTGCTCTGTCCTCAAGTTCTGCCATGTCGTTACGCAGACCGCCTCCTACTTGACCCTACATTCGGACTTGATGTACAGAGTCCAACAGTAGTAGGTGTAAGGGGAACTGTGAACTCAGAACTCTCAATCTGAATCGCCTCTTAAATGTCCCTAATGCTCGCTGAAACATCAGTTCCGAGTCATATCAATGATAACGTTTAAACCGGGGCTCCGAATACATCTCTCACAACTGCTCTGTCCTCAAGTTCTGCCATGTCGTTACGCAGACCGCCTCCTACTTGACCCTACATTCGGCCATAATGATCCAGTACTGGCTACATTGTTGAGTATTGCCATCGCTCCCATTTCTTTGTCAAAATTTTCGCCTATTACTCCAACCGGCTTCTTTAAGCCACAATACACGTCCTCTCTCAAATGCTGACACCTGTGTACATTATTCACGCGCATATCTTCAAGGCATAGTTACTGTCCAACTGAGCGCACAGAATGAAATTCACGACTTTATTCTTTTTCAAAAGACATGACCCCTGTTTAGATTTTCATCTTCCGTAGAAACCCGCGTGATGAACCCATGAACCACAGACGTTGCCGAGGTGGGGTGGCTAGCGTGCTTCAACAATACAGATAGCCGTATTGTAGGTGCAACCACAGCGGATGGGGTATCTGTGGAGAGGCCAGACAAACGTGTGGTTTCCGAAGAGGGGCAGATGCCTTTTCAGTAGTTACAGGGGTAACAGTCTGGATGATTCAATGAGCTGGCCTTGTATCATCAGTTAACGTGTATTTGTCATATAGTCACTGCGAACGGCTGAAAGCAAGGGGAAACTACAGCCGTTACTTTTCCCGAGGACATGCTGTTCTACTGTGTGAATATATGATGATAACATCGTCTAGGGTAAAATATTTTGGAGGTTAAAATAGTCATCCATTCGGATCTCCGAGCGGGGACTACTCAGGAGGGTGTCATCATCATGAAAGACAAAACTGTCATTCTACTGATCGGATTTAGATTTCTTAATCGGTTAGGGAGGTTGTAAAATTTAAAAACGGAAATGGACAGGTTGAAGTTAGATGTAGTGGGGATCAGTGAAGTCCGGTGGAAAGATGAACAGGATTTCTGGTCGGGTGAGTACAGGGTTATAAATACAAAATCTGATGGAGGTATTACAAGTGTAGGTCTAATAAAGAATAAGAAAATATAATTGCGGGTAAACTACTACTATGAGCAGCACACTGAACGCATTATCGTAGTCAAGATAGATACGAAGAGAAAACTGACCGTAGTAGTCAGAGTTTATATGCTAACTAATATGTGTGTGTGTGTGTGTGTGTGTGTGTGTGTGTGTGTGTGTGTTGTTGTTGTTCTTAGGATAAGTTAGTTTGAGTAGTTTGTAAGTTAGGGTGCGATGACCACTGGAGTTAGGTCCCATAACTTTACGAACATTTGATTTTTTATGATTGGCGCAAAACAGAGAACACAAAATGTAAAAAATGCAGAAAATGTAGAAAAGTGTTTTTGAAAATAATAATTTGCTAACATCGAATATTAATTTTAAGTGTAAGGAAGTCTTTTCTGAAGGCATTTGTGTTGAGTGTTACATTGTACATTAATGAATCATCGACGATAAATAGTCCAGATAGGAAGAGTATTGACGGTTTTGAAATGTGGTGCTACAGATTAATGCTGAAGATTAGGTGGGTAGAACACATAACTAATGAGGAGGTACTGAACAGAATTGGGGAGAAAAGAAATTTCTGGCAAACCTGGACTAAAGAAGGTATCGATTGGTAGGACACATTCTTAGATATCAAGGAATTGTGAATTTAGCATTGGTGGAAGTGTGTGGTGTAAAAATCGCAGAGAGAGAGCAAAAGACGAATACAGTAAGCAGATTCAAATAGGATAGACATGCCATTCTTATGTGTAGACAAAGAGGATTGCTAAGGATAGAGTATGGTTGAGAACTGCATAAAATCAGTCTCTGGGCTAAAAACCATATCAACCTGCATCAATATATACACCATTATGCGGTTCGGATACACACCAGGCTCAAATCGTATGGAAATCGGCGTAATGCCGCGAGACATGAATAAAATGGACAGGGGCACTACACTAATTGGGTGTCAGTAAGTTGAAAATTTGCGACTCGGAGGGGGGGGGGCGTGTTGGTTCAGTCGGTGCTGTCGTGGTCATCATTGTATCCCAGTGGCGCAGTTATCAGTGCAACTGCCTAGTGAGCAGGAATCCCGGGTTCAAACCCAGAAATCCAGGGTGTGCACTAATTTTATACTTTCAGCCTGATTTAATTCAGTGGTCACTGGCAACTAACGTCATATATTCCTTTGTGTCTCAAATAGCATTTATAATACATACTAAGAGAAAAAAATATAACGAAACTGTACTGGAGTCTCTTAAAAGGCTTACTTTTTAATTTATTGACGGTTTCTTCTGCTTCTTTTTACGCCACTTTGTTTTTATTCATATGAGAGGTAATGATCAAGTTCGATTTCAGGACCTTCAAATATACAGGAATACAATTACTGAACTATATGAAATAAAATCTGAACTGTTTGTGTTAGGACATTCAGAAAGCACGGGTGGCCGTAAACTATGGTTGGAGCTGCGGTTGCTCGCTGTGGGAAGATCGAGTCCGCTCTCGGGGATAGGCATGTGTGTTGTCCTTGGCAAAAGTTATTTTAAGAAGTTTGTAAGCCTATGGATTCATAATCGCAGCAGTTAAGTCCCTTAGATTTACAAACATCTCAACATTTTTCCTTTTCCTACTACCGAATTCAAGTCCCTCATTAAAATCCAATTTTCTGCTCCCTTAACTGTCGGAATGACTTAGTTTATCTGATGATTTTTTTCCAATTTGCTCATCATCGGCAGAGTTAGTTGGCACACAAATTTGTACTGCTGTTGTGGGCGTTAGCTTCGTGTCTATCTTTACTACGATAGTGCGTTCACAAAGCTGTTCATAGTACCTTGCCCGCATTATGTTTTCGTATTAATTATTAGACTTACTCATGCGTACCTCCAACTCATTTTGTGTTTATAGCTGTGTACTCCCCTGATCAGAAATCCCGTTCATCCAGTCACCGAACTTCACTAATTCCCACCATATCTAACCTCGACCTATTCATTTCTCTTTTGAAATTTTCTAACTTAATGGTGAGGATTTTCCGCCGTATGCAAGACACCTGATATTAATTCCCAAACATGTTTCAGCATATTTTATGCTATCATCAGTGGGTTGGTTTATTTTTGTTCTGAAAAATTATAGTTTCTGTAAATGGTCTTTTCAGGTACGTCTAAAATGTCTTTGTAGGTTCATTCGTTTTGAATTTTGCTTAGGTTATCAGACAAATATAACTATTTCAGTTAAGGGAAATTAGGCCTAGATATACGAGTATCACATTTTTTTACATTAGGCTACGTAAAAACTCATTAAGTGGCCTACTTATTTGTTGTTGTGGTAATAGATTTACAAACTTGTCATCTGCAAACATAACAAACAGTTTAGAATTTCTTACTTTCTAATTTCCGGTTCGGGAAAAGGCGTCATTTCTGTTTAGTACTTACGATTCTTTCCCTTGTCTTTAGATTCTGGTTGTAGCTGTTTCTTTTGTAATGTGTATATTATTTGTTTTCCACGTTTTGATCGTGGTATGCATTACGCCAGTAGTAATATTCGGCGAATGTATACGGCTGAAAGCTGTTAATTTGCTCTCTGGGTGTTTTGTTTTGAAGAATTGCGCGCGAAATACGAGTGTTTACTGTTAGTGTCGTGTTATATTTGTCTGTTGATGGGAAATGTTGGAGTGAAACAGTATTGTGGATGGGTTTTTTTCTTCTTTACATTTCGTATATGCATATACATCTGCCTTGGAGGTTCGTATGCGTTCGGTCCTTTTTACTAAATTTGAGCTTTGGCCTTCCACTATAATTTTTACTCCCAAGATGAAACTCCATCATCAAACTGATGGTGATTTGATGACGCCACAGCATGTGTCCTATCAACCGATCACTTCTTTTAGTTGCATTTTGCCAAAAATTAAGTTTTCCCCAGTTCAGTGAAGTACCTCTGAATTAGCTAATCATCTATCTGCCTAATCTTCAGCATTTTCCTGAAACACCAAATGTGGAAAGCTTCTACTCTGTTACTGTCCAAACTGCTTATCGTCCATCTTTCGCTTTCGTTCAAGGCCACTCTCTATACGCACACCTTCATAAAAAAATCCCTACGATTCAGATTTAAGTTTCTCTCATTAAGAAATGCTTTTCCTGCTTCTGCCAATATGTATTTTAAATATTCCATACTTCTGTCAACATCAGTTATTTAGCTCCAAAGATAGTAAAAATCATGTATTGGATTTAGTTTTCCTTTTATAGTCTAAAGTTTATGGTATCGTCTTATTTAATTAAAGAAAATTATCATGTTTTACTCCTGTTCATGTTAATTAGATTAACTCTTTTCAACATCATCCATTCTGTTCGAGAGATCTTTGAAACACTTTTCCGGATCTGACTTAATTGCAATGCCATTATCAAGCTTCAGAGTATTAATTTTTCATCCCTGAACTTCATTCCCATTTTCTATGTTCAAACTGAATGTCATCTGGCTTAAGCTGTGCCCCCGTCTCACTGCTTTCGTGGCTTCTGCTTCTCCTTTACGATCTTCCTGGTTTGTCTGTAAGTAGAGGATAACTTTTCGTTCCGAGTATTCGAAGAGAGTACTCCAATTAACACTGTAAGAATGTAACGAATCTACAGATGTTATAAACGTATGTTTGTCCGTTATCACATTAGTTTTATAACTGTTATAACTTGTGTGTTGTCACATTTCTTCGGAACCCAAAGTGTAGTCTGGGTCTAAAACAGATGTTTAAAGGAACATGAAAGACAATAAATTAATGAATGGGGTTTCATTATCTGCAACCTTCCCCGAGGTAAAAAAAGAAGGAAAGACACTACCATGTACCTCGTTACCCATCATCATGAGTTTGTTGGTAACTCTTAATGAATAATAACTGTCTCTTCGAAAAACTGTTCTACAGTGTGGAAAATTCACTATTCAGTACGAGACCAACTAACGGGATGCTTCACGGTTTTAATCCACTCGTACGTCATCACTTCTTACTGATCTTTCCCAAACTTTATTTCCAGAATACAAGCACTTATCGACTATATATATCGTGTATTCGAATTTGAACGTATTTTTCTGCTGATTGATATCTGCACGAGGCTAGGCGTTGACCAGAAGCTAATTTTCAAATCGATAAAACTAAAACGTCCGTGTGTAGATGAGTTATACCGAAGCTTGTAGTTTTCACAGAACCTTCAAATGAATCAATATATTTACTTAACGTTCCTCGAGTGATGATTTCTCACTCCCAATGCACCTGCAGACTATCTTGAGCATAACTGAAGTCCGATACTTGTGGCGCCAACTCTAAGTGCTGATTAACAAGGCCGGAGAACCTGCTCTGTGTTTACCAGACATGACTAGCAATTACTTCGCTATGCGCTAATAAGCAACTGATTAAGATAACGATTTGTTATTTGTTAATGTCTTCCGATAAGCAAACTCCTTAAGAAACAATCTTCAACGTCTCGTCGAGAGCACGCAACGATTTGTGTTACGAATTGAGCTTCCCTCTGACAGCGTATTTGTATAGGTGAAATATTCATTCGTTCGCGTGTAGCTCTTTAAGATTATTGAAGTGAATTTGTCACACCTATGACTCTTACGCGAGCTTGGAAACATAAATATTTCAGATTGACATCAAGGTGCAAAACAAATACAGTTAAACTGTGATATCCGACGCGTGGGAATGGCGGCTTGTGTTGTCCATAGAATATGTTAGTTTGAATAACTTATAAATCCATGGACCGATGACCTTAGCAATTTGGTCTCTTAGGTTTTCAAACATTTGAACATTCTTGTTTTATTCACTGAGAAAATTCAAACTAATTCGGTGCTTGCTCTGCGCGGATGGCCTCGTAGTTTAAGATGTTAAGTTGCGGACTAGGTAGCCGTTCCCACCGGAGGTTCGAGTCCTCCCTCTGACACTGGTTTGTGGATGTGTTATCCTTGGTGTAAGCTAGTTTAAGTAGTTTGTGGGTGTAGGGACTGATGACCATAGCAGTCCAATAGGTTTAGAAACATTTCAACATTGCTCGTAGAACTAAATCGTTAGTGTTTATAAGGAAAGTTAGAACTGAACGATTTTTCGGTATGAAAACAATTAAAGACAATCTGAAAGAAAGACAGCAGCGATGAAGCTTTCATTGGAATGTGATAACATTGGTGTCTTCTCAGTAGGATATCGCTGATTCAGATTCCTTTCAGACATGAGTGTCTAGTACATACAGGAGCTATGAAAAAGAGTAACTTAAATTTTTAGATGTTTGTGTTAGTGCGTTAATTTGTTTGTTTGTGAAAGTGCGTGAGAAACAGAAGAACCTGCGTCTATACAGGTAAATATGAGTTTTAAGCTTAACTATTACGAATATCTGACAACCAGTGACAAAACAAGAAAACTGCAACCAAACACTCTTTTTGAATTATCCGTTTATTCCATTATTAACTCAGCCGTATCTTCTGATGATACACATTATGCTTTATAATTACTACTGGCGGACTCGGTCATGCATTGGGTATACATCCTACGTTGCTTTCCTTAACCTCTATTCTCGTTACCTCCCCCATCTCTATGTCTGTTTGTTATATCCCTCTCCTCTTAGGCATCTCACTGAATTAGCTACCTGAAAACCCGGCGTTACTCTGGTATATTTTTAATCCAGCATTCAGTTCAACCATGTGATCCTCCTCCTCTCTCTGTCCATCTCGTCCACCCTCCTCTGTCTCTGTCTACCTACCTCTGCCTCGTCCTCCTACTCTTCATCTTCCTCCTCCTACTCCCTTCCATCCTTCCCCTGTCATTACCTCCCTGCGATATGCCCTCTCAATGGGGCACAGATAATTGTGGGGGCTGCCCCAGGGTTACGTTCTGGGGCACTGATGTTTCTCATTTGTATAAATGAACTGCCTTCAAGAATAACAAATATTTCTAAACTACTTCTGTTTGCTGATGACACTAGCTTGGTAATAAAGGATACTGTTGGTAATATTGATGCAGTGTCAAATAATGCAGTTAAAAGATATAAGATCGTTTCTGGTAGAAATTAAATTGAAGCTATAGCACAGTAAGACTCATTTTTTGTAGTTTCCAACACAAAATTCAACATAAGCTGACAGTTTGATTACACAGAATGAGCACATGATAGGTGAGACTGAATAGTTCATATTTCTAGGCGTTTAAGTGGATAGTAAGCTGCCGTGGAAAGCCCATGTTCAGCATTTTGTTCAAAAACTACTGGCTGCGTTATTTACCGTTAAAACATTTTCTAAAATAAGTGCTAGTTCAACACAAAAAGTAGTGTGTGTGTGTTGTGGTCTTCAGTCCAGAGACTGGTTTGATGCAGCTCTCCACCCTACTCTATCCTGAGCAAGCCTTTTCATCTCCTCATAAGAACGACAACCCACATCCACTTGAATCTGCTTACTATACGCGTATCTTGGTCTCCCTCTGCGATTTTTACCCCACACACTTCCCTCCAACGCTAAATTCACAATTCCTTGATGTCTAAGAATGTGTCCTACCAATCTATCCCTTCTTTTAGTCAAGGTATGCCAGAAATTTCTTTTCTCCCCAATTCGGTTCAGTACCTCCTCATTAGTTACGCGATCCACCCACCTAATCTTCAGCATTCTTCTGTAGCACCACATTTCAAAAGCCTCTATCCTCTTTCTGTCCACACTGCTTATCGTCCATGTTTCACTCCCATACAAGGCAACACTCCATACAAATGCCTTCAGAAAGGACTTCCTTAGGCTTAAATCAATATTCGATGTTAACAAATTTCTCTTTTTCAAAAACGCCTTTCTACCCATTGCCATTCTGCATTTTATATCCTCTGTACTGCGACCATCATTTGTTATTTTACTTCCCAAGTAACAAAACTCATCTACCTCCTTTATTGTTTCGTTACCTAATCTAATTCCTTCAGCATCACCTGATTTTCTTACACTGCACTCCATTACCCTAGTTTTGCTCTTGTTAATGTTCATCTTATATGCACCTTTCAGCACACTGTCCATTCCGTTCAATTGCTCTTCCAGGTCCTTTGCTGTATCTGACAGAATTACTATGTCGTCGGCAAAACGCAATGTTTTTAATTCTTCACCCTGAACTTTAATTCCTTCTCCAAATTTCTCCTTGCTTTCCTTTATAGCTTGCTCAATGTACAAATTGAACAACATTGGGGAAAGGCTTCAACCCTGTCTTACTCCCTTTCCAACCAATGCATCCCTTTCATGCCCTTCAACTCTGACAACCGCTGTCTGGTTTTTGTACAAGTTGTAAATAACCTTACGTTCCCTATATTTTACTCCTGCTTGCTTCAGAACTTTAAAGAGTTTATTCCAATCAACATTGTCAAAAGCCTTCTCCAAATCTACAAAAGCTAGAAATGTTGGTTTGCCTTTTCTTAATCTATCTTCTAGGATAAGCCGTAAAGTGAGTATTGCCTCCCGTGTTCCTACATTTCTCCTGAACCCAAACTGATCTTCCCCGAGGTCGGCTTCTACCAGCTTTTCCATCCTTCTGTATATAATTCGTGTTAATATTTTGCAACCATGACTTATTAAACTGATGGTTCTGTAGTTTTCACACCTGTCTGCACCCGCTTTCTTTGGAATGGGGATTATAACATTTTTCTTAAAGTCTGAGGGTACTTCACCTGTCTCATACATCCTACACACCAGTTCAAATAGTTTTGTCATGGCTGGCTCTCCCAGAGACTTCAGTAGCTCTGACGGGATATCATCTACTCCAGGGGCTTTGTTTCGACTTAGATCTTTCAGAGCTCTGTCAAATTCATCTCTCAGTATAGTATCTCCTATTTCATCATCATCTACATCCTCTTCCCTTCCTACAATAGTGTCTCGAAGTTCATTTCCTTTGTAGAGCCCCTCTATATACTCTTTCCACCTTTCAGCTTTCCCTTCTTTGCTGAGAACTGGTTTTCCATCAGTGTCCTTGATATTCATAGATCTGTTTTTCTTATCGCCAAATGTTTCTTTTATTTTCCTGTAGGCTGTATCTATTTTTCCCCTATTTATACATTCTTCTACATCCTTGCATTTGCCTTCTAGCCATTCCTGCTTAGCCATTTTGCACTTCCTGTCAATCTCATTTCTTAGTCGTCTGTACTCCATTTTGCCTGTTTCATTTACTGCATTTTTATACTTTCTCCTTTCATCGATTAAATTTAGTATCTCCTGTGATATCCAAGGATTCTTTGTAGGTCTTGCCTTCCTACCTATTTTGTCCTCTGCTGCCTTCACTATTTCATCTCTCAATTTTACCCATTCCTCCTCAACTGTTTTATTTTCCCCTGTTTCTGTCAATTGTTGCCTGAAGCTCCCTCTGAAATTCTTAAGAACTTCTGGTTCCTTCAATTTATCTAGGTCCCATCTCCTTATTTTCCTACCTTTCTGTAGTTTCTTCAGTTTCAGCCTACAGTTCATAACCAACAAGTTATGGTCAGAGTCTATGTCTGCCCCTGGGTATGTCCTACACTTCAAAACCTGGTTCCGAAATCTATGTCTTACCATTATAAAATCTATCTGGTATCTCCCGGTGTCTCCTGGTCTCTTCCACGTATACAACCTTCTTTTGTGATTCTTAAACCAGGTGTTTGTTATAACTAAATTATGTTCCGTGCAAAATTCTACCAGGCGGCTTCCTCTTTCATTCCTTTTGCCCAGACCATATTCACCCACTATCTTCCCTTCCCTTCCTTGTCCTACTACCGAATTCCAGTCTCCCATAACAATTAAGTTTTCCTCTCCCTTAATTGTCTGAATAATTTCCTTTAGCTCCTCATATATTTCTTCGATCTCCTCATCATCGGCAGAGCTAGTTGGCATATAAACCTGTACTACTGTTGTCGGTGTTGGCTTCGTATCTATCTTGACAATGATAATGCGGTCGCTGTGCTTGTCATAGTAGTTTACCCGCATTCCTATTTTCTTATTCATTATCAATCCTACTCCTGTGATACCCCCAACTGATTTTGTATTTATAATCCTGTACTCACCTGACCAGAAATCCTGTTCATCCTGCCACCGAACTTCACTAATCCCCACTATATCTAACTTCAACCTATCCATTTCCCTTTTTAAATTTTCCAATTTTCCTACTCGATTAAGGGATCTAACATTCCACGCTCCGACCCGTAGAATGCCAGTATTGTCTTTCCTGATGATCACATCCTCCTGAGTAGTCCCCGCCCGGAGATCCGAATGGGGGACTATTTTACCTCCGGAATATTTTACCCGAGAGGATGCCATCATCATATGTTCATACAGTAGAGCTGCATGTCCTCGGGAAAAATAACGGCTGTAGTTTCCCCTTGCTTTCAGCCGTTCGCAGTAGCTGTGTGGCAAAGCCACATTAGCTGATGTTACAGGGCCAGCTCAGTCAATCATCCAGACTGTTGCCCCTGTAACTACTGAAAAGGCTGCTGCCCCTCTTCAGGAACCACACGTTTGTCTGGCCTCTCCACAGATACCCCTCCGCTGTGGTTGCACCTACGGTACGGCTATCTGCATCGTTGAGGCACGCAAGCCACCCCACCTCGGCAATGTCTGTGGTTCATGGGAAGTAGTGTACTTTGCGTATTTTCATTGACTTATGACGGATGGTGTTATATTTTGGGGTAACTCCTCTAATTCAAACAGGGTATTTATCACGCAGAAACGTTGGTTAGAGCAAAATATAGGGTAAGCACGCATACCTCTTGTCGATCGCCGTTTTGTAGACTTTGGCCTCTCAGTACATATTTCCTTTAATGTCGTTTGTTGTTAATAATATTTAGTTATTTCCATGAGTTTGCAGCTTTCATTCGAGACAGATATTCAATCTGCATTTAGTTCACACCACCTTGTTCCTTATGCAGAAATGTGTGTAGTATTCTCCCGCATCCATTTTAATAATCTGCCACAAGAATTTAAAGAGCTCAGTAGTAATCCACACACTTTCAAGGCTAAATTGAAAAGTTTCCTAATGAGTCACTCTTCAGAGAAATTCCTGCGAGAATGGAAAAAATTAAACTAATTCCTGTGTTACATTGTTTATTTTTTTATTTAAGCTTAGACCTACGGTTTAATTGTGATTGCTTTACGTTTCACTTACTCAATTACTACATCTTTGTTACAATCTGATGAGATAACTCGTTTCGTGTCTGTAGAGGCTTGCTCCTTAATTCGGTCCTGCTGAATATGATAAATATAAGTATATAAATAAATACATTAATTAAAGTGAACAAAACAGTAAAACTATTCAAACCCGAGAAGCCATTTTTTAGTTTTAGCGAGACTAACCCATAGAGTGAAGCGAAATTTGCGCTCTCGGGGTTCACAGTGCGATTCCTCACGACAGAAACAAAAAATTGGTCTCTCACAAAATTTCGTCCTCCGCATATTTCTGACATCAAATGGAGTTGGGTGTGTGTTCCATATGTGTCACTCAACGCGAGCACAGTGGTGAGCACTTCAGACAACCCAGCCGTCACAAACGTGCGAAAGTCACGTGTAGATGGCCTCCCACATAGCGGCACAAGGGTGACGCTATGAAGTTCCGGACTGTTCCGCTGCGGAGAAATACGACCCGTTCTGCTGTGACGTGGATCCGCGCTGTAGAGATGGTTTATTCGAGCATGTCCAGAACGCAGAATTTTGAGCTGGATTTCTACCTGTTATTGTTTTCATCTGTAATCAGTAGACGAAATACACGTCAATATCTGAGAACTCCTTCGGCTCCTACGTGAAATATTCCACATACAGGGTGTCAAGTCATCCATTTCAATGAAGGAATACAGTGACAAAAAAAATCAAGCTTATTGTGAAGATTTATACATATTCTGCTGCTGTTTTACATGACCGCCATCTAAGTGAAAACACACACTTATTCTATCAGTAATGGAACTAAATGTAGACGTTAACATTTAAACCCTAGTATGGCTTGCTTCTTCCCCGAAACGATTCCGTAGGTCAGACAGACCATCTAGTTTGCTAGTGTATAAAATGTTTGTAAACCTAAGGGACCAACTGAGGTCGTCGGTCCCTAGACTTACAAACTACAACTACTTATGAGATGGACAACACAGACCCATACCGGAGGGAGGAGTCTAACCTCCTATAGGGAGCAGCAGTGCAATCCGTAGCATGGCGCCTTAGTACACGCGGTCATTGACGCGCTGCATTCGTGTACACTTTCGACTTAATGTATCCGCATGCAAGAAGTCTAAAGTAGTAAGGTTCGGTGAACGTGAAGTCCAAGCTGGAGGTTATCAATTTCCCTGGCTGCGGCGGATTAGCCGTGCGCATTGGGGCGCCGAACTACGGTGCGCGTGCCATTCGCCGTCGGGGGTTCGAGTCCCCCCTCGGTCATGGGTGTTTGTATTAGGTTAGTTTACCTTAGGTTAAGTAGTTTGTAAGCTACGGACTCATGACTAACCACCTGAGTCCGATAGATTTACAAACATTTGAACATATCCTTGGAAAGAGCTCTGTTCAGGTAATCACTGACATGTACAGAATATGGAGAATAAAATGTTGTCCATTACAGTCTCGTTTTCTACAGATTGCAAGTGACAACGCATTTCTCTACGACAGGCGAAATCCTCGTCTTCAAGATGGTGCAGAAACAGAATGTTATAAAAACGTGCCACGCGGGAGTATCCGAGCGGTCTGGAGTGCCATGTTACGGATCGCGCGGCCTCCCGCGTCGGAGGTTCGAATCCTCCCTCGGGCATGAATGTTTGTGTTGTCCTAGGTTAGTTTAACTTAGTTTAAGTAGTTTGTAAGTCTAGGGACTGATGACCAACGTAGTTTGGTCCGATAAGAATTACAAACATTTGAACTTTTTTTTTTTTTTTTTTTAATATGTAAGAACGTTTTCGTAAAGTGAAACGTAGGATTTTTCACTGTCTTGCGAAGAAAATTTAATTCCCTACTTAGGCGTCAATCTGATACATTCACTCTCTTAGCACTGACAGTTTGAACCTGCTGCATAGTTTTTGCCGATACGATGTGCCTCATCACACACGCTGTCGGCCCGCTTCAATTTGTTCAGAAGCAGCTGAATGTGTGCCCTTGACGAGGCTGGTTTATTGAATTTATTGGTAAATTCCGAGTTAGTGTCTTCATGTTATGACAATGAGGATCCGATTCCGCAGGAAATATTAGGCTACAGATACCAGGTGACAATCTTTTTCAAGCCCAGTGCTTGCCTTGACCATGTTGTTGTGGAAACAGGTTCCTTGTAGAAGGGATTTACAAAGCAGCATCATGTTGTGATAGTGGGTGGAGCAGGAAACACTATTGATAGGGACAAAGGATACAATATTGAGAGTAAATTGGTTACTATAGCACCTGTAACAAGCCATACAAATATTAAGCTGGTGCCTGACTTCATGCGGTATGATCGGCGACGGTTGATCATCTTTGTAAGGATGGTCAACATGGTGTTAGATCAGCTGCTTAGGATGGATATTTGTTCAGGCATTGGTTTGGTTTCTCTTGATGCTCTTGGTAGGTGGAATTTTACTAGGCATGGCCTGCATCTCAATAGGAACGGTGGGGATAAACTGGATGGCTTGATTGCTAAGCCTGTAATGAGGACCACCGAAACTCATGGGAGTGACTCTATTTTAGGATAACATCAGTGTCCGATTATAGTCAGCTCAGAGTCAGGTACTATAGCTGTTAAAATATCCGAAGATCTTCAGAAAAGTACACTGAAAAAATGTTAGTATATTTCAACAAAATGATGGGGGATTAAAGAATAAAATAGATGAACTTTTTGTATGTATGGAGGATACAGAAACTGAGAGTGTAATAGATATACTATGCATATTTGAGCATCACATTGTCACTGATATGGGAAAGGTTAACATCAACGGGTATAAAATCTCAGCAGATGCAAGTGAATATATTGAGGAGTTACCATTTATGTGAAAAGTTATCAGTGTACAAAAAACTTAGAAAAAAATGTTTATGTAGAGCAACATATAGAAGCATTTACCTGTGAGCTTAAACTGAATGATGTGATTTTTATAATGGTAACAGTGTATGCGTCCCCATCAGGTAATTGTCAGCTACTTCTGAAAGACGTGGTTGCCTTGTAGTGCTATTTGTTTGACGGGGGAAGCAAATCATAATTTGAGGATTTCAATGTTGATTCTCTAAAAGAGTGTAAGAGAAAGAAAGACCTTGAAGTATTACTTGGTTCTTTCAAAAAAGACATCCGCTACTGATTTTCCTACTCGGGTAGTAAAGGACAACAGCACACTGATAAGTTTTTTATAGACGCAAATAAGTTCAAAAACATAAATGCTTATCGCATTGAGAATGGTCTTTCTGATCCTGGCACACATCTAGTTACAGTTCATGATATAGCCCCATACTGCAAGTTAAAGCATACATCCGAAGTAGTGTGTTCAATTAATGATTTAAGAATTGTCATTTAAGGAAAAGCTTACAGCAGTTAGACTGGGGGGGGGGGGTATACAATGAACCCGATGATAGTTTGAAATATAGCATACTTCATGGTACATTTGTAATTCTATTTGAAAACTATTTTCCCAAGAAAATAATTAGATATAATTGTAAGAAACCATGTAAAAACGATGGCTGACTAAAGAAATAAAACTATCTTGTAACCGGAAAAAGGAACTGTATCTAACGGCAAGAGAGAGTAATGACGAAACTACTTAGTCCAGAAGCATTTGTATTATGTCTGAGATTAGTACCTCTGATATTAAAATTAAATCAATATATATATATATATATATTCTCTTATGAAATTTGCTATTGATAACTCAATCTATTTCTAGCGAGACTGCAGTGTGCATAGCTACAACACTAGGAGAAAAGGAGATCTAAACTATTCAAGGTTCAATCTAACGTTGGCACAGAAGGGGTTGAATTATGCTGCCACAAAAGTCTTTGATCACATACCAGATAACATCAAATGTCTGACAGACAGCCAACCACCATTTAAAAACAACTTGAAGGATTTTCTACTCAGTAGATCAATTTTAACATAAAAATAAATAATTTACAAAATAATAAAAAATAATGTGATATATCTTACTAAACTGACACGCTCCACATCATTACGAAATCTCGTATTCATTATCTATGGAACAAGTATTAATCTAAACTAATCCAATTCGCTTATCTGTGCACAAACACTGGGCGCTCGTTATGCTGTGGTTAACATCTTGTACCAATGTATCAGTATCTGCAGAGAAAATAATAATACATGATCACTAAAAAACACTCGATATTGGTGCAATATTGTACAATATGTGTTGATTTTGACGGACTTCGGCTGTTACGCCATCATCAGGTACTGTAATCTTTCTACTTGATGTTGGAGTAACAGTCGAAAACTAGTTTGTGAAAATCGACTTATATTGTAGAATATTACACAAGTGCCGTGTATTTTTTAGTGATCATGTATCAAATATTCTACCAAGCACTAACGGAACATTCAATCAATGAAAAGAAAAATATATTATCGTTTTCATGGAAGTTGTTAGTGACTTTAGAGGCACCCTGTATTTGAGCGAGTGATTTGGTTTAGAAAGAGAGTAATGAAAATTTACTTATCTTTGTATTTCCGTTGATAGGGTTGGACACTCATTGGAAACTACTTGGGTTTCTTTCTCACAGACTTACGTATCCTGTTAAAGTGTAGAAACGTGAACAGGTCAATGGGTTCAGTTATGGAAATGCTGAATCCCCATTCCATTTAATGACAAACAGTGCCTTAAAAAGACCGAAAGCATTAAATGATCATGCATAAGAACAACAAAAACTGCTTACTCGACGGGGTGATTTACACACTACTCTGAGTGATCTACTATGCTTCTATCATGTGGTTTTACTTCTACAAAGGTTTGAATTTTTGCAAAGATCATGCCCCAATCATTTTGGTAAGAAAAACATACTTCATGAAATGTTTTCTCTCAATCAACATGGAAACAGCTGACCTGATTAAAAGGATAACAACGTCTGACATTAAACCACGCCAAAAATGTGCCTAGCCTTTAGAAAACAATTCGATTCGTTGAAATATTCATAATTGAAAGTTACACCTTACTCAGATAAGGATGAGACTGATGTTTCTCACAATTTGAATTCACGATTGGAATATTACGATTGTTGTTGTTATGGTCTTCAGTCCGGAGACTGGTTTGATGCAGCTCTCCACCCTACTCTATCCTGAGCAAGCCTTTTCATCTCCTCATAAGAACGACAATCCACATCCACTTGAATCTGCTTAATATACGCGTCTCTTGGTCTCCCTCTGCGATTTTTACCCCACACACTTCCCTCTAAATGCTAAATTTACGATTCCTCGATGTCTAAGAATGTGTCCTACCAAGGGATCCATTCTTTTAGTCAGGGTGTGCCAAAAATTCCTTTTCTCACCAATTCTGTTAAGTACCTCTTCATTAGTTATGCGATCTACCCACTTAATCTTCAGCATCCTTCTGTAGCACACATTTCAAAAGCCTCTATCCTCTTCCTGTCCGCACTGCTTATCGTCCATGTTTCACTCCCGTACAAGGCAACACTCCACACAAATGTCTTCAGAAAAGACTTCCTTACACTTAAATTAATATTCAATGTTAGCAACTTTCTCTTTTTCAAAAATGCTTTTCTTCCCATTGCCATTCTGCACTTTATATCCTCTGTACTGCGACCATGGCATGTTATTTTACTACCCAAGTAACAAAACTCATCTACCACCTTCATTGTTTCGTTACCTAATCTAATTCCTTCGGTATCACCTGATTTTCTAAGACCGCATTCCATTATTTTTGTTTTGCTCTTGTTAATGTTCATTTTATACGCTCTCTTCAACACACTGTCCATTCCACTCAACTGCTCTTCCAGGTCCTTTGCTGTCTCGGACAGAATTACAATGTCATCAGCGAAACGCATTGTTTTTATTTCTTCCCCCTGAACTTTAATCCCTATTCCAAATTTTTCCTTCACCGCCTGCTCGATGTACAAATTGAATAACATCGGAGAAAGGCTACAAGCCTGTGTTACTCCCTTCCCAACTGATGCTTCCCTTTCATGCCCTTCGAGTCTAATAACTGCGGTCTGGCCTTTGTACAAGTTGTAAATAACTCTCCTTTCCCTGTATTTTACTCCTGCTGACTTCAGAATTTGAAAGAGTGTATTCCAGTCAACATTACCATTAAGACATCAAATAACTGGTGCAAGGGACACCAAAGGTAATACAAAATGAAAAACACCTCAATTGCAAGGTCAAACTATTAAGAAAATTGAAACAGTTGGACGATTTGACCCCAGTGTACTGGAGTGACCACGTTCAAGCATGCAATGCTTGACTTTCTTAGGTGATCCAAGAACTAAAAGAAAAATTATATTGTTCAAATAGTTATGAGAAAATTCAAATTTTCACCTTAGTCTCCAAAAGCTTCTCCATCGAAAACACTATATAGAATTTTGTGTTCTAGAAAAAATGGTAAGAAAGTTCAGAAAGTTAAAAGCTGAACAGAGAGTACTGACACAACCCAACAATAAATGTGGAATAAAGCTTTTATGGGCTGTGTGTGCTAAGTCACACAGTATTTTTATGATGATGAATTTAGCCGGAATGCACTGAATACGGTGACTCGATCTTATTTCTCTACCATAACAAGTAATTAAGTTCCACACACCAACACCAACGCCAAATTGTCGAGTCCTACATAAAGAAAAGGAATAAAATAGATAAGCAAGCAATTAATATTAACAAAATAGAAAGCACTTTTTAGTCAATTTAAATATAGCAATGAAAATATTACAAACAGGTTTAAAATTTTGTTAATCATCAAATAAACAGCTCAGTTATTATTTTAACAACGAATACTTCATTAACAAAGATTCATACTTTATGCGAAAATTTGGCACCTTACCCGAAGAGACACCATAATAAATAGGTATTCTAACTTGAATTAATTGTGTTCTATAGACTGGCATTAATGAATTAATGTGGTAGGTGTCCATTTTCAGACACATGAATTTGAACATGTGTATAATTTGGTACATTTAGGTTTTTAACAAATTTACAGGATGTTAACGTAGTAATTAAACAGACAAGCTGTAACAGTCAAACAGAGCATAGTTGGGCGAAAAACCTGGTCCATAGTGCCCTTTCCTTACAACTTATTCTTTGTTCAACTATGGGGAAAACTTGTTGCGACATAATTTTTTGCCCACTATGCTCCGAAATTGCCAAAAGCATTGCTTTCTGAACTTTACTTGCATCAGTCATGTTTTGAGAACATAAAATTGTACCACTATGCTCAGATTCATGTTAGCTATTTTAGATTTGGAACATTGGTATAGCAAACTTGAAGATTACTTCATGACTATTCCGTCTCTGAAAAAGTGGTTTCCACAATAATGGTTCTAGCACATCAAACAAGTTACAACTAAACCTGAAACTATACAGAAGTTCACGCAGGTACATGGAGTAAATACTCTATCAATTTCACCAAAACTGAATATGGAAGTGGTGGAAACATGTTCTACATCTGCATCTACTCTGCAAATCACATTTAAGTGCCTGTCAGAGGGTTCATCGAACCACCTTTATACTATTTATCTCCCATTCCATTCTCGTATAGCGCGCGGGAAGAAAGAACACATGAATCATATCGTTCGAGCTCTGATTTCTCGTGTTTTATTCTGATGATCTTTCTACCAATGTAGGTGGGAGTCAACAATATGATCAAATGGTTGTAGAGCTTATGGGACTTAACTACGGGGTCATCAGTCCCTAAACTTACAAACTACTTATGAACTAGCTTATATTAAAGACGGCACAAACATCCATGCTCGAGGGGGGATTCGAACCCCTTACGGGGAAAGGACTCGCGCATCGTAGCATAGTGCCTCAATGCGCTCGGCTGCTCCTCCGCGGCCAACAATATGTCTTTGCATTCGGAGGAGAATGCTGGCGTTTGGAGTTTGGTAAGTAGCCCACGCCGCAGCGATAAACGCCGTTGTTGTGATGATTCCCATCCCAGATCCTGTATCATTTCCGTAACGCTGTCTCCCATGTATCTTGACAATACAAAACGAGCTGCCCTTCTTTGAACTCTTTCGATGTCCTCCGTCAAACCCACCTGATAAGGATTCTGAAGTAGAACTCTTTACATGGAATGCCCCATAAGAGACGCGTTACGTAAATAAAGCAGAATGTTGTCAAATAAATCCAGGTAGGCCTGGGTACAAAATCACCTTGCGCTTTTTTTTTTTTTTTTTTTTTTTTTTTTTTTTTTTTTTTTTTTTTTTTTGTACAGCTTTTTCTTGGCGTCTGTGCGGATTAAACATGCTATTATTATTATTAGGGTCTCGTACAGTATGACCAGTTTAAGTTGATTTTGAGCCTACAGCAATTTTACTATTCAGCTGTAGATGCTCAATAAATAAGAAAACAGATTTGACCGATATAATATCACAAATCTCAACACCAATCATATACATCGCATGGTCTTGAAATTTGTCACATGTACTTCTCAGATTATGTTTCACATGAAGTTTAAGTATGTCGTTAACACGAAAATGACCTCTAACCTTGGATTTTCTGAAATATTTCTTTGTTTGCTGGAACATCTTACTACGAAATTTCTTTGGGATGGGTTACATTATTTCTTTATTCTTTCTACTTCTGAAACAACGTTTCTTTGCCTTTCTTAATGTCCTGTTTCCTTACCCAGTTGTGCGGTCGCATAACGTCAATTACAGAGGTGCCGTTGGCTATTATGAATGACGCCGTATTGTGTTAATCAATGAATCTGAGTTCTGCTTTATCAGATATTACCATCGTCGGACAAAATTGCGATAACATATAATGAGGACCCATTCGTCCAACGTTTTATACTGGCGCGTCAGTGTTTCTCCTAGCATTATTGTTAGGGGAGTCATCGGATATGACTTTTGTTCATGCCATGTGGTTGCGAGAAGTCTGACGTCACAACAATACGTGACGGAAATCCTGCTTTCTCTCATTGGACACAAAGGTGGTGAAATTTTCCAGCACGACAATACTCATCCATACAAGGCACCTGTCTCTATTAATATTCGGCATGATGTTTAAGTATTTCTTGGCCACCAACATCCTCATACCTATCGCCGACAAGATATATGTGGGGCCAGTTCGGACGTCTTCTCCATTTCAGTCGCAGAACGCATGATACGAGGGATCAACTGAAACATTTGCGGGCCAGCTTGCTTCAATATAGGGTACATCTTTGACACCCTGGCGAGAGAGGATGCAGCTTCATACTAGTAAGTGGGCATATGCTGAGAAGTTCTTTAGAAATTCCATTCCTATCTGTGTTCACTGAAATAACATTATATACCGTCACACTGCGTATCCTCCTCTCCTTCTAGTGAGTATTTTTTTTCTTTTGTTGACAGTATTTATGATCATTAATTATAATGGTTAACTGGAGATGGTCATTATTCAACCGAAACCAGTTATCTTGTTGTACTTATATTGCGTTTATGACCATTTAGTCTTGAAATGTTCAGTTATATTTTGTATTAACAAACACATTTATGTCAATAACATGAAGCATTTTGTCATCCCTCAACCTTCACTGAGCAAGGTGACGCACTAGATTCGCCCACTGGAGGACGGCAGCTGAAACCCGCCACCGGCCGCCAAAATTTGTGTTGTACGTGATCTACTTAAATCGCTCCAGCCAAATTGTGGGATGATTCCTTTGAAAGGGCCTCCATCCTCAGCAGATACACTGCGAGCTTGTGCTACGTCTCCATATCGACAGGACGTTAAACCCTGATTTTCAAATGTTCAAATGTTTGTTAAGCTTATGGGACTTAACTACGGGGTTATCAGTCCCTAAACTTACAAACTACTTATGAACTACTTACGAACTACGACGGCACAAATATCCATGCCCGAGGGGGGATTCGAACCCGCGACCGTAGTGGCCGTGCAGACCGTGACTGGAGCGCCTCAGTCCCCTCGGCCACCGCGGCCGGCAAACCCTGATTTTAATTTCTTTCGCCGGCCGCGGTGGCTGAGGAGACTGAGGCGCTCCAGTCACGGTCCGCACGGCCACTACGGTCGGGGGTTCGAATCCACACTCGGGCATGGATATTTGTGCTGTCCTTAGTATTAGCTAGTTTGTAAGTAGTTTGTTCGTTTAGGGACTGATGACCCCGTAGTTAAGTCCCATAAGCTATACAATAAAATAAGAGAAATCAGATCGATGGAACGGTAGAGAAAAGTTATGAAAGTGGTTAATGAACCCTCTGCCAGGCACTTAAATGTGATTTGCAGAGTATCTATGTAGATGTAGAAACATTTGATGTTTTTTAATTTCTTTCACGTTTCTTGTTTAGTCGTGTTCTGGTGCAGCACTTTGAGGTCGAACTGAAGCGCTACGTTTATAAACAGGAAATGTTTCTTAATATTGGCAGAGGAAAATGTTTAGCACAGATATTTCATTTACTACTGTCTGCTTATTGCTTACAACGTCGAGCCACGGTGCAATATCCGAGCTCTCTAAGGCGCCTTGCCGCGGTGAAGTGGCCGAGCGGTCTAAGGCACCACGCTGAAAAGCGCGCGGTTGCACGCCGTCGGAGGTTCGAGTCCTCCCTCGTGCATGGTTGTCCTTAGGTTAGTTAAATTTAGTTTAAGTGGTTTGCAAGTCTAAGGAGTAATAACCAATGGAGTTAAGTCCCATAGATATACAAACATTTGAACACTAAGGCGCCTTGCTGCGGATCGCGGGTCGGAGGTTCGAGTCCTTAGGTTAGTTAACATGGCGCCACCTGAAGGAGAAATAATTTTTCTTTGTTATGTACAGAACGAGCAACATTGGTTAGGCTGTGGTTATGTTACGGTTGCAATACCAAGACCATCCCATCAAAACGTCAAAAGCTGTTTTCCATTGCCATCCTGGTATTGTGTTCTGTCTTTAATAACCTCTTGGTCGATGTAAGTCCTTAATGCTCATCCTCTCTTCGTCTGTGATTTCTGGTTTGAAATACTGCCGATTTTTTCTTTATTTCTATTCGTTGCTGTCGTTTTGCCGCAGATATTATGATGGGGTTAATCCGGAAAGTATTGTTTGTTGATTGATGAATGAAGAATCTCGGCAATAAAGACAAAAAGATGTTAGCAATAGCGCTGCGTAGTGGCCGCAGGCTCCTCAAAGGGCTTTACGTCCGAAGTGATTACACGGATAACGGCGTATGCACGTGTGTAGTGTGGCGCTTTTTCTGAAGGCGTGGATAACACACTGACCGTGGCTTTATGTGGCGCGCTGGGCCGGGTCTTCGCCATAATCAAAGCGTGTCTTAATATACTGTCAAATGCAGGCGAGGGGCAAACTATGACAAATGAAGGCGCAGCCGCTAGTTAGGGGAGGGGCCCAGTTGTAAATAAGCAGTGGCAAAACACAGCGGCCTGTGCTCATTATGTGCACGCTAACTTCACAACTTGGCCCGGCCAGAACTAATAAACAATGCGCGGACACGCCGCAGCCTGAATGCACCACAAGTTTTCCCGCCCTGGCTCCTCCCCCGCCCGCCCCCACCTCCGCCCCTGCCTTTACGAGTTACACTTGTCATAACTCAAATGCACTTTTGCGAGCAGCGTGAGAATATTCTGCAACTTCCACCAATACGGCCGCGGCGTTCGTATTGTTTAGCAGAGAGGGTACAAATATTCCTTGGTAGAGAAATGTTCAAATGTTCAAATGTTTGTTAAGCTTATGGGACTTAACTACGGGGTCATCAGTCCCTAAACTTACAAACTACTTATCAACTACCTTATACTAAAGACGGCACAAATATCCATGCCCGAGGGGGGATTCGTAGCTTGGTAGAGAAACAGTTTCAGGTAGCCTCACATTATGCAACTACTCGACGGCAAGTATTCCCAGGGTGACTTTGCTGCTAGTTTCTTCTTACTCTCTTTTATATGGAGGAATAATACCGATTATTAGTTGTTTTACTAGTTACAGAACATTACCTCAATGTTCAAATGTTTGTAGAGCTTATGGGACTTAACTACGGGGTCATCAGTCCCTAAACTTACAAACTACTTATGAACTAGCTAATACTAAGGACGGCACAAATATCCATGCCCGAGGGGGGATTCGAACCCCCGACCGTAGTGGCTGTTCAGAACGTGACTGGAGCGCCTCAGTCCCCTCGGCCATCGCGGCCGGCTAACAGTAACTATTCCTCGTTTGTTGCAAATGGATTATATATTTTTTTCGGGCAAATATTTTTCAGTTATGTGTTTTCAGCAACTTCTGTGATATAAGATGGAAAAAGGAAACAGGACTCTTCGCTGAATTTTTTTTTTCAGGAACCTATTGTTATTTCATTTGTGTGACCAGGTACTCCGTAATTCCTTTAAGTTTACTTTTAATCCGTCCAAGCAACTACAATGGGATGCGAATTTTTTTCTCCAGTCACGTTTCTTTTTTTGACAATTTAAATATCTTCAGTGGTTGCCAATGATAACTAGATATACTTTGATTTATTTTTTTGGATAGAATAACAGTTCGCTAAAAATATATTTAAATGTTGATTTTTGTCACTAATGGAAACTCTTCTTGGGTTTTCATCTTACATCAAAAAGCACCGTCTGCTCACACGTTTCATGGCAGTTTTTTTCGTTTTGCAACACTCTGTATTACTAGCAAGTGTGTACGTTTTCTTCCGAGATAATGGGGATTATTATCGTATGTTTTTGTAGAGTTGGCAATGTTGCAACTTCATTTTTAAACTCCGTTCAATGATATCATTGTGCATTTATTTTATATGAAACGGGAAAGGAGGAAATAGCTTCTTACCGCAGTGGCATAGCCGGACTAACACTGCTCCCAACATAATATTTCATCGCATCACTTTTAGAGTAACTAAATATTAGCTTCACTTGAATGTAAAGGACACACACGAATAATTACTTTTGTGGCTCCCATGTATTACGTGTGTGCGTTGCCTCTTATGTTGGAGCATTTTTTACTTATTATACTTCCTGTTTTGTAACACTCCGCCTTTCGACAGCTTCAGATTCAGCCGTTTTTCCTGCGGAAATACTTCTCTGTAGAAAAGAAAACGATTCAGATGGTGTCATTTTTTGTGAAACGAATTGAGCGTTTATTCCTATATGCAGTAATTCAACCTATCTATTACATTTCCCTGCTGATACCCTTCTGCTTAAGCTGGGGTCAACGTTGGATTAGCATGGGACATAGTGGAGAGCAACAGAAAAACCGAAGAATATCTCAATTGGTAGACACTTGTATCAATACGGATAACATTTCGCGGAAAAAGTATGTTGAATATTTCATGAATATTTCATTTAGTTAAATAATACCTGCTCACAAAGAAACAGCATTCGCAAAACAGTGTGAGGGGGCACAGCGGTAAAGAAACAGGATCCGCATACGGAACCATCTGCTTTAAAATCTCTGTCGAGGGATGTCAGTCGCACTGAATCACCAAAGGTTAATTTCGATTTATTTTCTATCCCACACCAATACAAGCTACTCTTCTGCGTCGTTAGTGGGAGCAGTGTGTTTTAAATCGCCTTGCTGCGGAGCACGCGGTTGCTCGCCGTTGGAGGTTCGAGTCCTTCCTCGGGCATGGATATGTGTGTGTGTGTGTGTATTTTCCTTAGGTTAGCTTAAGTTAGTGTAAGCAGTTTGTAAGCTTAGGGACTGATGATCAAAGACGTCCCATAGCTTTACAAACATTTGAACATCGTTAGTGGGATATTAAATCCTTAACTTCCTCTTGATTCGTCAACGGCAAGGAAGGAAAGCGTAGTGTGTACTAGAATACAATACGTCTTCTCCTATGAAGTTTACAAGTGTTTGTAACTTTTGATAAGATAAGTGTTTTCGTTTATTTTTCCTCCTGTAGCTCAAAATAAACTGATGCGTTTATGTCTAATACGAATATATGGGAAAAAGTATCTAATAACGCTAATTTATCTACCTTTCCTAGCTTTTATTCTCATCATACGGAATCGTCAGTTTTGCTAATTTGGCAGTTTTATCTTTATTTAAATTAATGCTGGCACAGGAGTCAGTTAAAGCTGCAGCAGGCGCACGTTTTCGTGGAACAAGAGCAAAATAGGCGTACTGAGTTGCCACTTATGTTAGTCGCTACTAATATAATTTATTTATTTCCACTTACAGAAATATCCGATTTTTATCTCATCTTTAAAAATCTTGAGAAGTACTATTTTAAGAGGAAAAAAGAGGAATTAAATTTTCTCCTGCAGTTGGACGACGAATTTCTGAATGATGAGATGCATCTTCGTAGTGCCTATTGCGCTTCTTCTACAACTTAAAACTGTTTCGATTTTCTATGAAATAGTGGACGTTTTTCTCCACGTATTATATTTGTAACTTTCGTCGTAACTTTAACTGCAAACAGCATTCTGGCACTTTTCCCACATAATGGCTAACCTAACAGTTTATATCTTCATCTTTGTTATTTGCTACTTGGATAATGACAGATATAAAAACGACATGTTTTGTAGAGTATTTATAAAAATAATATACAGACATAATTTATTGTTTTTGTTAGTAACTAGCAACATAACCCTAACTCGCTGCGGAAGTGAAGGAGCGCCGATGTATACTGCCGCTCTCCGAGTTCCTAAATTTGTAATCCTAATCGAGTGAATTCAATGTTATTCTTCGCAAGAATAAAGACTGCGACTCTGAATCCTATGGCTGACTAAAAACTTCCGAAAATCAATTTACCAGTGAAAATCCAATGCAAATTCATCTAATGCTTTTGTATATTGGCGTAAACAGACAGACATGGCGGCTTTAGATAAGACTTTGAACTACGACACCTTTTTCTTCTCCGATCTTGATAAAATAAATCCTATAATGGCAGCAAGATATGCTAAATACACCAGTTAAAACCCCACGATATTTCGTCTAGTGCATTGGAGATTGGCGTTTTGAAATAGCTATGATGGTACAGACAAAATTTTAGCCGGCCGCGGTGGCCGAGGGGACTGAGGCACTTCAGTCACGGTCTGAACGGCCACTACGTTCGGGGATTCGAATCCCCCCTCGGTCATGGATATTTGTGCCGTCCTTAGTACTAGCTAGTTTGTAAGTTTAGGGACTGATGACCCCGTAGTTAAGTCCCATAATCTATACAAAGATTTGAACATTTGAACGAAATTTTAAATCACGGTATCATTTTTCCCTGACCTGATTGTGATGAAATAAATTCTTATTTCACGAAGATACGCTCACGTTACTGTGAAAACCTCATGAAAATTCTCCAGTAGTTTTGGAGATTAGCGTGCCCGAAAAGATAAGGAGAAACGACGGTTATAGATAAATGTTTATGGTACTTTTTTCTGTCGTCCAGTTTTGATAAAATACAGCGTACATGTTGATTCAAGCTACGCTCAAGTTAACGCTGGCAACTGTAAATGTTCAAATTTTTGTAAATCTAAGATACTTAAATGCTACGGTTATCACTCCCTAAGCTTACAAACTACTTAAACTAACTTATGCTAAGGACAAAACACACACCCATGTCAGAGGGAGGACTCGAACTCCGACGGCGAGCAACCGCGCACTACGCAGCAAGGCACCTTAGAGCGCTCGGCCATTCCACCGCGGCTGAAAACTCTGTTAATATTTTTGTAGTAGTTCAGGAGAGTAGCGTATTCAAACATAAAACACGACGGTGTTAGATGAAAAAGTTTTAAAATACGGAATCGTTTTTTTTTTTTTTTTTTTTCGTGTTCTGGTGGTGAAGTATTGCATACATGTTTCTCAAAACTACGCTCACGAACCACATAAAAATTGTTCCAGTGGCTTTGGAGATTAGTGATGTCAGACAGACTATCGACAAACTCAACGGATTTTTTACACTTTGCTTGTAAGTATAGATTCTCCGTCTAGATTGCACATCACTGTACCATCACGTATATTGGCATTCAGTAAAGACGCACAACTACTAATAGCATGCTAAATATGATTCGTATATGGAGTTCATCTCTTCAACTGATTTGTTGTTCGTCTGTGAACGGAAGCAATATAACTTTCTCTGTATCGAAGATATCATTTACTTCGCAGATTCTCTTATATATTGTATTTAGTTTAGCACAGCCAGAGTTGCATCCAAAACAAGGACAATAATTTTAACCTAAGCGTATTGAGATGAGTATTAAGTGAGTGTCGTATCGGGGATTTTACTTTCATTGTAGACGCATACATAACATAGGTTTCAAGGTAAATGGCGTTAGTGGCAGATAAAATAAGCAAATCCTAGGTTTGTAAAATCACTTATACTCAATTTCAGCTGTTCTAGTTGCTGCATTGCGAGCGAAAACGCTACAGAATATTTGTGTGTGGCTATTTTTATCTAACAATGCTGAGAATAAACAATTTTATCTGATTGCAATGACTGTAGATCATTCATTTGGTAACGAGAGTCACAGCGTTTCCTTATCAGTAAGGGGCAGGGAATGCGCGTAAGTGTAGGGCCGCCCGGGATGAAAGAGCCCGTCGTCTGGATTAAAACGTAGGCCTAGGTGTTTCGGGCTTTTTGGGTGTTGCGCGGCGTCGCCTGCGAGATGAATCGCAGCGCTGGTTTGATTGTGCTCTGAGATGAGGGCACTTAACTTGCCAACACACACCACTCAGCCACTCGCCTCCTGACACGGCCTTAATGGAAACTGATTACGATGGTAATGATAATGTTGCGTGTTAGAGACAAAAGGCGCTATAACCTTCGGATTACGTACAAGGAAAAAACCAACACTGGGCGGAGACTCGACAAGTAAAAAACAATTAAATAACGCTAAAGGAAGCAGTGTTTGTGTTATGACTATGCAAAACATGTTGACCACTAATGTACTGTAAGGACGAGGAACGGGCATTTTGACTCAAAGTAATTGCTTCTCGGCATCTCATCTCGCCGCTGCTCGTGTTAATAAAACAGCTGTAATACATTTCGGAATTTGGAATGAGTTAAAATAGATTTCTTAGTGCATCATTGCGGTGACTCCTAATTTCATTTACTTACACCGATTCCCTTTGATCTGTATGGTTGAGAAATGTAAGCTTTCAATAGTCTAAAAAGCGGCCACTGGCATTTAACACCACTCAGGTTGCGTACATATATAAAAAAAGTTGTGAATAGTATCTACTCAGTCACGTCAGACAAGGAATAAATATTTACTACATTCGTCTCACGTCGTTTCGCAGCTCCTATTGCAGTTCGAAAAATGTCAACGATACTAGGAAAACGCGGAGCAAATGCCTCAGAAAAATCTACAATATTAAAGATTGAATGTTCAAATGTTTGTATAGTCTATGGGACTTAACTACGGGGTCATCCGTCCCTAAACTTACAAACTACTTATGAACTACTTACGAACTAGGACGGCACAAATATCCATGCCCGAGGGGGGATTCGAACCCCCGACCGTAGTGGCCGTGCAGACCATGACTGGAGCTCCTTAGTCCCCTCGGCCACCGCGGCCGGCAAAGATTGAATCAGAACTTACATTGAATATATTAAATGGAGAGTCCCATTATTAGTAGTTTTACCTACCGGTAATATAATTTCAAATCGCTGTGGGTATACGGCTGTTGATGAGATAATTTGACACATCAATGTATTGACTTTTTGATGTTCCTTACAGCACGTGCCAGCACAGTTATTCTCCATTTGTATCTACCAGTCAATGCTCACTATGAAACTGGCAAAACGTAAGTTATTCCACGTCACGAAGATAGATTCGCTGCGGTGCATACAAATTTATACACTTTTAACAGGTTGCAGGAATAGCTTTTCGCATCTAATGTCATTTCAAGAAACTTTATGAGCGTTTCCCACGGTGGTACGATTTCTTATGAGTGCACTTTTAATGAGAGAAAGGGAGAGAGATGCAAAAGAAAAGGGATGAATATGGCTGCAATTCGGAACTGATATGAATCAATAGTGACAAGTGAAAATTTTGTGCCGGGCCGGATTTCGAACCCGGGTATCCCGCTTCGGACCAGCGATCACCTTAACCACTTGACAACCCGAGCCTGCCGCCCGTCCATCGCAAATTTCCCAATTCGAAAACTGCTGAAGTAACACCCCTATCGTTTGTCTCCACTCATGCTTGACATTCGGAATCCCGCTAAAGGTCGATAAATCTGAAAAAAAAGAGACACTACGCTCTGTATTTATGTGTATCTACTTGACGCCAGTGTATGGTTCATCACTTTACCGCAGATACAATATAACGTTCGATCTCATGCGGGACTGCAAGCAGTGAGCATAAAAGGACATGGACGATAGGGGTTCTACTTGCGTATTGTGCGTCTAGTGGGAATTTGGCGCAGACGGGCGACGTGCTCGGGTAGACGTGTAGTTGAGGCGGCCGCTATCTCCAAAGTGAGAGCCCAGGTCCGAATACCGTCCCAGCACAGATTTCCACTGATCACCACTGAGTAATTTCAATCCCCCGTGCAGCTATAGTCATCCGTCTCCTCCCTCTTCCGCGTTCCTTCCTCTCACTATAAGCACATTAGCATAATAACTGCCAACCAGCGGCGATGTATTTCTTTCGGACATGCCAGAAAGAACACTCACCACACGGTCTATCTGTGCTGTTGTGAGTGGTACCACCTAGCGTTTACGTCGTGCTACTGGCACCTGTTAGTACAACCAGACTACTTAAGCCTTGTTCGAATTTTTCCTGTAGATTATTCATTTTTGACAGTTGTACATAAGAATGAAGCATTACACCAGGTGGTCATTATATACCCGTGTTGCAATACTTTTCTACTGTAGCTGTTGGAAATTACTACTATTTTTGCAAAACACAAGGATAATGACAACAGGAGCAGTAACTGCCATTAATAACACCGTCGTGACCACTAATGACACGGTTGATCATTTGATCAGTATTTCATTTCACCTGAGCTGTTGCGTCATGGGCTGTGAGATGAACGCAGCGGCCTTGCATCTGCGCTTGTGTGAGTTGTCTTGCGTCGTTCCGGTAGGCATACCTCACACACCACACACAATTTTAATTTTGTGCTCCTTCACTGCTTACGACTTACCGATTATGGAAACTAAACAAGAAAACTCGTGTTGTCATTATCAGAAATTTAAGCCAAGAGAAAAGTTAATGTTAGAAGATGGGGCCTTTTGTGTTAAAACTGGCTTAATACCTCTTTTGCGGAAGTGGAATCAACTTAGTATTTTCTTTTTGAACCCCCTTTTTTATTGCATATTTAGATTGTAAACCAAAAAAGTCGTACGTTTTACTCAAACCAATGTTTTACAGTCGTGGCAGGTGTTGCTGTAATCGATAAATATTTAATGTTTTTGTTTTTGCAATTAAGACTCAAATAATTTCCTATGTGAATGTAATGATTTACGTCTAAATTTACGTTGTGTGTAAAGTCTAATAATGTGGTTACAATCTAAAATTTCTGCCAGATAAGTTAGTTTAAAGGTAAATTAGTTTCTGTCCCCTGTGGGGTTGATTGATGTGAGCATCCAAATCATCTGAATGCTCGATTTCGTTGGTCGAAATTCACCGTTATTGTAGATGGAGGAAAGGCACAGCTCCGAAAAATATAAGGAAGGAAGTCGACCGTGTCCTGTCAAAAAAGTACTAGCCCATGATTCACGTTAATCTGGACGTTTGGACACCAATTTAAAGCTTACTAGATTTGAAAACAAGTCCGGCGCACCTCACCTGGTAGACATATCAAGAAACTTTTGCCTCATCAGCTGTCCCTGAATAATACACTTGCACATGAGTAACAGGTGCTCATAGAAATATCACGTGTGAGCATTTTGATCGTGGAAACTGCATCAATGAATACTTTTACTACCAACTCGTACACATGACATTATGTTTTCTGTCGTATATATTCGGTACAAGACTAATCGCGGGAAAGATTTTAAGTCACTGTGCCTAGTGCCACACAGGCTGTCGATCTACTACTTGTAATTTTAACTGAAAGTAACTAATGAAACATACTGTAACGAATTGGATCGCGAAAAAAAAATAGTAATATTTACACTGTTGTTGATGTGGTCTTCAGTCCGGAGACTCGGTTGATGCAGCTCTCCCCCTACTCTATCCCGAGAAAGCCTCTTCATCTTATAAGGACGGCAACCTACATTCATTTGAATCTGCTTACTGTATTCATCTCTTGGTCTCCCTCTACGATTTTAACCCCACACACTTATCTCCAACGCTAAATTCACAATTCCTTAATGTCCGAGAATGAGTCCTATCAATCGATCCCTTCTTTTAGTCCAGGTATGCCAAAAATTCCTTTTCTCCCCTATTCTGTTCACTCCCTTATTAGTTACGCAATCCACCCACGTGATCTTCAGCATTCTTCTGTAGCACCACATTTCAAACGCCTCTAACCTCATCCTGTCCGCACTGTTTATCGTCCATGTTCCTCTCACATACAAGGCAACACTCCACCAAATGCCTTCACAAAGGACTTCCTTACACTTAAATTAATATTCGATGTTAACGAATTTCTCTTTGTCCAAAATGCTTTTCTTCCCATTGCCATTCTGCATTTTATATCGTCTGTACTCCGACCATCGTATGTTATTTTACTGCCCAAGTAGAAAGAAATCATCTACCACCTTTATTGTTTCGTTACCTAATCTAATTCCATCAGCGTCGAATGACTTTCTTAAAAAAATGTTCAAATGTCTGTAAATCTATCGGACCAAACTGCGTGGTCATCAGTCCGTAGCTTACAAACTACTTAAACCTAGGTAAACTAACCTACGGACAAACACACACACCCATGCCCCAGGAAAGACTCCAACCTCCACGGCGAGCAGCCGCGCGCTCCGCAGCGAGGTGCTTTAGACCGCTCGGCTACTCCACCGCGGCTGACTTTCTTAGACTGCACACCGTTATCCTCTTTTTGCACTTATTAACGTTCATCTTATACGTACATTTCAACACAATGTCCATTCCGTTCAACTACCGCTCCAGGTCTTTTGCAATCTCTCACAAAATTACAATGTCGTCGGGAAAATGCAATGTTTTTATTTCTTCACCCTGAACGTTAATTCCTTCTCAAAATTTCTCCTTGTTTTGCTTGGTACCTTGCTGAATTTACAAATTAAATATCATTGGAGAAAGGCTACAACCCCGTCTTACTCCCTTCCCAACTACTGCATCCCTTTCATGCCCTTCAACTCTGACAACCGCCGTATGGTTTTTGTACAACTTGTAAATAACTTTCCGTTTCCTATATTTTCTCCTGCTTGCTTCAGAATTTGAAAGAGTGTATACCAATCAACATTGTCAAAAGCTTTCTCCAAATCTGCAACATCTAGAGATGTAGTTTTGCCTTTTCTTAACCTATCTTCGAAGATAAGCCGTAAAGTGAGTATTCCCTCTCGTGTTCCTACATTTCTCCTGAATCGAAACTGATCTTCCCCAAGGTCGGCTTCTACCAGCTCTTCCATCCTTCTGTAAATAATTCGTGTTAATATATTGCAACCATGACTTATTAAACTGATGGTTCTGTAGTTTTCATACCTGTCTGCACCTGATTTCTTTGTAATGGGGATTATTACATTTTTCTTAAAGTCTGAGGGTATTTCCCCTGTCTCATACATCTTATGCACCAGGTGAAATAGTTTTTTCAGGGCTAGTTCCCCTAGAGACTTCAGTAATTCTACCTCTTCTCTTCCTACAATACTGTCTCTACGCTCATTATTTTGTAGAGCCCCTTTATATACTCTTTCCACCTTTTAGCTTTCCCTTCTTTGCGAAGAACTCGTTCCCATTTGAGTTCTTTATATTCATACAGCTACTTTTCTTGTATCCAAATGTATTTTTTATTTTACTGTAGGCGGTATCTATGTTTCCCCTATTTATACATTCTTCTACAGACTTGCATTTGCTTTCTAGCCACTCCTGCTTAGCTGTTTTTCACTTCACGTCAATCTCATTTCTTAGTCATCTATACTCCATTTTGCCTGTTTCAAATACTGCATTTTTATATTTTCCCTTTCATCAATGAAATTTAGTATTTCCTCTGATATTCAAGGATTTTTTGCAGTTCTTGCCTTTCTACTTATTTTGTACTCTGCTGCTTTCTCTATTTCATCTCTCAATGCTGCCCAATCCTCTTATACTGTTTTGTTTCCCCAGTTTCTGTCAGTTGTTGCCTCAAGCTGCCTCTGAATTTCTCAGGAACCTCTGGTTCCTTCAATTTATCCACTTCCCATCTTCTTATTCTCCTACCTTTCAGCAGTATTTTAAGTTTCAGCCTACAGTTCATGACCAATAAGATATATTCAGAGTCTATATCTGCCCCTGGGTATGTCTTATCATTATATAATCTATCTCGTACCTTCCGGTGTCTCCTGGTCCCTTCCATGTATACTACCTTCTTTCGTGATCCCTAAATCAGGTGTTTGTTATGATTAAATTATGTTCCGTGAAAAGTTCTACCAGGCGTCTTCCTCTTTCATTCCTTTTGACCAGTCCATATTCACCTACTTTTATTTCTTCCCTTCCTTTCCCTACTACCGATTTCCAGTCCCCTATCACAATTAAGTTTTCTTCTCCCTTAATCGTCTGAATTAACACTAGGTGTTTTAAATACAGAGTTCGTTAAGATGCTCCACCTTCAGTCTGAAGTCTGCTCAAAGTACATAAAAATTCTCATCATTAATACTTTACTAGTGTTACCCGTTGCCAGCTTAGATTCAGTTCGGTCTCGATAGAAAGCAAAAAGATATGCAAGTATCTCACATTGTACAATAACAAACTGTAGAACTATTACTTTGAAACACTTTTCGCACCAACAGTTCTGCCTCTCCAGTCGTTATTGGTCACTTCATGGGACAGCCTTGCAAACTATTGTTTAATATGTGTCTTTCAAGTGACGAAAGTATAACCAACTCTGTAACTTACCAAACTGTGATTTTTTATCCAAAAAAGAGAGGTAAGTTGTCTAGTTTGGCATCATTCGCAATTTTACGGGAGAAAGTAGATTGTAAGATAATATGATTTCATAGAGAGTTGTTATCAAATCCAGATACTTACATGGGAAGACCACTTTTTTCATTGTGGCATGGAGTTTCATAAGGCTGTGCAGCTCGAGACAACTACATAAACTTCCAGTGTATGGTTCAGGAGCTATCTAAAGACATGCTTCCTTGTACCTCAATGAATCCAGAACACCATAGGATGACTGAAGACCACCTAGTGGTCTTTAATGAAATGATCATTATATCTTATTATTAAAAAAATAAACGGTTATGTGATGTTGGATCTTATGATTATTTTTCGTGTTACTTCCTTACAGTAACTTATGAAAACAGCAGTCGGCTAAGTACTTGTCCAATGATCCAGTTTCCCAGGAAAGAGAGAAATGTTGAGGTAACAAACCACATGAAATTCATCTGCAAGTGCTCCGTGAGAAACCATGTCCACAAACATCATGAATGTCGTATTGTGTCACTCGTACAAGATATTGTGGCGTTTTCGTGATGTTTACATGAATTGATCTTCACCATACACATTTTTTCGGAAAGAAGGACGGAAGGAAACTTGGAGTTTAACGTCCCGTCGACAGCGTGGTCATTAGAGACGGAGTTTACGTTTGGAATGTTTGGGTAAGGATGTGGAAGGAACCATCCCTGAATTTGCCTGGAGTGATTTAGGGAAATTACGGAAAACCTAAATCAGGATGGCCGGTACTTTCATTCATAGCATGAAACATTGCAAGTAATTATGATTGTCGTCGCCGATGGGTATTAAAATTCGAAAGTCCACTTAGTCCGTTCCTTCTTCTTCCATGGTGCCTTCAGTTTAATAAACGTCGTCACTAAAAATTGCAGTTGGACTAGAAATACTTTACAGATATTCAAATTACTGAATTAAATCGCCGATTTAGATTCACTCTGCACATTATTTCACTTAAACGCATATGATGTTCAGTAATACATTGACGTATAAGAACCTGAAAGCTTGAAATATAAAGTCTCAAAACTGCCAGAACAAAAGCCATTTCAATAAAATTCATTATTAACTGCACAGTTATTTGTCACAGAGTCTATATTAATAGTTATATCATCATTCTTAGAAATTACTGTAAGTTCTCGATATCCACTGTGCTAATACAGACACCTTATTCTTAATCGGCCGAATCCCAGCTGTCAAAGCATTTCAGGTCGCAGTATCTGCACATAAATACCGAGCAAGGTGGCGCAGAGATAGCACTTTGGACTCGCTTTCGGGAGGTCGGTGGTTCAAAGCTGTCTAACTGCCATTCTGATTTAGGTTTTCTATGGTTTCGCTAAATCATACAAGGCGAATGCCGTGACGGTTCCTATCAAAGTGCTCGGTCGAATTCTTTCCCCATCCTTAACAAAAAATCCGAACGTGTGCTCCGTCTCCAATGATCACGATGTTTACGGAAACTTAAAGTCTAATCCTCTTTCCTTCCTGTACAGAAATATAGAAACCCCATACACACATATGTGATCTCGCCATCTCCCCTTAACTCTAAAGTTCGAATCATATTATTTATCTTACCACTCATAACTGTATGAGATTTACAGCTTTTCTCTCGAGGAAAAAATGAGTTTAATATATCTCTCAAATCTCAGAATGAAATGCAACACTGCAATGTACCTTACCATTTCACTCGTATGCCAGAAGGGACCATAAAATATACAAGTTTTCTTTAACTGTGACATTAATTATGCCTCATTTTGTAGCTATATCCCTCTACGTAATGAATAACAGCCATGTTAGTGAATGTCAAATTACAGGCCCTGTTTAGTGATTTCCCAGAATATTTTCCCTGAAATTCAAAGACTTCCGGTCGTATTAATGTTGTCGCAAATCTCTTGTATAATTCAGGGAAGTGGAGTGCACTGAGATACCGCTCCAGTTTGCCCCCACGAAAGCATGCAAGCTGTACAAACATCTTTTGCAACTAAAAATTCGTAACAGTGCACTGTGTTACATTTAGTGACGGGATGACTTATATAACCTAAGATCATGCGAACTTAATGTTCTCAAACATGCTTGCATGCCTTCAGGTATAATATCGAATCACGATCCTAGATGAATTCTTGATCCACACAACGATATCCTATCCCAAGAGAACCTGAAATCACTGAGTGTGGCAGTACGGTGGCGCGGTGCACCTGAAGATAGGACAAGGGGAAATACTACTGTTGGTGAACAGACCATTATCCTTACCACGTAGCACGCACGAGGGTCATAGTGTGGCTGATGCCTGTGGGCTAGGCAACAACGACGATGTCCCTCTACCCATCAATATTTGTAAGGAAAAACCAGTGTATAACTATTGTTCGTATGTAGAAGTATAGATAAAGAACTGTTAGAGGCTTATATGTATTGAAACATTTGTCCACTACCATCTCACTCCAGTCTAACTGTGATGTAACATCCCTCCATCTCACTTTCAAGTTATGCAAGCAGTACCTGGCAGTAAATGGGTTAGGTGCCTATCTACCAGATCCGTACGTGAAATATACACTTACCATTCTACACTTATGAGGATGATGGTATGATGGTGACAATCGTGTTGTCACCTATTATTTCTAGGCTACAGGGTGTCTACAAAAAAAAAGTTCCACTTTCAAAATGCTGTACAAAGAGAACCACGAGGCAGAATGACTGAAGATTTGAACGAAGGGGGAAACGCAATGATTCACACAATAAGTAAATAAATAGTTTCTAACTTTATCAATAGACGATGCTGTAGGCGGCACAAGAAAAGTGGATGGCGAGAAATGACGATTACGCCATGCACAAGTTATGGTACTGTTAGCGGAAAGCCTGTGCACCACGATCAGGTCGTACAATATCGGATGGGGAAAATCGTTTTTAATTGTACATAGGCCGAAAACAGCAAAAAATCACGTAAAGACCCTGTTTCTTATTGTCCTTTTACCAAAAACCGCAAAAAAAGCACGTAATGGTTCGGGTTTTAATTTACCTTCGGCCAAAAAACGAAGAAAAAAAACCGTAATGTGAAACCTGTTAATTATCACGGTATTAGCGAAAGTCATGTTCAATATGCTCTCCACCATTTTCCGCTAGAATCTGAAACTGATAAACAGCATATTCCACAACATACCGCAGTGAGTAGGGGTCACAGTGAGAATATGTTGCGTAATACGTGCCCTCAATTCAGCCAAATTCGCTATGTGGCTATTGAAAACAACACTTTTCAAATAACCCAACAGCTAGAAATCACACCGATTGATGTCCGGTTGACGTTGGTGGCCAGGCTATAGGAAACTGAGGGCTCTCATTGAGAAGTGTCTCTTGAAGAATTACTTCACTGACTTTGCAATGCGCGGAGCTGCGCCATCGTGCATGATAACGATACTAGATCAACATGGGATACTGTGAAAATCACATTTAAGTGCATGGCAGAGGGTTCATCGAACTACCTTTATACTATTTATCTCCCATTTCATTCTCGAACAGCGCGCGGAAAGAGAGAACATCTGAATCTCTCCGTTCGAGCTCTGATTTCTCGTATTTTATTCTGATGATCATTTCTACCTATGTAAGTTGGAGTCAACAATATATTTCTGCAGTCGGAGGAGAATGTTGGCGATTGGAGTTTCGTAAGTAGACGACGCCGCAGCGATAAGCGCCGTTGTTGTAATGATTTCCATCCCAGATCCTGTATCATTTCCGTAACGCTGTCTCCCCTGCATCGTAGCAGTACAAAACGAGCTGCCCTTCTTTGGACTCTTTCGATGTCTACCGTCAAACGCATCTGATAAGGATCCCACATTGGGCAGCAATACTCCTAAAAAGGACGGGTAAGCGTAGTGTATGCAGTAGTCCTGTTGCATCTTTTAAGGATTCTACCAATGAAACGCAGTCTCTGGTTCGCCTTTCCCACAACATTATCTACGTGTTCTTTCCAGTTTAAGTTCAAAATGTTCAAATGTTTGTAAAGCTTATGGGACGTAACTACGGGGTCATCAGTCCCTAAACTTACAAACTACTTACGAACTAGGACGGCACAAATATCCATGCCCGAGGGGGGATTCGAACCCCCGACCGTAGTGGCCGTGCAGACCGTGATTGAAGCGCCTCAGTCTCCTCGGCCACGGCGGCCGGTCCAGTTTAAGTCTGAAGTAATAGTAATTCCTAGGTATTTAGTGGAGTTTACGGCCTTCACATTCGATTGATTTATCTTGTAAACAAAGTTTCACGGATTTCTTTTCGTACTCAAGTGGATGACTTCACACTTCTCATTATTTAGAACCAAATGCCAATTTTTACACCATAGTGATATCTTATTCAGATCGTTCTGCAGTTGGTTTTGATCTTCAGATGATTTTACTAGACGGTCAATGACGGCGTCATCTGCAAACAGCCTAAGAGGACTACTTAGATTTTCTACCAAATCGTTTATGTAAATAAGGAACAGCAGAGGACCAATAACACTACCCTGTGGAACGCCCGAGATTATCTCTGTTTTAATCGATGCTTTACCATCGCTTACTACAAACTGTGTCGTCTCTGACAGGAAATCTCCTACCCAGTCGCAAATTTGGGGCGATATACAATAACCAAGCAATTTGATTAAAAGCCGTTTGTAAGGTACGTTGTCTAAAGCTTTCTGGAAATCAAGAAATACGGAATCGATTTGCGAACCCTTGTCGATAGCACTCATCACTTCGTGTGGGTAAAGAGCTAGTTGTGTTTCGCATGAACGATATTTTCTAAGTCCGTGTTGACCTTGGGTCAATAGATCATTCTGTTCGAGATAATTCATAATATTTGAATACAGGATATGTTCCAAAACCCTGCTGCAAATTGACGTCAATGAAATAGGCCTTTAGTTTAGTGGATTACTCCTACTGCCTTCCTTGAAGATAGGTGTGACCTGTGCAACTTTCCAATGTTTTGGTACAGATACTTCTTTGAGAGACCGCTTGTATATGGCTGTTAAGTAAGGAGCTATCGCTTCAGCATAATCAAACAGAAATCTAATGGGTATACAGTCCGGACCAGAAGACTTGTTCTGGATGCTATCCAGACATACGCGTTGTTTATGGCTTGGAATGACTTGGCGGATAGTGTAGTGCCTTTAATGGTTTCAACGTCGACCGCCAACAGATTGCGTAGTAACAGAGCTGCCAGAGTGCCATCTGTATGTAGTCTTTAATACGGAATGCTTACGGCCGTAAGGGCCAGCGTAATATCAACGTGTGAAGCAAACAGTCGCAGTCGCGCTTCACACAGCGTGCATCGATGTTGCTTTAAATGGTCACGTGAAAATTCTCACATGTATAACATTCCGTATCCTGTACGTCACTCGGAAAATAGACTCCCGTAACCCAGTGTATATCCTCTCCTCACCAACCCTGGGCCTCTGCCTCGCCTACACTACTGCATCCCTCATTCCATTCAATTCCACACGCTCCTCGTCCTTTGCCAGGGTAACTTCCGCTTCCTTTCCTTCCCGGATGACACTCTCTGTCCCGAAATCTATCCGTCCTACCAGCCCTAACCCTTGCCCCCTCTTTTCCCCATAGGTAAAACATCCCCCCCTCTCCCGCTCGCTCCCACCGCTTGGCATCCTCCGCCTCTTCCCCCCACCCTCTCTCTCTCTGGAATCTTTGCCTTCCCATCCCGCCCATAGCTCCTCACCCTCTCCCCTGCCATGCCAGACTTCTCCCTCCTATACACCCCCCCTCACTGCAGCCCCACCCTCAACTCAGTGTTTTATCAGCGTCAATGACAGTGCTTCATGTGTTCTGCAGTACTTCGTCAGTAGGTGTTTTTAAACTGATGCAACCGTCATCCTGGCAGAACAAGTGATGACAGAAAAAAATAAATTAATCAATTACATAAATAAAATCTTACAATGTTTTTTTTTTAAATCTATGAGTCTTAACTACTCTGGTTATCAGTCTCTAGGCTTATAAACGACTTAAACTAACCTAAGGACAAATACATACACTCACGCCCAAGGGAGGACTCGAACCTCCATCCGCGCGCTCCACAGCAAGGCGCTGTAGAACGTTCGGCCACTCGACCGCAGCCAAGTGTTGCCATTTCGTTTTAACTTGTGCTTCCGTTGTTACTCTGTGTCGAATGTTTGTCTTTCTACGTGTGTTTTACCGCCACCGTGGCCTTTTTAATTTCTGAACATTTTCTTAAAATCCATTTCTTGTTGTTTTTAAACTTCTCCAGTTGTCTCCTTGTTTATTTTTACATTCGCTCATTTCACCTCCATGTCTGTTTTATGTGTCTCCAATCTAAAAATCTATCGGCCGAAGAGCGGCGGACTAAGTCCCCATGTGGGGTTGAAAAGTAAAATAGAGGTAAAAGAAATCTCACATGCGTAGACGACGTACTGGGCGTCCACGCGGCACAGACGTCCATCAAGATCATCGTATTTTAAGGGGAGCAGTGGTAGATCGTAGAGCTTCCAAAGCATCGATAAGAGGGTTTATGAGCCCAAAAGTTTGGACACGAGTTGTTGCCAACCGGATAATGACAGTGGGAGTACAGGCACTCATACCTCAAACCTGTCTTCCAGTCAAGCCATAGCATCTACGTCCATGGCTTCACTACTGGCCGTCAGATTATCACATGGAAGATGGAATTGATGTCCGTGATCCTCAGTGTTGAAAGTAGTCTGTCTGTACGCAAGTGATGGCCGTCTGTTCGTACGTCGTAGAACTGGTGAGCACTCAAGCACTCAAGACCATAAGGCTTGGGGTGCGGTCAGTGTGTCGTAGAATGCATTCATCAAAGACACACTGATTCCATCCCAAGCCTTATGGTCTTGAGTGCGATAAGCTGCAACTCTCGTTCAAAAATGTTCAAATGTTTTTAGAGCTTATGGGACTTAACTACGGGCTCATCAGTCCCTAAACTTACAAACTACTTACGAACTAGCTAATACGGCACAAATACCAATGTCCGAGGGGGGATTCGAACCCCCGACCGTAGTGGCCGTGAAGACTGTGACCGTCGCGCCGCAGCCCCTCGGCCACCGCGGCCGGCAACTCTTGTTCACTTTAGCTGTTTGTGGAGTGAACGCCGACACTCTTACAACATGATGATCATGCGATGTTAAAACTCGATAATGCTCTCCTACTCATTGCTCTGACAGACGTACAGAGACTTCCTTGGTCAGCATCTCCAGATTTGTCTCTAATCGAGTACATGTGGACACGATGGTATGAGAACTGATACGTGCTACTTGTGTACCCACAACTCTTGTAGAACTACTTGGACAGACCCGCAGGAGTGAAAGAAAAACATCGAATGGATGCCAGGATCATCGCCTTCATTGTCGCCCGTGAAGGCTACACCACTTGCTAATATGGGTGTTTCAGTATCGTTCAACATCTGGAATCTCAGTACCACATGAGGTACTGATCTGTAATTCTAATCATTTCATGTATTCAATAAGCAAACAAAAAATCTTGAGTGAATTGTACAACCCTATGGTTGTAAACTAATTTTTAAATCTGACGGTTAAATGTTCAAATGTTTGTACAGCTTATGGGACTTAACTACGGGGTCATCAGTCCCTAAACTTACAAACTACTTAGGAACTACTTACGAACTAGGACGGCACAAATATCCATGCCCGATGGGGGATTCGAACCCCCGACCGTAGTGGCCGTGCAGACCGTGACTGAAGTGCCTCAGTCCCCTCGGCCACCGCGGCCGGCCTGACGGTTACAATAGCAGATTATCACGATTTAAGTGGGTTTGAACGTGGTGTTATAGTCGGCGCACGAGAGATGGGACACAGCGTCTACAAGGTAGCAATGAAGTGAGGATTTTCCCACACAACAATTTTACGAGTACTTCGTGAATGTGGGGAATCCTGTAAAACATCAAATCTCCGACATCGTTGGGGCAAGAAAGATCCTACCACGTCACCGTCACGTTAGACCGCTCACTCACAAGTGGCTGTGTTTCCCTCTATCGTGCGCATACCGGTGACGTGTGACGGGCGAGTCCATTTGCTCGGAGGTAAGATAGGTATGTCAACAACGTGTGCTATCAGCGACAATAGTATATTTCATTGCATAGCGCATTCACAGCAGTGTTGCCACTATTTAAGTTTCAGCCCTCGTAAAACGTATATTTCCATGTTATATGAAGACATGAAGTCTTTTATTCAAAATGTTCAAATGTTTGTAAAGTCTATGGGACCTAACTACGGGGTCATCAGTCCCTGTGCGGCTGTTACGAACCCAGTACCTAAATGGAAGATAAATGAGATGTTTAATGTTTTACCAGCAGTTTGATGTTTTCATCGGTAATCAAGATATGATTTTGTTATGCATGATCGGGAATCTAACCCCGAACCAACCGACGTTCTTACTATGTATTTAGCGATTACGTGCCGTTAGAAACCAGCTGGTTTCCAGTTAAAGTTGTCGCCAAACCATATTCGATTCCATTTTAGTTGAGAAATAAACTTTCATTACAGTTGTACAACTGCTTCTAGAGCTGAGTGAAACGCCACAAATGCTCTTCAATGTAACTGCACGAGCAGCAGTACCTAGACAATAATACTAATATTGACAATAATAATGGAATTATCTGGTAAAATGTCACTGTGCAGTAGTGTTTATTTTAACCAAGGGTTTTGTTAAAATAGAGGAAAATTCATAATGTCTTCGCATCAGGATATGATGGTTGGAGTAGTCTTCACATTCCCCTGACCTTGGACTAGTATAATTTTGTTTGTCAAAAAGTTTGCTTCTAGTCGATCATTCCACTGAGCGCCACATTATCTGAAGACAATGTTAAGCGCGACTTACGTTACAACGCCATTACAATGGTGGCGTATCTCACCGTAGTGGTTTGGCGGATCGCTTCTAGGTTAACACGTTGGCTGCCGTGTGGCCGCCGCCGGCCACAGTAGACGGTTCTGGCCAACACCGTATGGATACAAGCAACACCACCTAGAAGACAAGGCCTCACAACTGACCGTGCCTACATCACACTTAGAGGCCGCGGCTAACATCTGATTGGCCGGCCGTTACGCGGCGGTGGGCATGCCCCAGCCAACAGCCAGTGAGGTGGCGGCCGCGGCCTCTAAGTGTGACGTAGGCACGGTCAGCTGTGAGGCCGTGTCTTCTAGGTGGTGTTGATACAAGGCCTCACAACAAGTCCGTGTCACGTCACACAGATAGGCTGCCCTCGCAAGCTCACTGGCTGAAGCTACGAGGCGGTGGGCTGTTCCCCAGCGGCCAGCCAGTGAGCTTGCGAGGGCAGCCTATAGCTGTGACGGGACACGGGCTTGTTGTGAGGCCTTGTATCTAGACGGTGTTGTTCTGGCACGCCTCTGACGTCATCGCGGCAATCAACGTGTTAAAATCAGCAATGTATGTGTTCGATTTCACCTTCAGCCGTATGTTTTTAACAGGCACGATCATATCTACTTCACCTCTGGTAACGTCAAGCGAAGAATGTCAGGTTACTGTAGTTCAAAATCCGTATATAAAAACCAATTCGCTATTAACTATGACAAAGCCGATTTAAGACTGTCAGTTACTGGCAGATAACATCACAATTAGTAACCCTGTCGCCAGGTGGGTTCCATTATATTAATAATAATAACAACTATTTTATTTTATAAACTAATGGACGTTTAAGGTCCCATGGTTATAATTATATTTGAAATTCATACAGAGTTATGGTGCTGGATTTGGTTTCTAATTCAGATCTCCACTTTTGTGGTATTCGACCATCTCGCTACCATATCGGTGGATTATTTCGTTGCTTTCTGCGTTACTGCAGACTCCTCCACGTTTCAACGAAAGATGCTTATATGGATTCGAATCTTAGTCCATCAAAAAAAAAAAAAAAAAAAAAAAAAAAAAAAATATATATATATATATATATATATATATATATATATATATATATATATATATATATATATATATATATATATTCGTAATTTCATTTGAAGCCGTAGATAGAGCAAACTAGATTATTACTGAAAGGTAATTTTTAATGTCGCTTTATGCATTATTAATAACAAAGACAGGCCGCGTTGTTTTAAGTCAGACGCGCTTGCGTCCTAATTTCTGTTAATATTTGAGCTTTAACGTCTATTCGGGCATAGAAAGGACGTCGGTAGGTTCGGGGTTAGATTCCCGGTCATGCATAATAAAATTATATCTTTAATACAGATTCAAACATCACACTGCTAGTGAAAAATTCAAGATCTCACTTTACTTAGTTATCATCAAATTAGGTACTGGGTTCATAACTGCCGCACAGGACTTTACGTGAGGACACATTGTTACTTCTTACTACGGCCACTTTATTTCAGTTTTGCGAACTGAGACTTATGGTGAAAATTCCAACATTTAAAACATCGTTATGCCTCGTCATCTAAGAAGATCTTTGTCATTATCGAATATCGACAAGACACTAATTCTTTTCTTGGTTAATAATGGCGACAGGTGAAGGGATGATTCTAGAACCAGAACAAGATAGTTCGTCATATAATTCCGAATTCTTATTAAGATTTCTGTAGGGCGTTTGCTGCTATTAACCGCGTCTTTATTATGTGGTTAGTTATATAACCGGTTAATACGAAAACGCTCGCTTCAGGAACGACGTTTCGCAGTCGTGAGAAAACAGTTCAGAGGGGAAAATTATTTCACATTCCTATATAAATTTTAGAATTTCGATACTGTCGTTAAATATGTTGTTCATAACAATATTAAATGTTGTCTAAGGATCACTGTGTGTTGTGTATGACAGAGTTTGTTATGTCAGTTATTGTAATAAAGTGGAGTTTACAAACGTTAAAAAGTTAAGGTGTTTCCATTTATTTTCGATAACATAGTTGGAACATTCCTATCGGTACTCACCAATAAGACTTGGGCAATACATAACTCAGGGTAGTAAAAAGTTTATGGCTTGTTGTCTCCGTTCAAAGGAGTGAGTTATGTATGTCAGTTTCTATACCCTAAACAGCTACCCAATCTGTTTAAACAATATCAATAATTAATCTGTAGTTTAACCAGTCTATCAATCTGCATATAATGACGTGAAAATATATTTAAACGAACATAAATTAAACCTCTAAATAATCAACAAAATAGATTCTAAGATAAAGAATTGATTCACTCACGAAGTAATTCTTTATAAATAGAGTTTATTTCTCTTTCTGGACATGAAAATGCGGAGGTGGTCCTACTTTATACATCAGTAAGTAACTGAATATTTCCCCAATTATTGTTCATGAGAGGCAATATAAGTATCACACGCACTCGAGAGTAAAAGTTCCAAATTATCATTCGTAAATTAGTGAAGTTCCAAATTAATCCGCGATTACAATATTTGTTATAAAACACAGTTTGTCATCACACGTGTGCACGATTGCTAATTTATCACAGTTCCACAGCCCTACTGCCGTGCATAGTTTACCACTTTTCACCAGAGGCTAAGTTCTGCAGTCACAGTCCCGTAAATTTTCTAAGTCCACACATGCCTGTATCTTCAAATCACAAGTTCGTAACGCGGTTGCAGACCGCCCATCGTCACAACCTTTCACCGCCACGTCCAAGTTACGAGTCCCTTCGCAAGCGTTCGAAAGCATGCTCTCCCTGCTCCCAAAATTATATCCTTCCGTGCATCCCAACCCCTCATCTTTAAAATACAATTTCCCTTCCAAAATATTATACATTTATTTGAATAACACAGAATTAAATGCTTTGACCACCTCCCTACAAATGTTATTTCCATTTAACAAACTAATATATATTTAAAAATACTAAAAACTGATAAGACTGAAGCTCTTTGTTCAGATAGCTATTAAGCGTGGCGTCCCAATATTCAAATATACTGCCGCCGTCGAAATATAGTTACACAATTAATATTTAATTTATCATTGGTTTTTAGGCAAATATGTTCAGTTCTTGTCGACAAATACATATAATTGTTTATATATAAATTATCTGCTGCATATATACTATTTTAGTCGGCCATGAAATATGTAGCTAGCAGTATACAACATAAAACGAACGTTACTAAGAATAATATTAAATATAATAAAATACATACATAAATGTAATGGGCTTTTCTGGGTTCTTTTTTGGGGTTTCTGTGGTGGAATCTATGTTCTGGCACAAGAACATTACTACCTCAGCGAAAAGCAGAACAAGAGAGTAAAATAAAGTTTATTGTAAGAATACGGAAATAACGTGGTGCATCTTTTAAGATAGATAGCGTGGTGCAATGCTGCTCATTTGCTTCTTAAACTGTTACTGATAAACACTATGTGCCGCGACGGATTAGCCGTGCGTACTGGAGCGCCGTGTTGCGGTGCGCGCGGCTGTTCGCCGTCTGGGGTTCGAATCCCCCCTCGGGCATGGATGTTTGTGTTGTCCTCAGGTTACTTTACGTTAGTTTAAGTAGTTTGTTAGCTACGGACTAATAACCACGTAGTTAAGTCCGATAGATTTACAAACATTTGAATTTGAAACACTATGTATCAATAATCGTAAATAAATGCCTTATAATATCATTATTATAGTATTGAATCTTACCGGCTTTTTATCTGTAAGGGCTAATGAAATTGTAATTACGACGTTTGAATCTCACAAGTCTCCTCAATCCACTCATATAATTATATTTGCCGTATGATCATTCCCTGATTTTATATGGATTTTTAGAATAATGTATGTGGCTATATTGTATTTCAGTTGCAATCTGGGAAAGCCGCCCTCGCTGAGTCAAGAGCGCCGATTCCGGTTTCCGAGCAGATTAGGAAAATCCTAACTACCTGTATTCTATTTACTAGGTCCAAACAATTAGCCGGCCGGCTGGGGAACCCAACAGCCTGACAAAACCCGCCTTTCAAATGGAAACAATCAGCTTCCCCTTGTATCTGAAATGTCACATAGTGTTAATTAACAACTGGAATGAAAGCCATAAAGATCTTTTTCTCAAGTGATCTGTAGTGGATGCATTTTGACTGTTCGAACGCTGGTTGGAAATTGCCATATGGTGTGGAGCACTCCGTTACGGATCGTTTGGCTGCTCCCTTGGGACATTCGAGTCCTCCTTCTGGCATGAAAGTGTGTATGTGTTGTTAGTATGTTAATTTAAGTAGTTCGTAAATTTAGAGACCGATATCCACAGAAGTTTGGTTCCTTGGGATTAGAATAATTTCAACATTTGATTAGTCGAACGAGATAGCTTACCAATTAGAGGGCCTGCAAGTCAGATACGTTATTTGGGATGCATGCATATCAGTTGGATTTTCTCTGTTCATGTTAGGAAAATGTTGAAATGTTTGTTAAGCTTATGGTACTTAACTGCGGGGTCACCAGTCCCTAAACTAACAAACTACTTACGAACTACCTTATACTAAAGACAACACAAACATTCCCAAGGGAGGATTCGAGCCTCCGACGCGGGAGGTCGCGCGATCCGCATTGTGGCGTTCCAAACCGCACGGGTACTCCTGCGCGGCTTCATGTTAGGACATCTAAAAACGAGCAAAAATTTTCACACGTTAAAAATGCCATCAATGAAATAAGGGGAATTGATGTTTTGCTCTACATCACGACATATACTTTGACACTCCACTGACGTTAATGTTGAACCTGACGCACCTAATGTGGATTTTCTGGTGATCAGTAGTGAATATTGTGTACGTTGACATTCTCATGTTTTTAAACGTAGGTTAAACGGCAAACAGTACCCCACACCTTGCTACAGACCAGATGGAGAGTGTTCCATGATAATTTGAAAATCATGGCCAAGAAGCCCTCGGTATAGAGACATATGGTATGGGTGGTATTCACGCTTATGAAGAATGGGCAGCAGGCTTTTTCGTAGGATTCCCACCAGGCTCATCTTACTGCAGTGGCTACTAAGAGCAGCATCTATTGCTGCTTCATGTGCAACTCTTTTCCTGCTGATCCGCATTCGAGGAAATATGCACCCTGTCACGTGAAACCTGAAAATGATCGTGAACGTAGGGCGGTTCGGATGATGTTTGTTGGGTTATCTCTGCACATTCATCCGCTCGTTTGCCATTTTGGTGACATTCTCCATAAGGTAATAACATGGAAACAATTGTTTCATTTGTGGTTAGTATGTTCAAGGCCTAGAACGGATGAACAGGTAAATAAATAGCATGTTCGAAGGTACGATAAATATTACATTTTTAGTACATACCTCCCTACAGCCCACCGATCTTCGTAGTGAGCTGTTTCCACAAACAGCGCCGATTGAGTTCCGTTCTAGTACAAAGCTACAGAGGCGAGTGTTTCAATTGCGTACCGTAATACGTCGATGTATACCGACAGATTCTGATTCATACTGTCTGATAAATAACATATGCAATAGGGAAACCACTATGTGAATATCATTTTATGGCAGAAAAGCATATTACTACTTCCGGACCTCTTGATAACTACTGTGTAAGTCAATCACATGGCGATTAAGTGCAGAGTGCAGCTCACGCTTGAATTCGGGACGGACGCACGCTCAGCGCTTCATTTATCTCAAGCGTCAACTTCCATTTGCAGTTTCTCGTGATGTAATTGACGTATTGCAATGCAACCATCGTCATAAATATGATGATTGTTCAAGCTGTTGATTGTTGTTCCATCCCATACCATCACGCTGGGTGATACGCCAGTATGGCGATGACGAATACACGCTTCCAATGTGCGTTCATTGCGATGTCGCCAAACACGGATGTGACCATCATGATGCTGTAAACAGAAACTGGATTCATCCGAAAAAATGACGTTTTGCCATTCGTGCACCCAGGTTCGTCGTTGCGTACACTATCGCAGGCGCTCCTGTCTGTGATGCAGCGTCAAGGGTAACCGCAGCCATGGTCTCCGAACTGATAGTCCATGATGATGCAAACGTCCTCGAACTGTTCGTGCAGATAGTTGTTGTCTTGCAAACGTCCCCATCTGTTGACTCAGGGATCGAGACGTGGCTACACGATCCGTTACAGCCATGTGGATCAGATGCCTGTCATCTCGACTGCTAGTGATACGAGGCCATTGGGATCCAGCACGGCGTTCCGCATTGCCCTCCTGAATCGACCGATTCCATATTCTGCTAACAGTCAGTGGATTGCGACCAACGCGAGCAGCAATGTAGCGATAAGATAAACCGCAATCGCTATAGGCTACAATACGACCTTTATCAATGATGATACGCAGTTGTCCTCCTTACACGAGGCATCACAACAACTTTTCACCAGGCAACGCCGGTCAGCTGCTGTTTGTGAATGAGAAATCGGCTGGAAACTTTCATCATGTCAGCACGTTGTAGGTGTCGGCACCGGCACCAGCCTTGTGTGAAAGCTCTCAACAGTTAATCATTTGAATATCACAGCATCTTCTGCCTGTAGGTTAAATTTCGCGTCTGTAGCTCGTCATCTTCGTCGTGTAGCAATTTTAATGGCCAGGAGTGTAAGACAAATCTGATCGAAAACAGAAGGTTTAGGTGTTTTCTCTTCTCATGAGCTATTAGAGAATGGAACTGTAGAGAAATATCATAAAAGTGGTTCGATGAACCCTCTGCCATGCACTTCAATGAGATTTGCAGAGTATTTATGTGGCTGAAGATGTCTGAACGGGCCTGTTGTGGGATTTCTCGAACCTAAAAAACTCACATGTGCACCCCACATGTACTCTGCTACCCTACTAGTGGCTTCCTACGTGCAGTGCACCTCTGACCTAATCAGGGCGATTCAACGGACAGCTGAGGTCGCGAAATTTGCACCCAATGTCACCACAGAATCGTATGAGCCTGTGGTTCAAGCATTGTACACTGTTCCAAATCCGAGGTCCACGATTAGTTCTGGGAACTACGCCGCAAATCTGCCCCGCGAACTAGGCTATCTTGTCTTCACCAAATCCGCCAGCCGTCTGAAGGAGCCGAGGATGACCTCTGAACCCAGGCGGCAGGAGTTCAAAAATGTTCAAATGTTTGTATAGTCTATGGGACTTAACTACGGGGTCATCAGTCCCTAAACTTACAAACTACTTATGAACTACTTACGAACTAGGACGGCACAAATATCCATGCCCGAGGGGGGATTCGAACCCCCGACCGTAGTGGCCGTGCAGACCGTGACTGTAGCGCCTTAGTCCCCTCGGCCACCGCGGCCGGCGCGGCAGGAGTCATTCGTGGCGACATGAGCAACGATATGCAGCCGGGTGTTTCCACTGTTCTTCATCGCTGCCGGCAGCACCCCCTCCAAATCTCGTATGAGACCCCCCCCCCCCCCTAGAAAAGAAACAGATTGCATCATGGAATTCTTTCCTGGCCTTCCCTAAAGGACTCAATCACCCGCCTAACCTTGGATCTCTCAGTGACTAATAACTCCACCCTGTGCGAAGGATTGGACACTGCCGCCGCAGGCAGGGAGCCCGCGCTGCCTCAGAGGTATTATCAGCAGCAGAAAACACCTCGAACTTATTGCTGAGACGTGAGGGGAGAGCCTTACGGCTGGTTTCTAGTTTGATCTTCTGCCCAGAGTATCGTAACCCTGTACAGTTTACCAATCACTGACAGGCACTGTCAAGGACGTAGGAAACAGTCACCACAGGGGCATCAGGGGCCGGAGAAGCCGCAGTAGGCACCAGAGGTACCCAAGCAATCGCCTGTAAAGTTACTTAAAATTACCGTATGTACCAAAACACGCGAGACTACAGTCCTCGAAAACAAAAAAATCCAACGAAAATTGACTAAATACGCGGGGAATGAAGCTCTAAAAAACCCAAGTACTATCGAAATTTAAGAAAAAGACTAGTAAAGAAAATGCAGAAACATTAACTTAAATTAGGCCTACGCAACTACTGCTCTATAGCAGCACTGACGGCAGCTGGCACTACACTAACTATCTGAAGCAACGATCTCTGACTTGTTAGACGAACACAAATCCACAGACTAAAACTCTACGCAAAAGTATTTACCAAATATTCGAGAATAGTGCTCTCAAAAACAGAAGTACTATCGAAATTCACAGGAAAATACAAGAGTATAAAGCTCTTTAAAGAAGGAGCACTAACGAAATTTACCTAATACATGAGAACAAAGCAACCACAAACAGAAGCGCTAACGAAATTAAAAATCAAATGTTTGTAAATCTGTGGACTTAACTCCTTCGTTATTAGTCCCTAACTTAGAAACTACTTGAACTAAGTTACACTAACATAAGGACAACACAAAGACCCATGCCCGAAGGAGGTCTCGAATTCCCAACGGCGAACGGCCGCGCGCACCGCAGCTCGGCGCCCCAGTGCGCACGGCTGTTCTGCCGCGGCACGAAATTAAAGAAACTGACCAGTAATGAAAATGCCGAAAATTTAAATTATGATACTTAGCGCTGCAGGCAGCAGTTGTCAGTCACGAGTACACACATACTCTCTCCTCTCTCTCTCTCTCTCTCTCTCTCTCTCTCTCTCTCTCTCTCTCACACACACACACACACACACACACACACAGTATGCCTTTAACGATTCATAATACTGTCGTAATCAGGAATTATGTAAAATCAAAGTGCAAAGTGACCTTATATAGCCCTGGTTGGTTGAGACGTGATGGCCTTAAGGACCCTATCCACTGAGTGAGCTTAAACTAAGGACGATTGTGTTTCACGAGCATTGTTCTGCCAGTGGGTAAGACGGTCGAGTAGTTCCAGTGATAGCACAATGAAAGACGACACTGTTGACAGCAGTTCTGACATGCCTAGAAGGTCAATTGCGAAGTTTGATCGTATCCGCTTTGTTACTTAGTGTCAGAAGGGACTCATCAAGTGAAGTTTCCAGACGTCTCGGAGTGAACCAAAGCGTTCGGACGTAGAGGAGTTACAGAGATACAAGATCTATCGATGACGTGACTCGCTCTCGACGCCTAAAGTCTAACACAGCAGCAAATGATCACTATTTACGGATTGCAGCTCGGAATAAACTGAGATTCTTGGCACTATGCTGCGTAATGATTCTTGTGCAGCCACAGGACATCACGTTTCGACTTGAACTGTACGTAATAGGCTGAATGACATGCAACTTCCCTACCGACGTCCATGGCGAACTCCAGCTTTATCACCTGGTTCCTATCTTACAAATCTTTATACCATGCAGCGCGGTACCGATGGGCCCAAAACCATGCTGAATGGATTCGTCAAAATTGGCATCATGTGTTATTCACAGATGACACTCGGATCTGCTTTTAACGAGACAAGCCTTGGAGGCGTATTTAAAGGTACCCTGGTCAGCCTGAACGTCTTATAAACACCGTGGAATGCATAATGTTACGGACTGGGCGGCCGCTCCTAACGAAGGTTAGATTTCGTCTTCGGGCAGGTGTGTGTGTGTGTGTGTGTGTGTGTGTGTGTGTGTGTTTTGTCCTTAGTGTAAGTTAGTTTGAGTATGTCTACGGACTGACGATCATAGCAGTTTGGTCCAATAGGTTTAAAAACATTTTAACATTCCTTAATACACCGTACAGGTGAGTACAGCACGTCGGTGGTTCCCTGAAGTTTTTGGGTGCCATTGTGCGGGGCCACTGGTGGTCACAGTAAGTGACTAAATGCTATACTACACAGGAATGACATCCACCGATGTACAATGCAATCATATCGGGCTGCGACGGAACGGCTGAGCGCCTTGAGGCGCTATGCTGTGATGCGCGAAGCCGTTCCCGGTCGAGGGTTCGAATCCCCACTCTGGCATGGATGTTTTTGCCGTGTCTAGCATAAGCTAGGTCTTAAGTAGTTTGTACGTTTAGGGACTGATGACCCCGTAGTTAAGTCACATAAGCTCTACAAACATTAAAATCATATCGGCCGCATTTCAGTGAGAGATTCGTCTTCATGGACGACAGTTCTCGCGTTCATCATGCGCATCTTGTGAATGTATTCCTGCATGATAACGAAATCGCAAGATTAGAATAGGCAGCATATTCAGCAGACATGAACTCTATCGAACATGCCTGTGATACATTGAAAAGCGCTGTTTTGGGTCGAGACAAACCACTAACCAATCTAAGACATCTACTCCAAATCGTCGTTGAGGAGTGAGACAGTCTGCACCAACACACCCTTGATGATCTAGTGGACAGTATGCCACGATGAATACGAGCTATCCATCAATGCAATCCGGAACACAAATTCAGAATGTGTAGGTGATTGTCTATACCACTTGTCTATTTCTATTTTCATCAGGAGTAGTAAAGAGAACTGAAATGTTCTTTTCGTACATGTCTACTTCATTTTAAAGAGTCATAAACCCCTACAACTGTAGTGATGTCCCACTTCTCTTGATGTGTGCGTAATTTTAGTATTCTTGCAAAGCACTTATATCTGCAACAATTTCTCACTATCTTTCATAAAGACAATCAAATAAATGTGACAAATAAAATTCTAAGTTGAGTCGTTTTATCTTCATAAATGAATCCAGGGTATCAAACAATAGTTCAATGTCCCGACACTTATGTTGTCTCATTATGTGAAACGTATTGAATAGATAGAGAGTTTCTGAATTAAAAATTGTGTCGCATCTAGCATTCGAACTCAGGACCTTCTGCTTACTAGGCAGACGCTTTATCCGGTATGCTACCATGGCCTTATGCATAATGCGGCTGCATGAACTGTGTTAAGAGCACGTCTCCTTCCACGAGACAAACTTTAATTCTCTTTTCGTGTTCTTGGCCTCCTTTTCCGCAGTAGCAGTAATATTAGTAGCCCAATTTATTCAGAATCAAAACAATCCAATTGCATGAGAACTGTTACCGATCGAATTTAGTAAAAATTCAAACAAATAATGTAATACAAACCATTTCTTGTACAGCTGACCACTGAAGATGCTTTGGAATAAAACGAAACGCGTCTGGTCTAAAGTAGACTAATTTACAGTTGCATAAGACGGTCCCATAACCTATACAAATTGTTTAATTCCTTCTCAATGTTCTCCTATTTAATATGTATCAATGTTGCCAAGGCTCTTCAATATCACAACAGCACCACTTATTCTGTTCAGTATCTATGATGTAATGAGACAACACATGTAACAGGAAACTAAATTTTTATTTGATATTTATATCACCTCTTCCTGAGGTACAAGGCAGCTTCGTCCTCACTAACATTAATTTCTGGGGTGCTAGTCCGATGCTGGAGAGACTCGCCAACATTGATAGCCTACAGACATTAGCTTATATGTTGCCTATACAAAATAAAATTCTGCATTCTTTTGTGTGTTGAAAAGGCTGGTCGAGCATGGATCGAAGCTTTATGGCAAGACATCCCCGATTAACAACAAGCTTTGCATCACACACAGATTTAACCCTTCTATGATAATTTATGGACTGTTTTTCTTTCCAACATAAGTTTCGGGCGAGGTAATTTGATACGGATTAGGTTGGTGTCAATACCAGCACCTCCTGACCTCCTCGAGTAATTTCCGTAAAAGGTAAACGATAAGCAGGAGTCGTCGCAACTGCAGAAAAGAGTCAACCTACTACTGTGCTTGCAGTGCCACTGGTTGCTTCATACCACCATGTTTTATATATGGACAAAGAAATCGAATGAATATTTCTTGGATGGTGCTCCTAACAGATATCAAGCTTGGTGTTTGAATCTGGCTGAATTACAAACACTAGTTTTAAATAACTGACTGTAGTATTCATCGAAATGAGGAGACCATATTCTGACAGACCCGTTTTATTAGTTTTAGACAATCACACAACCTACCATCATCTTAAGGTTTAAATGTAGCAAGAAAGAATAATGTAATCATGGTCAGCATTCCACGGCACGCGATCTACGAGCTCCAGCCACTGGATGTGCCAGTTTACCGCTCAATTAAGGTGACCTTTCAATAATAATAATTTCGTGTGGCTCGTTGGTCTGGTGCAAGTCTTTCCAACCGGGGAAATAAAACCATAAACACTTTTCGAAAGAAGAATAATCCCGGAAGAAGAGTGACCCAGTTCGATGTTGCAAGACTTGATTACACTGCTACTGTGCAAAACGCCACAAGTGGTTTTAGAAAATCCGGAACTTTTCCATGTAACAGAAATTTCTTTACACATTAAGATATTACACCAACCTCCGACTGTGAAAATGCTCCAGTGATAGTAGGTGATCAGAATACTGCTACGAGTCGAAAGGGCGAAACTGTCAATATCATTACGGACGATTTCCCACGACTAGAGCACTGGCTGAAGTCAATGAAAACTGCCCTACGACCAGTGACGAGGATGATGTAATAACCAAAGAAAATGACTACGCAAAAGTGCAGCTACTATTATCGACAATTCTTCAATGACTGAAAGCTATGATAACGCCTCCATTGATATTATTACTGAAAAAGGCGAGAATAAAAAAATATCACTATTGACGAAAATGATTTCAGATCTGTTAAAAAGAAAGACGTTGTTTTAAAAGAACAATAGGATATTCAATGTAAAACTGATAAGCGGTGAGGTGTGGATTTTCTCGGACCACCATGTCAAGAGTGTTCCCTGAAATCGGGAATCAGGTAAACATCAAATCTACGACATCGCTGCGGACGGAAAAGGTTCATCTAAGAACGGAACCATCTACGACAGAAGAGAATCATTCAACGTGATAGAAGTGTAATCCTTCAGCAAATTGCTGCGGATTTCGATGCTGGATCATCAACAGATGTCAGCGTGCGAACTACTCGACGAAACATCATCGATGCCGCGGTGAAGTGGCCGAGCGCTCTAAGGCGTCTTGCTGTGGAGCGCGTGGTTGCTCGCCGTCAGGGGTTCGTGTCCTCCCTGGGGCATGGGAGTGTGCGTTGTTCTTAGTTTAGTTAGACTAGTTAGTAAATCCAGGGATTGATGACCATAGCAGTTTGGTCCAATAGTTTTACAAACATCATCGATACGGACTTTCGGAGCCGAAGGCCAACTCATGTCTCCTTACTGACAGCCCGCCGCAAAGCTTTACGCCTCTCCTGTACCCGTCAACACTGACATAGAACTGTTTATCACAGGAAATACGTTGCCAGGTCTCAGGATTTTCTTTTCGATTTTATGGAACGGATGGACATGTACGAGTATGGAGATAACCTCATGAATCCGTGGACCCAGAGTGTCAGCAGGTGACTGTTGAAGCTGGTGGACGCTCGGTACTAGTGCAGTCGAAGCTATAATGGAACCACTGATACGCTTGGATACGACTCTGACAGGTTATCACCTGCACTCATTCATGTTCATTATGCATTCCGAAGGATTTGGGCAATTCCAGCAGGATAATACGACACCCCACACGTCCAGAATTGCATCAGAGTAGCTCCAAGAGCACTCTGCTGAGTTGAAACATCTTAGATGGCCACCAAATTCCACAGACACGACCATTATTGAGCATATCTGGTATGTTTTGCAACGTACTTCTCAGAAGAGATCTCCATCCCTCGCACTCTTAGGGATTTGTGGACATTTGCGCACTGTTGTTAGCAGTCGGAGCTTCGAGGACTCCCCCGGGTATGTGTGTGAGTGTGTTGTCCTTAGCAAAAGTTAAAGCAGTTTCAAAGCCTAGGGACTGATAACCGCAGCAGTTGAGTCGCTTAGATTTACAAACATATGAAATTAAATAAAGCCCTGCACGATGCATGGTGCATTTCCTTCCAGCAGTTCTTCACGCATTACTTGGGTGTATGCCACGATGCGCTGCGGCACTTCTGCGTTATTGCAGGGGCCCTACACGATATTAGACAGCGCTATCAGGATCTTTGAAGACTGTACGATATAACTGCCAATTGTTCAGTTCAATTCAATTGTTTTTTAAGCTTATGGGACTTAACTGCAGGGTCATCAGTCCTTAAACTTACAAACTACTTATAAACTAACTTATTCTAAAGACAACACAAACATCCATGCCCGAGGGAGGATTCGAACCCCCGATGGGAAACGGCCTCGCGCATATGAGCATATCGCCTCAATGCGCTCCGCCACTCCTCCGCGGCGTACAACTGCCCATTTTTCGTAAGTTTAAAGTCGCATCTTTCAATATATATATATATATATATATATATATATATATATATATATATATATATATATATATATATATATATCAAAACGAATTTTGTACAATGTACATCAAAATACTAAGTACATCTTCCCAAGATATTTCACTGAAAGGTGGTGGCATCACAGTTATTCCTTAGTCAGAAATAGTAGATACCAAAGATAAGTCTTATGGAATCAAAGAGCAGCTTAACGTCTGTTTATGTATTTCTTACATAACAAGAGCAATCTAGCACTCCATGTACTGTAAAGCAAAAGACACACTCCTTCCAGATTCAGGTAGTATCGGAGAAGTGATGCATTACTGAAGGTCTCTAATGAAAACAGCTGAATTATGGTACATATGTGGTATTTACGTCTCATACCTTACTTCGAATCATGTGTTAGAATCGTCAGGAATCTTAAACCACTGACTGTTTAGAACAGTTCGTTATTATCACACACTGTAATTTTTTATTTTTTTATTTTTTGATATTATCATTCCATCCGGCTCGTCTCACGCGTACGTGACTGGTCTGGCAATGGTAACACATCCATTCTGCAGTCAAACGTTTTAAATACGCAAGATGGTATCCAAAAGTACCATTAATTAAAATTGTAACGTGTTATCTACATTTTATTCGCGCCCATCGTCTTCTAAGTAGTTCTCTTAGAACTGTACAAACGTTTTCATCTTTTCTGCTACTTTTTAAACACCTATTAACATATGCTATTTCTCTGAAATTGCCCTTTCAACTTAATTTTCTTCTTAAGGAATAGGAAGAAGTGACTCGCAATTACCACGGTTAAGTGCAGCGCCTAGGAAACAACTGTCATCTGGTTTTTAGTCACAAATTGTCGATTCGAGGCTTTGAATTTTCATGGTAAAGTATCAAGCTATTAGTACGTCATTTCTATTGATTTATTCTCCTCTTGAGCCCCCCGAAGTGTCTTGGACATTGCGAGAGACCTCTTTATTGACGGTCTGACCAGGAAAGATAAAAAAAAATGTTCAAATGTTTGTAGAGCTTATGGGACTTAACTACGGGTCATCAGTCCCTAAACTTACAAACTACTTATGAACTAGCTTATACTAAAGACGGCACAAACATCCATTCCCGAGGGGGGATTCGAACTCCTGACCGCAGCGGCCGTGCAGACCGTGACTGGCACGTCGCAGACCGCTCGGCCACCACAGGGAAAGATAAACTCTTCAAATGTTTGTAATTCTATGGGACCAAACTACTGTGTTCATCAGTCCTTAGACTTACAAACTACTTAAAATAAGTTAAACTAACCTAAAGACCACACACATCTATGGCCGAGGAAGAATCTAAACTCCGAAGCGAGATGCCGCGCGATCGGTAACGTGGCGCTCCAGACCACACGGCCATTCCTACCTGGCTTGAACTCTTCGTGAAGAATTAAAGAAAAATAAGAACAGATCTACGATGACTTAGTGTTAATACTGATTTCTTGATATTCTTTACCTGAGGGAAATGAAGAGTCAAACATTTCGAGGACTGAAGCTTAGTTTTCGGGACATAGCCATAAACTCAACTACCGTCAATACTGAAAACCTTTGCAAGAAATTTTGGATCTTAACGAGAAAGTTTTCAAGTTCCCTACAGACGTCCGTCATGTTTCGAATGAACCAAGCGTGATCAGAATCTTCACAAGTTCATTTTCTCTGACAGAATTCATTCACACGAATCGAAACTTATTTATAAGGCGTCTCAAAGGTGATGGATGGTACGTTTATCGTCCTGCATAATCAGATCCTTCACTCTTTAAACGTTTTCTGGTTTTCTGATAGTGGCTTACTGGAACGGGCGCTTGTATTAGTCGGAGATCGTCCTTTCTTAAGTTCTTCAAGTTCTTACATTAGACGTGAGTCTAACGTATGTTTGCTCGAAAAGCTGGCTTCAACATTTGGTACGCTTCTGCAGTTGTTTTCTCGAGTTTTAAACATAATTTAAACCCCGTGTATAAGAAAGACGATAGAACGGACCCATGACGTTACAGCTTATATCATTAGCATTAGTTCACTACAGAATTCTTGAATATTTATCAGTGCTAATATAGTGTATTTCCTTGCGATGGAAAAGCTTCTGTCGATCGTGCAAAACCCAGCTTGCCCTTTCCTCTCATGACATCTTGCGTGCTATGGATGAAAGGCAACAGGCAGACAGCATACTTTTCGATTTTCTTAAGGCGGTTAACACGGTACCGCACTACAGACTGCTAAAGAAGATACGAGCTTATGGAATAGGTACCCAAATATGTGAGTGGCTCGAAGATTACTTAAATATTAGAACCCAGTACGTTGTCTTCGATAACGAGTGTTCATCACAGACGGGTATCATCAGGGGTGTCCCAGGAAAGTGTGATATTACCGCTATTACTATATAAATAATCTGACGGACAGAGTGAGTTGCAATCTGCGGCTGTTTGCTGATGATACTGTGGTGTACAAGAGGGTGTCATCATTGAATGACTGTAGTAGGATACAGGATGAGTTGGAGCATTTTTCTAGATGGCGTGAAGAACGGCAACTAACGCTAAATGTAGAAAAATGTAAGGTGATGCAGGTGAGTAGGAGAAACAATCCTGTAAAGTTTGAATACAGTATTAGTAGTTTGCTGCTTGACAGAGTCGCGTCAATTAAATACCTAGGCGTAAAGCTGCATAGCGGTATGAAATGGAGCGAGCATATAAGGACAGTCGTGATGAAGGCAAATGGTCTACTTCGCTTTATTGGGAGAAGTCTGGGAAAGTGTGATTTGGCAGATCGGTTTAAAGGAAGACACAGGCAGTTCAGAGGCGAGCGGTGAGGTTTGTAACTAGTAGATTTGACCAATGCCTGAGTGCCACCGAAATGCTTCTGGAACTCAACTGGGAGTCGCTGGAGGGGACCACAAGGATAAGATTAGAGATATTACGACTCGTTCTATGTTGGAGAAGAACAGGAAAGCAAGTAACTAGTAATGGTACTGAGTATCCTCCGCCACGCACCTTTGGGTGGAACAGTATCCAAACCGCATCTCCCGCAAAACGACAATACCTTCCCACAGTCAACTAACAAAACCATTCATTTCGGAGCCACTTGCCACACTGTATAGAGAATGTTGTATGGAAAGACACCTGGAGATATCTGAGTGTAATCGTAACCATTTCCACGCAAAATTCAAATGTCAGGAACGTTCAATTTGTATTCCTTATAGAGGGTGTTTCAGGAGAAATAGTAAATATTTTAGGAGGTGGTAGTAAAACATATTTCAATTTTAGGGGTATAAAATTCATGTGGCACACAATGAAGACCTGCTAAAGGGCCTCACAGGAGTAGCCGAGCCTTCTGGAGCGCCACGTTACGGGTCACGCGGCCTCCGGTGTCGGAAGTTCGAATCCTCCCTCGTGCATGGATGTGTGTGTTGTCCTTAGGTTAGTTTAACTTAGTTTAAGTAGTTTGTAAGACAAGAGACTGATGACCAACGTAGTTTGGTCCCATGGATTACAAACATTTGATTTGAACCTGCTAAAGGATCATTGATAAGAGACTGCGTATAGAAACTGAAATACGGAAGAACAGTTCGTATTTATGCTAGGAAGAGGAACAACCGACGCAATATTTGCACTAAAGTAACTGACAGACAGGCACAGAGAAGTACAGGCTGATCTGCATTTAGCCCTTATTGACCAGGATAAAGCATACGACAGTGTGTCCAGGCAAAACATATGTAGATGTATCAGGAGTAAACTGCTGCCAGAAAAAATATGTGAGGGTGGTTGAAGACATGCATGAAGGTGCGAGGACCCAGGTCAGGAGCAGTGTAGGTGCAACTAAGGCATTTTCAGGGATCTGCTCTTAGCCCATATCTCATGGAGCTGGTGTTGGATGTCTGAGTCAAACGTGTAAAGAAAGAGGCACCATAGAATGTTATGTTTGCTGATGACGTAATATTACAGCCCACTCGAGATAAACTTCAAGACAAACTTGAAGAGTGGAGGAAAGCCACTGAAAAAACCAGAATGAGGATTAGAGGGAAAAAAATACAATATATGCCTACAAAGGATGCAGAAGACCTATACATTAACCTGCAAGCAGAACAACTAACACTGGACAAGAAGTTAAAATATCTGCGCTCTATACTGAAGTAGAGCGCAGGGTAAGTGGTAGATGGATGAATTGGAGGAAACTGAACGGACAACTTTGTGATTCGAAGGTTAACTGCAGAATGAAAGGAAGACTGTATAAGTCTATGATGTGGCATACGATGCTCTAAAGTGCAAACACTTCGCCAATCTCGAAAGCACAAGAGAAAAAGATGGAAGTGGCTGAACTGAGAAAGTCAAAGTAGAGAAGTAAAGTTACTAGAAAGGATATAATAAAGAATTAGTACTTGCGGGAACAGAGACAGTGGGACCCATAAAATCCAAGAATCTAGGATAACATTGTGTGGGCATGTGCAGAGAGGAGGGGAGTACTACGTTTGGGGAAGAATTTAAAATTGGAGAAGAGTTTAATACCTTTATGGAAAGAGAAGGGAGCAGGAGAACTAAGACAAAAAGTTCGGAAGAGAGAAGAATTCGGTAGACATAAAAGAATCCAACAAACTAACGCCGACCGCACGTGACGTGCGGAAAGGCTAAGATGACGACGAAGAAGAAAAAGCATATAACACGGCTACAATTTTTATTGAGTACACAGGTACAGCTGTCAGTATGTAAACCAAACACATTTAAAGGAAAGGAAGTGAGGACATATTCACCGATTCCTCTGTCGGTTGTTAACAGAACAGCATCATATTTATTTAAAAGAACAATTTGATGTACTGTAAGTTCTACAAGTTAATTTTTATTTAGTTAGCCGACTTTTAGGTTAATGTACATCTACATAATTATTCTGCAAATCAAATTTAAGTGCATGGCCATCTTCAGACTTTAAAGTCTGTAACCTTTCGTTGTAAACAGTGGCGCAGCCACGTTGGGGGCTAATGAGGCTGAAGGCCCCACCCAAGTTTTTTTAATTTAATATTTTTATTGTTTTTATTTATTATTTTATTTATTTATTTATTTCCAAACAGGTCGGCACCGGAATTTTGAAATAGTACACATGTAATAAGTCACAATGTAACTATAATTTGCCAAGCACAAGTGAACCTAACAATTGGTTGCCAACGTGATGCCGCCACTGTGAACGTGTGCTGCTGTTGTGAACGGTTTTAATGCCGCCGCGACCATCTTTGGTGGTGCTGTTATTGTTACTGCTATGCTGAAGGTACGAGCCGATTGTTCACATGCGGCGAACCGCTGCTTAGCAGGTCAGCAGCGCCACCGAGTGGAATCTTATGAAGTCGGCCAAAAACTGCATCTACATCTACATCTACATGGGATACTCTGCAAATCACATTTAAGTGCCGGTAGAGGGTTCATTGAACCACCGTTACACTATGTTATCTCAAATTCCATTCTCGAATAGCGCGCGGGAAGAATGAACACCTGAATATCTCCGTTTGGGCTTTGATTTCTCGTATTTTATTCTGATGATCATTTCTACCTATGTAAGTGGGAGTCAACAATATATTGTCGCATTCGGAGGAGAATGTTGGTGATTGTAATTTCGTAAGTAGCCCACGCCGCAGCGATAAGCGCTGTTGTTGTAATGATTCCCATCCCAGATTCTGTATCATTTCCGTACAGTAACGCTGTCTCCCCTGTATCGTGGCAGTACGAAACGAGCTGCCCTTCTTTGGACTTTTTCGATGTCCTCCGTCAAACCCACCACACTGGGCAGCAATACTCCAAAGAAAGACGGACAAGCTTAGTGTATGCAGTTTCTTTACTAGTTCTGTTGCATATTTTAAGGGTTGTGCCAATAAAACGCAGTCTCTGGTTCGCCTTTCCCACGACATTATCTACGTGTTCTTTCAAATTTAATTCAGAAGTAATTGTAATTCCTAGGTATTTTGTGGAGTTTACGGCCTTCACATTTGATTGATTTATCATGTAAACAAAGTTAACGGATTTCTTTTCGTACTCATGTGGACGACTTCACACTTCTCATTATTTAGAGTCAACTGCCAATTCTTACACCATACAGATATCTTATTCAAATCGTTCTGCAGTTGGTTTTAATCTTCAGATGATTTCACTAGACGGTAAATGACGGCGTCATCTGCAAACACCCTAAGAGAGCTACTTAGATTTTCCCCTAAATCGTTTATGTAAATAAGGAACAGCAGAGGACCAATAACACTACCCTGTGGAACGCCCGATATCACGTCTGTTTTAGTCGATGCCTTACCATCGATTACTACGCTTTATTTCTAAAAATGAGTTCCCCCCTCAGAAACAAATCCTGGCTGCGCCACTGGTTGTGAAGTGTTGGCCGTATGTAACGCGCGTCGAGTATTTAAATATTCAGTGACACGTAAAAGAAAGTCACGAAGTAAAGCGAGAGGGCAAAGGACGCGTTGGAGTTGTCGCTACGGTGGTGCCACCTGTTGGCGGGCGCAGGTGTGACGGGAACAAAGAGGGCGCTTTACGACTGTTTTATGCGGCGCGGCGCTGCGCTCGCGATGGCTCAATTGCAGCTGATGAGCAGCTGGAAAACCGCCGAGCTTTTTCTCTCCGCTCTACTAAGTTATTAGTAACAATTAAAATTTGATTCCCTAGCCGGTCCATCCGAAAAAATTTATGACATTATGCAATGTAGCGCAGTTTCGCAAGAAGCAGCGGAAATAAGAAGGCTAAATGAGGCGCACTTAATTGACTTTCGAACTCGAGGCCGTGTTGAATAGCCGACATCTTCCTGCGCTACGATTCGTGTTTTATTTCTGGTGTAGCACTTTCCTGGTGAGTGAACATGTTTGGCTTTCGATCACGTAAAACGTTCAGATAATTCACTTTGTAATATTCTGTGGGATGTTGCAGTAAGTTTCTGAGATGGAAGCTTCAGATCTTGAGCTGACTTAAACTCTTTATGTAACAAATGAGTTTTATGGTGGGCCAATGGTGTGTAATGTTACGTGGGCGTGATGAACCAACTCTCCCGTATTTCACGTATTCTCCCGTATTTTAGAAATCTATTTCTTAATCCTCACGGTCCCTTATTAGCCATCTGTTTCTATCGTATACTTTACCAATGATATCGGGAAATATTATCGATGGCTCAAATTTCAAAAAATGTTCAAGTGTTTGTATAGCTCATGGGACTTAACTACGGGGTCATCAGTCCCTAAACTTTGTGAGGATACAGGGTTTTAGGTTAGTAACCTCTTTGGCACGTTTTGGCCGAACGAGATTTATCGTTGGCAGCGATAGCTGCTGGCAACAATGCTTAGGTTGGAATGTTTTTTGTTTGTTGGCCGGTGTGCGGCAGTCTCCCGCCGACCGCCGAGCGAGGCGGTAGCATGTTGACAGTGCGTCCGTAACCCGCGTTTTGCGGTGGCTTTAGTTTTTGCCCTTCAGTCGTATCGCATATGAGTTTCAGTTGCAGTTGCGTATTGAAATGTTTCAGTGTGGACTCGTAGACATTCATCGTAGTTGCACGCGGTTATTTAATCAGTGTATTTAAAGGAAGAGTTTTTAACATTTGTCGTTCCATAATAAAGGAAGTTAACAAAGTTTATTGTTGTGGATCAACCTAATAATTGTTCGCATCCCATACCGTCAAATCATTGGAACAATTATTAAATGATTAAGCAGCAAATAGAATATAACGTCAACTTCGCCTATCGAGGATTAGGTGGACGCAGCTGTGACGTTACAACTTACAAACTACTTATGAACTAACTAATACTAAGGACGGCACAAATATCCATGCCCGAGGGAGGATTCGAACCCCCGACCGTAGTGGCCGTGCAGACCGTGACTGGAGCGCCTCAGTCCCCTCGGCCACCGCGGCAGGCGGCTCAAATTTCCTGACGAAATATCTTGCAAAGTGTTTGCAAACAATCTATACTTCCGTCAACATGAGCTTGCGCCAGAACAGAACACCTTCAGAACGCTTTTCATTCCAAGCCGAGGTGAGTAGCAGCGGCGCCAGTAACAACCTCCTCACTTGACCTAGGGCTGTATTCTCAATTAAGTTATCTTCGTGTGTGTTTTGTCCTAAGCGAATTTCCCCTACGTGGATACTATGCGTTTACTACCGTCAGTATACATTTACTACCGTCACTCTCGGAGTTGCCGTTGTGCAGAGTGTATCGCAATACTGAGCACACCAATACTTGTAAGTGTAACCGGCTTCTTACTAGTAATGACATAATTGAGTGTTCTGTGAGGTAATCGCTTCAGCTTATTAAATTTATCATATTACATTCAGTTTCGAGTTAAGTATCTGTTTAGTGTATTCTTCCGCCGTGTAGCTCCAGACAGACATCTCTAATAAAATGGAAAAATTTTTGTAAATCTTATGGGACTTGAACTGCGCGGTCGTCAGTCCCTAAACTTACAAACTACTTATAAACTAAAGACAGCACAAACATCCATGCCTGAGGGGGATTCATACTCCCGACTGGGAATGGTCTCGCGCATCGGAGCATAGCGCCTCAATGCGCTCTGCCCTGCCGCCGCGATTCACAGTCGTCTGTCTTGTTTCCGTTGGATTAGAACCAGCTCCAGTCGTCTTCACTTAGCTTGGTTACCCTCTGTCGCGTCTACATCGCATCTTTCTAGTCGTTAGTTTTTCTGGGCATTGAAATCATGAAGAGAGACAATGACTGCTGTGTGCGGATGCATATTGAGTTGATGACACTTCACTCCCAGCTTTGGGCTGTGTTAACGTAGGTTGCACAGATTGAGGCTGTAGTGAGGGGTGCCGTTGTTGTTGGCCGATCGTGAGAATCGAACGCATGCCCGATGTGTCCACCGATCGGACTGCGGCACCAAGAGGCACTGTTACTGCTCGCAATGAGGGAGACACCCCACCTGTGGTTGTGTGGGAGGTCGCTCCAGTGTGTGGCAGGGAACGTAAGACGTTCCAGGGGGCCGATCGTGAGGCCTCACCGGTTCGTCTTGCGAACAGGTTTGAGACGGTATCTGTTCAGAACAATCTTCCTGAGCCGGATGGAGTCGCTCATCCTGAGGTCACCACCCAGCCTGCGGGATCTGGGGGTTTCACAGAGGATGGGTTTGCTCGAAGTTGGGAGCTTCAACGTTAGGCTGGTAATGGAGCCCCTTAGGGAGATGCCTGCCAGCGAGGGGAAGATGGCCAACGTGCACTCCGTGTGCGTACTGGGTGGAGTCGTTCCAGATGTGGAACGGTTCCTTCCGGATGTCATGAAGGGTACGAGTTGAAGCCAACTGCAGGTGGTGGCTCACGTCGCTAGATGTGACGGGTGTCGCTTTGAATCTCAAGAGATTTTCTTCGGTTTTGAGCAGCTATCTGAAGTGGTAAAGACTGCCAGTCTTGCTTGCAAGATGAAAGCAGAACTCACCATCTGCAGCATAGTTGACAGAACAGACTTTTGACCTCTGGTACAGAGCCGAATGGAGGATCAGATGTTTTCTGCGACAGTGTAAGCTGAAGATTGCTCGACTTGCTCATCGGGTGTTGTGGTTCCGGGTTCTGATAAGTAAGCCAGGAGTCCACTACACACAGGAAGCGGCTAAACGGGTAGCGCGAACTGCGTGGCGTGGACTGGGCGGTTTTTTATAAGTTAAAGGGCCTCGGTAACACATAGGAAAGTTTTCAATCTCAAAGAGTAAAGGTCAAAGATAGGACGAACACAGATCTAAAAACCATTGGTATGACAGCTGTCGCAGCTGTGTGGGGAAAGTAACAGAGCTTCAAGCGCTAATGCCTCATGGGAGTAGCCGAGCGGTCTGGAGCGCCATGTTGCGGATCGCGCGACATCCCGCGTCTGAGGTTCGAATCCTCTTTCGGGCATGGATGTTTGAGTCGTCTTTACTATAAGGTAGTTCATAATTAGTTTGTAAGTTGGACTGATGGCCCCGCAGGTAAGTCCCATAAGCTTTACAAACATTTGAACATTTTTTTCAAGTGTTGATAGAAAGTACAGAATCTCAAATCAGTATAGGTAGGTACCGGAAGCTGGCTAAAGCTGGAGATAAGTTTAGCCGAAATTTTTCTAAGCTGGCAAATAGTATTCAGAAAGAATAGATTTACTAAAACAGGTGTGATGGCGCCTTTATTGCTGCCATAAGCGGTTCATCTTGTAGCGTAATTGAAATAGATAGAGGTTATACCTAACAACAAGAATAAATTAAGAATTGGCTCTTTTTACCGACGCCCTGACTGAGATAATTAAATTGCAGAAATGTTCAAAGAAACCTTGGACCAAATTTCAAAAACGTTCCCCAAGCTTAGAATTTTAATTGGAGGTAACCTTAACTTACCCTCGATATGTTGGCAAAAATACATGTTTAAAACCGGAGACAAGCATAAAACATCGTTCGAAATCTTACTGAACGCATTCTTCGATAATTATCTCGAGCAGTTAGTTCATGCACCCACTAGAATAGTAAATGGTTGTGAAAATATAATTGACCTCTTATCAATAAATAATCCGGAGCTAATAAAGAGCATCAAAACAGGCACAGGTATTAGTGAACAGAGTTGTCGTAGCGAGAATGAATACTGGATTTCCCAAATCTACGAATGTTCAAATGTTTGTTAAGCTTAAGGGACTGAACTGCGTGGTCATAAGTCCCTACCCAAAGCTACCAAATATAAATGAAAAAATATATCTATTCAAAAAAGCAGATAAAAGTTCGATTAACGCTTTCCTGAGTGAGAATCTCCAGTCTTTGGAAACTAACAATATTATTGTAGATCAGATGTGGCTTACGTTCAAAGGAATGATATCGTCAACCATTGACGAATTATACCAAAAAAGTAACAAAAGAGCGGTCTGACCCAGCGTGGTACACAAAACAGGTTAGATAACTCTTACAAAAGCAAACAACCATCATGCCAAATTTAAACAAACACAAAATCTTCAAGATTGGCAGTCTTTTACAGAAACTCGAAATTTAGCTCGAACTTCAATGTGAGAAGCTTTTAATGGTTTCCACAACGAAACCCTGTCACTTAATTTTGTAGATAATCCTAAGAAATTCTGGTTCTATGTAAAGTATATTAGCAGCACAACACAATCAATACCTTTACTACGCGATAGTAATGGTGATGCTTCTGACGACAGTTCTCCTAAAGCAGAATTGATTAACTTAAGATTTCCGAAATTCCTTCAACAAAGAAGACGTAGGAAATACTCCAGAATTCACATCAAGAACAGCTGCCAGCATAGGTAATTTAGCGGTATATACCCCTGGTGTATTAAAGCAACTCAAATCACTTAAATAAAGTAAGTCTTCCGGTTCCGATTGTATACCAATTAGATTCCTTTCAGAGTACGTTGATGCAATACCACAATACCTAGTTACAATATACAACCACTCGCTCAGTCAACGTTCCTTATCCAAGGACTGGAAAGTTGCACAGTTCATTCCAATACTCATGAAAGGCAATAGGAGTGATCCGCAAATATCATTGATGTTGGTTTGCAGCAGGATTTAACATATACTTTCCTTAAATATTATGAACTACCTCGAAGAGAACGACCTATTGACCCATAATCAACACGGATTCAGAAAGTATCGTTCTTGTGAGAGACCGCTATCTCCTTACTCACATGATGTGATGAGTGCTATCGACAAGGGAAGTAAAATCAATTCCGTATTTTTAGATTTTGGGGAGGCTTTTAACACTCTACCTCACAAGCGTCTTCTAATCAAACTGATTAGGGAATATCGCACCAATTGTGCGATTGGATTCGTGATTTATTGGAAGAAAGGACACAGTACGTTGTAACTGACGGAATGTCATCGAGTAGAACAGAAGTGATATCTGGCGTTCCCAGGTAAATGTGATAGAGCCCCTACTGTTCCCTACAGTACGATGAACCCTCAGCCATGCCCTTCATTGTGACTTGCAGGGTATTTCCAGATGTAGATGTAGGACACTATTCCTTTTCCACACCTCCTTAAATTCCTTGAGCATATCCGTTCCCTCTACGTTTCCCGTAAAATAGAATTCCGCTACCCTCTGGTTTCTTTCCTCCTCTTGAATTCTGGGGCTCTGTCGCGCCGTTATATTATATTATAAAATATTTTCTTTGAAAAAAAAAGTAGTCTAGCAAGCTACATTTACAGATTCCACATTAGGGGAATTTGTGGCATACTTTGACTAAAAGAAGGGATCGCTTGGTAGGACTCATTCTTAGACATCAAGGGCTCATGAACTTAACACTGAAGATAAGTGTGTGGGGTAAAAATCACAGAGGGAGACCAAGAAACGAATACAGAAACATATTCAAATAGATGTTGTGCAATTCAGCAACCTGCTTGGTTCCACTGAAAAACAGTCAGTTCATAGTTTCACTCACCTCGTGACGATTCTCTTCTTCAGCAGTCCAACCACTGTTGACCTAATTAAAAACAAAAACCGTAATTCCACTGTGAAAATCTGTGTAGAAAACCTAGGTGGAGATTCTTCTTTTCATTCAGTCGCATTTTTCTTAAATTGTTTATGAATGATGGGATATATTGCGTTAAAATGTTAAAACTGGAATTTTTACCAGATTACAGTTCACTGCCAAGCCCGTGCTAAATGACGCAATAGCTACACTCACACTCCACACTCACTAGTAAAGCCAGTTTATGGTAATTAATTTACCCTGTCACCAAAAGCGTAATTAAAAGAGGTGTTCATTTTAATATGCTCGCTAAATGCTACGTAAATCAGTCTAGATAAATCTTCACACGTTTATGATTTAGCGTAACACGCCACGCGGTTTCAGTGTTGCATAATATCTTAATTTTCATTTAAAAAACCGGAATTACTGCTAGACTGTCGATACGATATATCACGCATGTTGTAGTACTTTTCAATCCAATAAACGAGCATGTTCCGCAAAATAGTTCCAGTAAGTTCGGAGCAAAATTATGGAAATGTTAACAATTCCGTGTATAAACTCCAACTACTCTCTTACACACCAGCAAGCGCGAATGTTCTCGAAAGAACGCGCGCAATGCTGTAATCTGATTGGTTAAAGATATTAGTAACCAATCAGATCACAGAGAAAACACGCGCTTTCCATATAGACCTATGAAAAACAACGAACTTCCTAGAACTAAATGCAGAAAAAATGTTTACAAAATATGTAATAATAAGATATCCACAACTTTAAATAATTAACCATGTTTACATGTAGTGCCTGTGTCCGTGTTACCTTAAACTGTCGAAATATTTATGTTCAATTTCTGCATTAATATTCTCACACATACACATACAGGGTGTTTCACTAAGTGTGTTTGCCTCTGTAACTTATAAAATAATAGGTGACGGAAAATTTTAAGGCGGTACCTTAACACAAAAAATGTTACACTTTCTGCGGAGCTATGAACATAGTTTATTCTATCATTTTCCAAAGAGTTACAGCACAAAGATAGAATTTTTAAATGGAACAATAGTTTTTTCTATCGTGCATTGGATTCGTTGAAACCAGCTGCGTCCAAATCAATTTAAACTACATTCCTATCACTTTTAGTTTGGGAGCTACAACCCTTCAAAGTTTAGTGGGCGGAGGCTACGACAGCATAGCTGACTGGCTGGTGGTCATGGGGCAGTGGGCCGTGCCCCAGGGGATAGCCACTCGGCCAGTCAGCTATGCTATCGCAGCCTCTGCCCCCGGAACTTTGAAGGGTTGTAGCTCCCAAACTAACAGTGATAGGAATGTAGTTTAAATTGATTTGGATGCAGCTGGTTTAAACGAATCCAATACACGATAGAAAAAAACTATTGTTCCATTATGTGTATATGGACTGAAGCAGCATTTTCAAAATAACTTCGTATTTACGAGCTTTTGTGGCGCTATAAATCGTAGCAACTGTCAAAAATATAATTCGGAAATCTCTCATTTGCAAAGGATGCTCAGCAATAACATAATAATGTTATGAATAAGAGGTGTTCGTTTACAGTGGTTAGTTATACTTTTAGGCATAGAGTTAAATATTTAACAATTCATTCACGTCCAAACTTCTGCTGTTAATGAGAATCGCAAATACTTGACCACTATTTCATAAAACTACTTCTGAATAAAGGTAATGTATGAATGACTGCTTAGGATTGTACCTCAGGTTCACAAAAATGATAACCTTGTATACTAACATATTTGTCGGTTACCTACTAGTTTGATACAGTGAATACGTAGCCACAAATAAATATGTCCATATACAACCTGTTAATGTTAGCACGTCACATTCTTGAAGATATTCAGTTTGATACCTGCCAAGTAGCTAAAAAGTTGGTACACGAAAGGCACAGAAGTAAGGACGAGGTGAAACGATGGTTTAAACGACGATGTAGAATCTAGTCCCCTACGAAGTAAAAATCGTGTGTATTTTTGAAAACATTACAATGTCCGAAATTTGCTAAAACAAAACGTGTGCAACATGTCAGTACGCACTGAGAACGCGAACATAATCATCAGTTCCTTTTATATACTTCAGCCCATCAGGTTGCGGTGTGTTTTTACGACCCGGCCGCTTGGCGGCGCTGCAGTCGCAAAGTTGCAGAAAATCACTGGGAGTTTCGCGACTCTTACGTTCGACTCTTGTAATTGATGTTGCACACATGACGCTGACCGACACTCGGCCGTCCGCCACACTCACCGGCGCAAAGCAAGCGAAGAAATCTCAGATAAATACAGATACAGCGCTGAGGGCAGTGCGTACCCGCTACGCTACAGTTGGTTGCCGTTAGTATGAGGAAAAGAAGAGTCTTGCTCAGGATAGAGCAGGGTGGAGAGCTGCCTCAGCCGCGGTGGAGTAGCCGAACGGTCTAAAGCGTCTCGCTGCAGAGCGCGCGGTTGCTCGCCGTGGAGGTTCGAATCCTCCCTGGGGCATGGGTGTGTGTGTTGTTGAAATGAAATGTTGAGATGTTTTTTAAGCTTAAGGGACTTAACTGCGGGGTCATCAGTCCCTAAACTTACAATCTACTTATGAACTACTTACGAACTAGGACGGCACAAATATCCATGCCCGAGGGGGTGATTCGAACCCCCGACCGTAGTGGCCGTGCAGACCGTGACTGAAGCGCCTCAGTCCCCTCGGCCACCGCGGCCGGAGTGTGTGTTGTCCTTACGTTAGTTTATCTAGGTTTAAGTAGTTTGTAAGCTACGGACTGATGACCACGTAGTTTGGTCCAATAGATTTACAAACATTTGAACATTTTTTTAGCTGCCTCAAACCAGTCTCCGGACTGAAGACCGAACTGCACTCATTAAAGGTAAACAGTGTGGTATATCTGCCAATACCAGCGTTCCTCGCACATATGGATCACAAGAGCAGACATAAGAGAGACCTGTAAATCTTTATCCCGCAGTCAAAATGTGTGTTAAACAGAATTAAAAACCTGATAATGTTAGTGTGATGCTTCCTTTTCCTTGTATTGAATAGCGGTTACGGGTAATTTGATAGAAGTAGATGTCGATCTAGATTGCGGTATGATAAACTTCTCTTTGTGGTTAGTAATCTTAAACTGCAAGTATTCATCGCAAACTAAACGTATTTACGGAAGAGAAGTGTGGTTGTATGAGAATGATTATGGTTTCCTCATTTTTAGTGGTGGTTCCACTTTCTACATGTTCAGATCTCAGGGAGTATTTATACTCCGACAAAAACGAGACGCACCGCCAAGCAATTATCCGACTGGATCGGAAATCGGTAGATGTGATGTACATGTACAAACAAGTGACTGTAATTTCCGAAAGAAAGAACTTTACAAATGTGATCTCCCTTTGCTTGGCGCATCATACGACAGTCCTTCCTTGGGGGTAGTGTTGTGTAATCTGTCCTGACCTGCACGTTGTGACTGAATGCTCTGATGTACACATTGATTCCAACATCAAGCCACTGTCCATCTGAATGGCTCACATGCTACATTTATGGGACTATTTATGCTACTACTTTTTTAGTGAATTCTTATGTCCATTTTTAATGTGAATGTTTTACATTTTAATATAAAAAAGGAACAACTTCCTGATATTCTGCAGAACTTATTTATTCGTCAAAAACCGGATTTCGGCTTCTTAGGCCATCATCAGGTGACAATTGACTGTAGTATATATGTTTTCAAAGATGTTACAAACACGTTACGATATACAAAGATGTTATGGCAGAAAATCGATACTTCACAGGAAAGTTCATTGCAAGTACATATTTATGAAAGTTATTTATATTTATATAAAAATATAATAAGTATGTTTAAAGAATCAAAACTGACATGATTATTTTTGTTGAAAACGAAATTTGGAAAATAAAACGTATTTCAGTAGAGGTGTAAAGGCGAACTGATTCAGCAAAGGTTGAATCTCTCTTTTTTAACTTCCAGGTTCTCTCGTGTTCTGGCAGTCTGGCAGGGCTGTAGCTAATAGATTGTCAGAACACGAGAGAAGCTAGAGGTTGAAAACGACATATTCAACCTTTGCTGACATTTTCTCAGAGAAAACCATGATTACGATGTACACTGTGAAATCCTACATCGCCTGAAGAAAAGTAGAAAGATGACACTACTGGAAATATTGGAAATCATAAACATTTGGCTAAGGATGCCAGTTTAGTATTAAACGATCAGATCCAGTTCCCCTTTACGCCTCTACTGAAATAAGTTTTATTTTCCAAATTTCCTTTTCAACAAAAGTAAACATGTCAGTTTTGATTCTTTACACATACGTATTATATTTTTATATAAATATTAATAACTCTCATAAATATGTACTTGTAATGAACTTTCCTGTGAAGTATCGATTTTCTGCGATAACATCTTTGTAAATCGTAACATGTTTGTAACATCTTTGAAAACATGTATACTACAGTCAGTTGTCACCGGATGGTGGCCTAAGAAGCCGAAATCCGGTTTTTGACGAATAAATAAGTTTTGCAGAATATCAGGAAGTTGTTCCTTTTTTATATTAAAATGTAAAACATTCACAGTAAAAATGGGCATAAGAATTCAATAAAAAAGTGGTAGCATAAATAGTCCCATAAATGTAATAGGTGATGGGTTATATAGATGATTATTAAATAAAGAATTAAAAAGAATACGAAGCATGTGAGCCATTCAGATGGACAGTGGCTTGATGTTGGAATCAATGTGTAGTTGTCACCTGAAGATGGTCTAAGAAACCGAAATCCGGTTTGTGACGAATAAATAAGTTTTTCTGAACATCAGGAAGTTGTTCCTTTTGGATATTATCATGTTCTGTCAGCACCGACGGCAAAATCAATAAATTATACATTTTATGTTAGTGTGACTACCATATTCTACAGTTAACTAATAACTGCGGTGAGGATGAGCTGATCTACTAATTCCTGCAGTGTTACAGGTGTGCCAGTGTTGTACAATCCTACTTTGCCGCCACGTGTCTGCCGAGCGAAACCCAACAGGCGTGCCCCTATGCCAATTGCCTGGCAATTGCACGATACAATCGGCCAGCCTTGCAGTTCAACAGTGTGGTCTCTTTCAAATGCATTCAATTGGCGAATAGCTGAAGAGCCATCGAGGGAGATTGGTACTGTACGTACACGTCTTGCTTCACAGACTGACTCACGGCAGTTGACTGGTACTAACTTCGTAGCAATAGAGAAGTGATTTCACGAATGCATTCTGGTGGGCGTTCTGCAGATTATAGCGTCGTGTAAATTTAATCATTTACTCGCACATCAATGGCATACACTTATACCACATTGTCACTCTTTGCTGGTGCATCACCTTTTTCCTCAGGCAATGTTCTTATATCTGTGTATTCCGCCGCGGCTGATCGAATAGTACTGAACATTTCAATTCTATGTAAGTAATTTGCATTAGGGAATGGAGTGTGAGTTACTGTAGCTTAATTTCAATGGAATATTACGATTTTGTAAAAGAAATACTCTTAAACTGCTTGATGCGCTTGATATGAGCTCCTCTAGGAAAAGTAATAAAATATTCAATAACACGCTAGGACAAGTGTATGATTGTCATTGAAGATCTTTTACTGTATTTCAAATGAATTTTCGTGAAAAATGAAAATCTGAATCATCTGGAACCTTTTCACATTCTTGTTTCGTATCCAATTATTTTAAACATAATGTTTCAGACAATTTAAATATCATAAACATTAAAGGTGTAACACTTGACGGAAAAAAGTGAAACCTGAGAGTAACTGAAATTTGAATACCTTCCTTCGGCTTTTTCGGTGTACTAACGCAATTCTGCTGTCTTTCACTGATGACCACTTGTGACTCTTTATTCATACTGTGGGAGAGCCGGATTGAAGCGTTCTCTTCAGTTGCTACCATAAAAGCTATGTTTCAACATTTACGTTTCACTTGAATGTATTTTTATCATTAATGAAGGCATAACACAAGCATTTACGATTATTTCACCACTTAACTATAATGAATACTACTCATGATTAAGTACTTTCACATTCTTAACCGAATTACTACCATGTTTATAACTATGCAATTATGACGCAGTCTGATGATAAAAACACCGTCGTAAATTATAATAAATCGAGTTCGAGAATGCTACAGTTCGAAAGACGCCATTCAAATTAAATAAAAAAGTAGAAACATGTCTCATAAATTTATTCCGAATTCGCGAAACATTCGATGAATAAAATTTTGAAGTAGTATATTTCACCCTGAGAGTGAAACGTGCACAAGGAGTTCACACAAAAAAGATAATAGAAGCTTTTGAAATGTGAATGATAAAGATTATATGGGTAGATCACATAACTAATGAGAAGATTCTCAACAGAATTGCGAAGAAAATAAGTTTCTTGTACATCCTGACTAAGAACAAGGATAGGTTGGTGGGACACATTCTGAGACATCAAGGAATCGTCAACTGAGCATTAGAAGGAAGTGTGCGGGGTAAAAATCGTAGAGGGCGACTGAGGGATAAATACAGTAAGCAGATTCAAAAAGATGTAGGCTGCCGTTCTTATTTTCAGATGAAGAGGCTTGCACAGGACAGGGTAGCGTGGATAGTTGCATCAAACCAGTCTGCGGACTGAAGACCACAACAACAACAGATCTCACCACAAAGTATGTGAGATAGAGAATCTTGAACATCTTTCCAAACATACAGTAACAACTGGATTGACGTTTTCTTGACATTTGAAACATAAATATAAAGTCGTCAAACATTATGGATTTTCTTGTAAGTTGCCACAAGATAATATTTACATTATTTCACTTTACTGAACTAGATAGCCTATTTATCGTAGTATTCACTTAAAAAAAATGTACTTTAAACCATGCTTTTGATACCAAAAACTGAAGTCTTCAGAACAGTCCAATTACATGTACCATAATGTACAGATGATATGAAAATATGGTTTTACAATTAACTGCTACGAAGATGCCTTTTAATGAAATACACATACTGTTAACATCTCTTCTATTTTCTACTTAATTATCAACCTCTGTTAAAATATTGTTATCTGGAATCTATTATAATTATTGAATTGGTTTTGGAAGATTCCAAAGTCGCTAATCTCTCCGAGGAAAACACTTCAAGTTTCTTCATGTTTGGAGGCGACTGCTGTTGTCGCACGTCCCATTTTGTTAATACGCATTGCTATTCACTATCTAATTCAGTAAATAAATGCTTACACAAATCATCATTGGTCTGTATAATCTTTCAAGCAACACCAAGGGAGTAATTCACATATTTCCTAAAATAGCCACGGGCAGAAGCTGAAAATTCACAAAGCAATGTCATCAAGGAGACTGCGATCCAGAAACAAGCTAAGCACCTACTTTCATTTGAAGTCCTTAGTTACGCTATCCCTTACACATTTCGTAGTGCAGACATCACGTAATGTAAGATCACATTGGGATTCTGACTGGAAGACTGATGGAACTCTCACGCTTCATGTTATCTGTTAAATTACTAGTACGTGGATGAGACGAAATACCCTATAAGATAATAAAAATTAGTTCACTAATTTAAAAAGGAAACACGTAGAATTTTATATACACCGATAATTTTCCATCCCAATATACTCCACCCTTTTATCATTATCAACCCTCAAGCAACAATGCAACCAATAAAACTATTTTCAAAGAGTAAATATAATTTTTGAAGAGTAATTATTATTCCGCATTTCGCGTCATATTCTTCAAATTACTAAATATCTATCAGATCGCTATAAAACCGTGCCTAAAACCTTGCTCAGGTATAAATTAGTAACTGTACAAATATTTAAGTCTCTGCGTCTTGTCGTTCAGACGTGATAAGCGTACACCCAACAGACATTCACATATTCACATAGCTATCCGATCGCCATAAAACCGTGTCTAAAGCCTTCCCCGGGTAGACATTAGTAGCTGCACAAAATTTTAGCTCTTTATGTCTTGTGGTTCAGTCGTGATAAACGTACACTGAACAGACATTCACATTTATAGATATAGATGTAGTCGGTGAGTATCGTAGACTATGAAGACAAGACGTTAGAAGTTCCTTCAAAATAGTCAGATCGCGAACCGCATTCCTTTTACACGGCTACACGTAAAACAGTACACTGTCTTTTACATTGAATAGTTGCTTAAAACACAATTTTTAATAAGGTGACTCGTAGTCCACAAGGTCGTCTATATGGATAGGAAATATCACTCCATTATTAATAAGAGAGGTATCTCTGCTAAGCTTCCGTTACCTTAGTGACAAAATGCGTGCTAGAGGAATCGATATCGCGACGTGAAAGAAGAAGAAGGAGGCAGTAACCAAGAGGAAGGCGTTGCTAATAGTATGTACGGGAGCAGCAGATTGATATTGCCATCAATCTTACTATAGCACGGGGTGCTCTGCCTTTCATTTGGGATAAAAGCCGTGTGCCAGAGACGCATTGAGTCACAACTTCACAATAGGATTAGCCTAAGTGAAGTAATTTCTCTTAACTTTCGCCATGGAAAGGCAAGAGGACACAATGCGAAGAAGAAATGAAAGAAAGAGAAATGAGGAGCGTCGCGGCGCTGAAAAGAAAGGAATAAAAAGCGGGGGGAGCACAATGAGATGAATAGATGAGAGGTGAACATACATCCTCGGCGACTTTACCAAATTGCTGAAACAAAGTGGCCGCCATCTTGACCGCTGATGCGCCTCATTTGTCCGTGCTGTTAGCGGAACGAGGAGGTGAGCCCGAGACATCGGAAACAAATCCACACTCTCCTCGCTTGTTTTCCGACTGGGTAGCAAAGTCTTCTGCGACGATAACAGCTTCATATTTCTGTATCAGATAAAAAGCCATTTCACTACGCGTAATTGTTGATGTATTTTTCAATTTGTAAGAACGTAACTTAGTCAGGTGCACTACGTGAGCTAATTGAGAGGTACGTATTATTCTATAGATTTTTCTACAAGTGTATAGGAATTTACGGTATATTTCTAGCCAGGGTAGTTCAATAATACGATTAAGTACAAAGGCAACGGTAAAAAAAAAAATGGAAAACAGTAAGTTGAAATAGGTCTCTAGTGATTTATCAACATTTAGTAGAATTACAAAATTAAAACTCCTTTCTCAGAAACCGGTGATTTATAATCAGAATGTACTATTAGTTTTGAGTTAAACTAGTAAGACTACGACATTTAATTCGGAAACTAGTCGAACACTACGGACTCCTAACAAGCAAAAGGTACGTGATGAAACTTACTAATCGTAAGAGGGACAGGGACACAAACAAATGAATCAAGGATTACACTGGGGTGTAGGACAAAATTATGAGAATAATAAAAAAATTAATGCTAGTAAGTGTAATATGAAATCAGTCGAATGCCTAGAAGATGTGTCAAGATCGTTGATTAAATGAGATGGGAAAAGGAAGAAAGGTGGTAGATTAGGGTTCAAAGGGTTCAACGTCTCATCGACCAGATAAGACTGAAATGGCAAACCAATACCTTATGTGTTGGTGACAGAAAACCTACAGGTGTAGCACGAATGAGTATACAATAATACACGGGGAAGTCAAGAGGAGGCTTTCTACGTGGCATGTGAAGACGCCGATGATGATTTATAAAACAATTAAGTTACCCAACGAAAACTGGCGCGATCATTTTGGAAAATGTCAAGAGAGGTAGGAAAATAATCAAATTGAACGGGGAACCTACTGAAGTAGAAGATTCAGTTGCAACTTTGTTGCAACTCTCATAAAAGACTGCAGAAAATGTGGCCACGCGAATGCAATCAGAGGCGAGATAGTAATTTCTGTACAGGATCTAAAGAGACAAGAAAGTTCCATGATGACCACTAATGAATGATGGTTAGATGAGTTTAGAAAACATAGAGGAGGCAAATGGACACATTTAACTCGAGAAATGAAGTGTCTTTAATTCTTATTTTAATGTGATCACCTGACAAATGGAACTGTCTCTAATGTAATGGGCGGATTTTAAGTGTGAATATTTCTTGTCAGAATTGCAGGTTAAGTCTTTGGATGATTACGAAAATAAACCGCAAATGTGAATTTTGTTGCGCCAGAACACACAGTGTGAAATTTGACGAGCTTTGAAGTATTAGTAAAGACTAAGAAAGAGATCGTAACGTTCTGGCAGTTAGCTATGACCAAACGATTTCGTGACTCAAGATTTCGTGTCTGCAGACTAGAATAGCTGCTGGGATGTTTTGCGAAAGAACTAGAAAGGCATTAAGAAAAAAAGTGGACAAAAATGTCCAAATGTTTGTAAACCTGAGGGTCATCGATCCCTAGACTTACAATCTATTTAAACTAACTTATGCTACGCCTCGCCCACTTGCCCATTCCCGAGGGAGGATTCGAACTTCCGACAGGAGCGGGCGCGCAATCCATGACATGGCGGCTCAGACCGCGCGGCAATTCCCACGCGGCCTGTAATGGACAGACACATGTAAAAGTCTACCCATTTTCTATTGAGGCGAATGAAAAATATCTGAAGAAGGTATTACCACAGCAGTCTGTGAAATTGAATATGATGAGATTGTTGAGGCTTTGCAAGGTATCACTGAATAACGAATAAATGAAATAGTGGAGAAGACTTCAGTTGAAGATGAATGGGTAACGTTTAGAGAGGAAATAGTGAAGTCATAAATCGGCAAATGAATAGACAAAATAGAAGTTTTTGCAAAACAGAACTGATAATGAATATAGTTAACGAAACGATAAAATTGATAAAAACAACAATGAAGCAGACAAAAGGGAATATAGATGACGAAGCATGAAGTTAACAGAAAACGCAAAATACCAGATATGGAAAGGCTATACCGCTAAATAAAAGATGTAGAAACATTCGTGAGTATGAGAAATCCACAGAAAAATTAAAGGGACCTCTCGGTAGTAGAGAAGCAAGTGCGTGAATTGTATGAGCTGTTGCTAAGCCAAGAAGGGACGGTTGTGACGTAACGGATACATAGTCCGTAAAGTCACATAATTATTCTTGTTCTGGAATTGTATGGAAGGTAGGGAAAGGCTTGAAACTCCCAGTTAGGATGGGAGTCGTGCGATCAGCTGACCGGGTTTCACCCCAGTAACTTAAAGAACGGGTAACACCCTGCCGGACAATGGCGAAACAACGTGTTTCTAAAGCGAAACTGAGGCGTCGGGAAAATCTCTTAATGGATGCTATAGCATATACTTGAAAGGTAGACACTCTTAACTTATAAATAAATAATAACTCATAGTGTTACGTTTTCACCAATTCTAAAAGAATGTACGTTGTCAGAAAAATTAAGCGCATCTCATGAAATAACAAGGATTTATTACATTTGTTGTCTCAATTTATGGAGAAAATATAGTGAGATCAACACATCTTACACAGTAACTCAGAAATTTCAGACAGAGTGATATGCACCTCTTATCCTCATGTTCGAGTAATTATTTGATGAATATTTGTATAGTTTGTCAATAACTTTACGTTAAAATTGTGTAGTAAGAACAGTCGAGCTCATGAAGGCTGGCTTGTTTATTTATTTCATAAATTACTTGTATTGCCAATAAAAAGTCCAGAGATGACTAAATATTTGTAACTTAAAGTTAGTGTGGAAGTGGTCAAAGTTACGGGATTCACTTCTTTCCTGATTAGAACTCTGTTACTCTGGAGCGTATAGAGATCTGACAGTGAGTGGCTAGGACATAATACTGCTGTGCTCAAGGAGAATAGTTGGACGGTTCGTGAGGAGAGCTCTTTGGGACAAGAAGAGCACATTGTTTCGTCTTGGTATAAGGAGGACCTTCCTAGTTAGCCGGTGTGCTTCGTTTGTGACAGTGTTAGAATCTGCACGGCAAACGGCCGTTTTTTCGGGACTAGAGTTAATGAGTGTCAGTTTATGAACTTCACCTTTTTCTCATTTCACTACGGAATTGTAACTAGACAGGGTATATGTTTCTACACGAGAATTTACGAGAGTTGACATATTATTCGTCGGACTAAAATATGAACTACTCTGAGCTGACGATTATATTGTGATGTGTGTTCGCGAAATGGAATAGTGTCAGAACATCGTAAATGATTACTTAGGTGGGTATTTTGCTACGATTCCCATAACGCAGTTAACGCATCTGTTCTGATAATTATAAAACATTTATTTCTAATTTATTACTTTTGTTTCTGTAGGACTACTTCCAATAGATCATTACATGTTTTTGAAGAAATATTATTCAACTGAGTTTCTGGCGATGCCTCCATCATTTAAAAACTCTGGAATAAAACCTCATTTATTAATTATATATCTTTATTTTATATTTCATCATTATTTCGTAAATATAAGCCTATGGATAGTATTTGACTGTAGGATCACCGGTACAAGGTACTATACTATTAGCAGCTATTGTAGTTGCTGGGTGAGGAAACAGACGTTTACGATTCGACCCTAATATCACATAGGCGCATATTTCTTTAACAGAGCCGTACATAACCCAATACGTCTATGTTTTGTTTGGCCAATACAGCATACTTAGGTCAAAAGGTGAGGGCACGTTAAGTCGTAAGGTTGAAAGTGGACGGAAAATATAGAGACTCCGTAGAAGAAAACATGAAAAAAATTATACAACAAGAGAGGGAAGTATGTCTGGATGAGATTGTGGATACGATACTGCGAGTATAAAATTACTGGGCATTGGTAAGATCAAAGGAGTCAACGACATACCCTCAGAATTGTTGGGATTCATGGGAGAGCCGATCTTAAGAAAACAATTCTGTTTGGTATGAATGATGCAGAAAACGGACATAATATTTTCAGACTTGGAGAAGAATCTACATACTGAAATTGAAAAGAAGTCCGATGCTGATCGTTATGAACATTGTCATTTGCTGTCGTGCGTGCATTATGGAATATGGCAGAGCTTCACTGGTTGGCATGCCGTGGATATCGCTAGATCAAATCCGATTACGATGAATATTTTTTGTTCATTATTTATCGTTTGAGGAAGGTTCTTGATAATGGTTATCTCTATAACGTTTGTATATTCTGAAATATTAAGTGTCTGTGTAAACAGTAACACTCTCCATTCAGGAGTAAGCTTTACTCTGTCTGTACTTGACTGTGTTTTCAGTGCTAAGTGCTGCACTTCTCTGTCCACCTTACTTTCGGGTTTGGACCTGGTTCTATTTACGACGTTACATTGTTTCGTGAAGATGCCAGGTACTTCGAAACATTAACATCGCCGTGGCGCCAATTAGGCAACGTAAAAGCTGGCGCCTACAACTGGAATACAAGCAATGCATCGCTCCCAAGGTCGGTACACTCAGGCACCTCAACTTATTTTCAAACAAAATTAAGTCATTTGCACAGTAGGTACTCATTTCTCATGTACGGAAAATCTGCTCAGGACCCTTCAAAATAGCTGAAAGGATTCGACCAAGTTCCCAAATGCAACAGTTGAGATAACATGATGTTTTTGACAATTATATTGTTATACTTGCATGGCACAAGCTATCAGCGGCTCGAGAACAACGCAGGGTAAGACGATAACTTAAAAAAATTCGAAATCGAAGTGAAGAAAACATTTGGTGACAGTCAACAGCAGGTCCAATTAGCTGAACAGCAATCAAAGAATAGGGTTCAATGTAAAGAGGATTCAACAGTGTATATATATGTATAATGTCATTTTGTGAAATCGAATATTGTCAAAACTGACAAAATCCCACAACTGATGGAAGGAGTCGTAGCATATATCTACGAAGCTCTATTGATAAAGGAGGTAACCACAAAAAAAACTCATTATGCAATGCTAGTACATCGAGGAAATACAACTAAAAACGTGTGTTCCTGGTAGTAAGATACAGCACTTTATGGTAACCAGATATATTGGCCCGAATTCACAAGATGCAGCAGCCATGTTGAAGATTAGGTGTAGCAATATTTAACGCCACTACGAAGAATGGACTCGGCCAACTTGGACTTCTGACGCTCTAGTTAAATCACAACGCAATATCCGCCCAACACAGGTAAAGGCGACACCTTCCCCAAGTGCACAGACTTAGCAAATATCATGAGATAGTGGGGCACAGATAACATAGGTGTGCTGAAATATTTGTAAACATACTGGACCAAACTGCTTTGGTCATCAATCGCTAGACTTACAAAGTACTTAACGAACTTACACTAAGGACAACACACGCACCTATGCCCGAGGTAAGACTCGAAACTGCTGTGGAAACGGTCGAACAGTCCGTAGCATGACGCTTTAGACCACCCTGTTAGGGTGTGCTATTTGCACTCTACGTTTCCCAACTTGTATTGGGAACATTGTAAGACGTGATTGAGCAAGCTATTTCTGTAACAAATAGAAACCTCGTCAGGTGGCGCCTTTTGGAACAGGGTATGGTGCTCTATGCCCGACGGATAGGAATTTGGATTTTAGCAGTGATGCAAGAATTCGGCTTCACGCGTTCAGCTATGTCCAGGGTGTAACGCAAATGAGGGTATCACACTCCAGCGACATCTATGGCGGACTATCAATAGCCACGTGTGAATAGCCGAGCAGTCTAAGGCGTCTTGCCACGGATTGCGCAGTTGGTTTCCGTCGGAATTTCGAGGACACCCTCGGACATGGGTGTGTGTGTGTGTTGTTTTTACATAAATTACTTTAATGAGTTTGAAAGTCTATGGACCGATGACCTAAGCAGTTTGGACCTTCAAAATTACAATCATTTTAACAATAGTGACAGAAAGGCAAACAGTGCAACAAATTATGGCTTAATTCAAGACAGGGTGTGCTAGACACGTCTTTCAGTTGACAGTCTGTAGGGATAAGGATTACATGGCGTATGGGAGCCGGCACTGCAAACGGCGTCATTGTTAATTAAACGTCGCCGAGCACAACAGCTTCCATTTCTCGGCAATCACCATAGACGGACCTTAGAACAAGGCGAAACGTTATACAGGATGAAGCGAAATTCCCACACTTGGGATTCGCAGCGTGATTTCTCACATGTCAGCAGTAAACAAATGTCTCATATAACATATCATTCTTCGCATATTTCCGGCAGTAAATGGACGTCGAGCACTGAGATGGGTATGTGTTCTATACGTCAGTGTGTTTCAGAATTACAAAATCACACTGACAAACTTCTAGGGGATGTAGAAGGCGTCTTGAGGAACAAAATGTGCATAGAAACCCATTCAAGGAAACGCCATTCAAACGTCGTTAAGTGAGTCCAATTTACAGGCACCGGAGCTTGGCACTGGACAAGTAGGTAATTTACAATTTTTATATTAATTACTTATGTTTATGGTCATAGGAATCTACAAGGGAGGGGGGAAGAGACACGAAGTAGCACTAGCATGTCCGTGGACTTTAGTAGGCTAAACCAGTAAACAACGAAAATATATATTTTTACAGCAAATAATTCGTCACGAGACATCAGTTCAAATTTCTATTGTAGAGCCGGCCGCGGTGGCCGAGGAGACTAAGGCGCTCCAGTCACGGTCTCCACGGCTGCTACGGTCGGGGGTTCGAATCCCCCCTCGGGCATGGATATTTGTGCCGTCCTAGTTCGTAAGTAGTTTGTAAGTAGTTTGTAAGTTTAGGGACTGAGGACCCCGTAGTTAAGTCCCATAGACTATACAAACATTTGAAAAATCTATTGCAGAACTGGAGAGGAGAGAATGTGTACGTTGTGGCGCCTCTCGCACGTAGGCGCTGTATAGACCACACTTTGACAGCCCTTCTATTCCACGCCGCCAATTTCCTATGCTCACGACGGGCTGGCGTGGAGACTCCGACTTCCGACGCGGACCAGACAGCTCCTATGACTTTTCATACATTTACAATCATTTCCAGTAGTTTGCTTAGGGAGTACTTTACGGCACTGCCGAGTTTCTGCTACAAGGCAGGACTCTGACCGTGGCGTATGACTCACCATCACTTGAGGTAAGCCAGCTTTGCGACGCTTGTAGCAATCACCATGACAAGGCACTCCAATTCCTGAAACACTAGTCAGCTTTCGTCTTTGTTTAAATGTCAATCGCAATGCCAATCAGGTTCACTCAGCAATTTTCTACGCACATCTGACATAAATGGATGTGCACAGAATTTTTATTGTACCCGTACGAAAACTATTTACCAATAATTCTTAATTAGTCCCACTTTGCTGCTGTCAGAATTCACATTCTAGAGAGGAAGAGTTAAAGGACTGGCGATTTTGCGTAACGTAATTAATGAATTTGTTGTTATAAAGTTAAATTGTAATGCCATTTGTGGGGTTCTATAACAATGTGTTGAGTTGTGCAACACGTGGTTTATAGGCAATTTGCCTTTATATATCGGGAACTATTTGTTTCATACGTGGTGATGGTGTTGAACATAAGGAACAATATGATACAATAAAGGAAAAGACACTGAAAAGCTTTATTGATGCCAGCAAGAGGAGAAAAGATCTCCAACACCCTTTAGATCGTCAAACATCTGTTGTTCACGGCAAGTGTCAGATCATACTTATATATTTTCAGGTAAATCATAAAAAAGGAAAACAAAAAGTGATTCTATAGTTTGCCAATCAATAAAAATAAATAAGTCAATACATTTTAGAGTCATTAAAATAGAAAAAACGTTAATTAAGTTAATTATTTCTGTGGAAATAAAATCAGAATAGCGTCATTTTCACTTGTACAAGTGAAACGGTACTAACACAAAATGTCAATTTACAATTGTTTGATTCTCCATAAAATATTACTTGCTTGATTTCAACAATTAACGACTGACTTTACATCAATTGCTGTTTCCTTGTTTCGCCTAACCTGATATTATGAATGAAATGATATCAAAATGCGTAACCTTTGTCGATGATAAGCTGATAGTGTTCCTGCGACCGTTTCGACATAAAGCAGAACAACTGTTTTAATCCTTTGAGAGGTGACAAATGTTCAGTGGTTGTGAGGAGCAGCTGCTAAACCACTACGTGTAGGCAGCCGCCGTCGCGAGCAGGCAGGGAGAACGAGATTAACAACTTGCACTTAGAGCAGAGGCAGGTAGCCGATACGGCGGCTCAAAACAGCCGCGTCACCGATACTGGATGACAGCTAATCACGTACCTCTGTCAGCTTATTGGCTCACTTGCAGCCGCAGTCGCTGGACCACCCACGAGCCAAGTCGTAACGTACGACATTTTATTGTGCCAGGCCAAACAGTGTCAACTTTTATTAGCTCTGGAAGACAGCTGCGAATTGGCAGCCAGAGGCCATAACATTCTGATGAATAGTTATATCCAAACGATTCCAGGACTCAAAGAATTCATGTCGAGAGGTAATGACACATTCTGGAAGTTCTTGAACCAGAACTAGAAAAAAAATTAAGGTTTAAGTTCTGGATGCTTCGCACCAGAATCAAAAATACGATTAGAAATATATCTTGTTATAAAACTAGTTCTTAAACTTGCGTTTCGATGGTCTCCGACTTGATAAAATATAGTTTATTTTAAATTATTATTTACCCAGACACTCTTGACTGAAGTTACAGCAAACCAGTGTTTCTTATATATATAATTTATATTATACAACATGATACACTGATCAGTCAGAAAACGTCACCCGACGAAGAATGACTGCTTGCACGTACGGTGCCTGTATTATGAGAGAGTGTGCTGTTCTATGTAGAATGTGGAGTTTCTGAGTTAGGCCGAGGGCAAATTGTGGTAGCCAGGAGCCTCAGCAAGAGCGTTTCGGATACTGTACGACTTGTAGGGTGTTGCAGTGCTGTGGTAAGTCTCTTCAACAAGTGACAAAATCAAAGTGAAACCAAGGCCAAACGTCGGCGCGTTGGACAGCCACTCCCATTACGCATGTCGAACGTCGCAGATTGGGCAGGAATGTGAAACAGGTCAGGCAACAAGAGACCTATATTAGACTTTTATGCTGGGAAAGTGCATGTGTGTATGAACAGACAGTGCACCGAACATTCCTAACGATAAGCCGCCTAAGCCGACGACCCATGCATGAACAAATAATTAACACCACGACATCGTCATCTACGACAAAAATGGTCACATGACCGTCGTCATTGGACGATGGCGCAGTGGCAGACGGTTGTATAGTCTGATGAATCCCAATACCTTCTTCCTGATGCCGATGATAGAGTCTTGCAGGGAACAGCCCCTTAACACCTGTATTACTGATATATGCAAGCTGGCGGCGGCTCACTTATGCTCTGGGAAACATCCATGGTTTCAGTGGCGCTCTTCAAAGGCACCATGACGGCCAGTAAGTAACGTACACTGGTTGCAGACCACGCACATCCCTTCATGGCGATCATGTTTCCATTTCCAGTGGAAATGGTTCAACAAAATAACGTGCCATGTTATAAAGCCAGCAGTGTTCTGGAATGCTTCGAGGAACACAGTGGCGAGTTGCAGCTGATATGCTGGCTCCCAACTCGGCAGATCTGAACCAGCTATAACACATACGGCATGTGATTGAACGTACCATCAGGGCTCATCGGAGTTCAGGGGAATTAGAGGATTTGTATCTCTATATATGGTGTCAACTCCCAGCTGCGTCCTACCAGAGCTTCAGTGCTTCCATTCCAAGATGTGTCCATACCAAAATTGGACATACCGGCTATTAAGTAGATGGTCACAACGTTCTTACAGATCGGTGTATCAGTTCATACGGTATACAAATTAGCAGTTTTAAAACACAGTTTACTAATTTGGACAAAAGAGCTAGACGTTGTGTGTTTTTTGTGGTTTTCTATGTTTCTCACTGTAACTGTACTCCACACTTTGTTATCTGCAACCATAGAAAATTTAGTGCACAGTTATTTATATCGTCAATACAGAATTGTAAATGTTATCTTTAACTTTTTTAATTCTGTATACAAAATTTTGTGGGTGTTTCCCGTTTTTCTATGTGTACTGTTTTTATTTGTTTCACTTAATTTTCCTACTTTCCCCAATTACCTTTAGTGCGAAAAAAGGACAGTTGTTTTACTTCCACTCATACTCTAGTTAGATTATTACCGGAAACGGGAAGTATGTATTAAAACCATCCAAAATAATTCGAACACCTACCCTGCAATGTTATACTATAAGTAATGAAATTTTCTTTGCTATGACTTATTACTCAATTGCTCTTGGAAAGTACGGTTCAATACAAATGAAGAACTGTTGAAACATTTGATTATTGCTAACATACACGTAACTATTCCAGAAGGAATAGAAACTTTCAAAAACAAAACAGCCTTTGAAGGAGGACATTCTTATTTTCACTATATATTAAAAACTGACAAATCAAACCTTCCAATAATACAAATATAAGAAAATAAGTTCAACAATGTTGCGTCTCATCGTATCACACTGAATAGAAATTTCGAAGCTATAATTATTTGAATCGCATTGCTGTCCTTGGAGGGCCATGATTTATTTTATATCGTGCTTTACCATAGTTATTGATACGGATAACATGACAAATTTTAAAAAGATAAACCAGTATCTTAATGAACGTGTACGTACTGCGTCTTTCATATCAGACTCTTCAAGAATATAGCTAATTAATTCTCGGTTAACGCCTATAATTCTCATATACTAATTACTTAACTGTGATGAATTTCTTCTTCTGTCTGTAACAAGTTTTCAGTATTACATGCCAGTATTAATCCACTACCTATTCCTACTTTATTCTATAGCGTCAAAGTTACTTCAGTACAGTGTATTGCTCAGTTACTATTACGTTGTGCTTCTCGAAGTTTCCACTGTGTAATGAATCTAATATATAAAAATTGTTTGTTTGTTTGCCTTTTTGTTCGTATTTTATGCACGGCTATATCATACGTCCGATTACAATAAAACTATGTCAACTCATTACTTGCACTCGCGGGAAGGTTATAGGCACACTAAAATTAACTTTGTATGGTGCATGGCAGAGGGTGCTTTACAGTTATTTAACCCTTTCGGACCCTCTGCTACAAATGTGTACATAACTTCTACGGTGTCTAAAATCGTTCAGAAGCATTTTTTCTCAATAAAAAGAACATGTATACGACACCTGAGTGTTCAATCATTTCATCATGCATAATGACTGCTACCTGCGGAAGATCACTATAAAAATATTAAGAAGCGAGCGTTGCACTGCGCAGCAGTTTACGAACTTCAAAGAACATGGAAATTGTGGGTTACTTGTATTCCACTGTATAACTGAAAGTAGAAGTTGCAGATGTAGTTATTGAACGATCAGTTTATTTAGTATAACAGTTGGTACTACAAAATTAATTAATTTAGTCCGTAAAAAGTCTTGTTTTTCAGTACATGCAGTGTTGTAGTATGAAAATGGGTGCATATAATTGCATAAATCTTGCTTCTAAAATCATTGAAAATTTAACTTAAGAGTATTACAGCATTAAAAATAATTTCGTTTATAGAGAAAAAATCAGGTCTGAGAGGGTTAATTCGTTTCTTACGCCTTCACGCTGAAATAGCTGGACGGATATGAATGAAATTTGGAACAGAGGTAGCTTATACCCTAGTTGATACATGGGCTACCTTTCGTAGGCCACCGTATGCATGGTACCAAACACGTTAATACGTTTGTTACTCTTCACGTTAAAATGGCTGGACGGAACTGAATGAAATGTGTAATAAAGATAGCTTATACGTCGAATTAAAACATGGGCTACCTTTCGTAAGCCTCCGTAGGTGCATGGCGGAGGGTACGTTACAACAAACATCAAAACTTTTGGCTGGTCACCATGAAAGTCAGCACAAATATGCATGTTTTCATGAATGACATTTTTACAATATGCAATCCAATGAATTTAGCACGGCGGAGGTTTCCTTGCTACTCTGACACCATTTGACCGGTCACCATGCAACTTAGCCACATATGTGTATGTTTTCATATATAGGAGGGAGGGGAGTAGGTGGAGGAGACGGACGGAAAGGGAAGGGACGAGACAGACAGAGAGAGGTTAGAGGAGAATGAGATACGGGAGATGGTTACAGACAGGTGAAAGGAGATGAACAGAGGGACAGTATCATTCAGTAAACTTAGACACCATTTCACTGACAATGGAAGTTAACAGAGTTATGTAATTTTTCACAGATGGAGGAGGCAATGAGCTGAGGAAGTGGAGGAAGAGTTTGACAGAGAGACGAGGTGATTGGCAGAGAAAGGGGGAGAGGGACGTGGGCAGAGAGTGGGGTAGAAGGATATGAACAAAAAGAGGGGACATGAGGAACAGAGGAAGAAAGAGGGAAGAGGGCGCGATGGACAGAGAGAGAAGGAAACGAAAGTGGGCAGGCAGAGAAAATGGAAAGAGAGATGAGTTCACTTAAGACTGGAAGATATAGGTACCCGAGCGAAGCCGGGTTTTCAGCTAGTACTCTCTAAAGTTCCGGGGTTGTAGGCGGTACTTGCTGGTAGGGTATTTCGGCTGATACACACCTGAAGATGGCTGAATGATTGGCAGCCGAAATATCGTGCCAGCAGTTCACGTTATCCGGCTGCGATACCGAAACATTTACATTATTCATAACGTCCAACCAGTATAATGGTACTATCGTTTATTCCTTGAGTCAATTAAATTAATAATTTATCGAGAAAGTAGAATTTTCTGTCGGGGTTACTTTATTACGAGAAAGAAATTTTACTAGTTCTGTAAATTATTAAAAAGTCGCAAGAGGAACGATACGTAAAAAATTATTCCTCAAAAATGATGAAAAAAGCCCAAGTGTTGGCCACTCTTATATAAAATATTAAAGCACTGTTCCACATGCAGAATTACTCCTTGCCGGCCGCGGTGGCCGAGGGGACTAAGGCGCTCCAGTCACGGTCTGCACGGCCACTACGGTCGGGGGTTCGAATCCCCCCTCGGGCATGGATATTTGTGCCGTCCTAGTTCGTAAGTAGTTCATAAGTAGTTTGTAAGTTTAGGGACTGATGACCCCGTAGTTAACATTTTTGAATTACTCTTTGCCCAGAGGAGCAATAGAGTACATGCATTGACGCTTCAATACTTTGTCGATAGTCGCGAAGTTCCGTAAGAACTAAAAACTGTTATTGTGTTAAAACCTTCAGTGCCATTCAGCCTTGAGAAGAGGGCTACAGCTAGCACAAAACAGGTTTACGAGAGTATTGTAAACGTGTTATACAGAACTGAAATCTGGAATAGGGTTATACAGTGCATGTGCTCAGTTGCGTGTAGTTATAAATTTTCAATGAGCTGTGTGTGATCGAGAACTATCATGTTACAAAATTTTTAAAACTCCAGTCATCCAGTTTGTCTATGTACTATATTACAACAGCACACTTTGGCATTTCCTTTGTACTCCTGCAACACAGCAGAAAAACATCCTAAAATTTTAAAAAGTCTTAAATTTTTGTAAACCTGTTGGTTCAAACTGCTATGGTCATCACGCCATGGACTCACAATCTACTTAAACTAACTTACACTAAGGACAACACACACCCATGCCCGAGGAAGGACTCGAACCTCCGGCGAGAACGGCCGCCCAGTCCGTAGCATGACGCCTAATACGACGCAGCCATTCCGCACGGCTTGTAAAATCAAAATCACCACAGTGGTCACTGCTCTTCAAGTGGTGTCCAGAGTCTCAACTATGTCATAACACAATCAAAAAATTACAAGACTATCGTACATACAAGTATGTTCACTTCTTATTGCGTCATTTTATCTAAGAAACAAATTAATTTCGTGATGATTCCTCGTCCTCAAACAAACAGGCATGTTACACATAAAATAAGAAGTCGCAATGTCACGATTGTACATATCAGCTACTTGATATGTACGGAAAGCAATAATATCTCTGCAATTAAAGCTCTCCAATCCAGAAACTGCTTTCACAGTACTACCATTGTACCGTACTATAGCGACTGTTACCCATCCGTTGTCATGACTTACTTGACTGTAATTACTTACAGTAAAGTTGAAAACAGCTCCACAAAACATAGATGGACCCTGAAGGACCATTTGAGCTCCAAAACCTGACGATGTAGTAATTTCAATATCATTTATAGCCTTATACACTGGCTGGCGGAAACGCCGAAATCTTCTACTGTAACAAGGCATCTCTGAAGCCGTTCAGTGCTGTTGCCTGTGCGGCAGCTACACGACGACTGACGCTGTCTTGCGTAAATTACTGTTACAAACTTCCCTCACTATTTGGGTGGAGATTTAAAGACAGAGTCTTCGTAAATCTAACAGAGCAGAATTATGAATCTGTTACAATAAAGCACTTCTACAGACATGAATTCGAAACGAGTCTGTTCAGCAAGACTGCTTCTGATTCAATGTAACAGACACTTTCTCTCACAACATAAAATTACATATCACGTCTTTTCATTTACCAAATATTTTAGTTATCTTATTCCATCAGTTACCATAGTTTTTGGTTTCGTTTATGGTTTCCCTTTCAGGAACTATGCAAAAGTCATAATAAAGCTTCATTCACCTGATTACTACTTTTGCATATTTGGTGAATATTTCCGTTATATACAGGTAATGAACATACGTCCTAATCTCGTTTGCCACCATCTCACTGCAGGAGCCCTACCTCTCCCATTCGCCACTCCCTTTGTCCAATTCTCATCCCTGTGTGTCCGCCCAATATCTTTTCCACCTCTCAATGTACCCTTCATTCGATCTATTTCCTCCCTTCTGTTTATCTGCCCATCTTCTGCTACCCCTCTCTCTGAGTTTATTATTTGATTGTTGTTGCAAACGAAACCTTGATTGGGAACTGAAGTCGAAATGAATGGGAAGAACGGTTGGAATTATTGGTACACGATTGTGGGAGAGGTCTGTGAGGAGAGTAGCATTTCGCATCCACTTAATCGTGGAACAAGGAGGATTCTAAAGACTACTTTCCTGTTCGTGTCTGTGAAAAGGATAAACAAAATCGCACGTTTTCAAGGCCCAACTTTGCATGTCCTTTCAAAACACATAGTCTATGGCCGTTCACTGTTTATTGGAGTATACTGCAAAATTTTAAAATAAATCAGTCAACTACATTTCCAGATTGTTATAAAAAACTTTATCCCAATGTTGCAGAAAACCGGAATTTTCGACAACATAACATTGAAAAATCCTCAAACACTCTAGTGGTGGTATATTATATGTACCCACGCCTCTAGATGAAACAAGATGTTCAAGGCTCGGAAAGGTAAGATCATATTATGCATTTGGGAATCAACGTATTTACATGATATCAATGCTACAATCGGTTGCTGTCACGTGACTACGTATGTAAATCTCCTGCAGGCTCTGCCCCGAATACTTCGCTATTTCACTACGTTCAAGTGAGTGACAGCAGCATACGTGTTTGATGACTCACTATATATACCACAAAGTAGTGCTCACAAGAAAATAGTGTATGTTCACTACAGGGTATTATCAGAAACACAATTCGTGTAAAACGTGGGTGTCACTTTTTCAGCATGAGTTTAAACTGTGTTTTGACAAAAACAGTTTAACCAAGGAAAATTTACTGAGAAGAGGCACGAAAATGTGGTCTTTTTAGGATCTTCTCAGATGTTGATTAATAGGGGGCAATATCATGTCATTCTTATTGTAAACATGTTCTGAGCCAGTTTTATTTGGCCAACCATGTAGTTTTGTTTGTCTCTAATTTTATGACCTTTATTGAATTATATGTGATATGCAGGAGGATCAGCAACCAATCGACGCTCGGCGCAGGTTCTGGCAATTGATCCACAATATTAAATATGTAATGTATTGTGAATATATAAAAGATTCTGTCTAATACGACTACATGATTGCATTACAATCACTGGAGCGGTTACTTCCGCAAAGTATTTGGGAAATTGCACACGGAGAGATATGACGAGGAATAATCGTATAAATTAATCATGAGCATGGCAGATGCTAGACTAAGATTCTTTGATATAATCCCCAAGAAACGTAGCCCATCACCATAGAGAGTAGCTTAAAAAACACTCATTCCACCAATACTTGAATATTGCTGAGCAGTGTGGGATCCGTACCATACGGGATTAATAGACAAGATCCAAAGAAGAACAGCACGCTAGGTTACAGAATCATTTAATAAGCGCGAAAGCGTTACGGAAACTGCAAGAGAGACGCTCTGCATCATGGTATGGGCTACTGTCCAAGTTCAGAGAGCGCAAATTTCTGGAAGAGTCAACGAATACAATTATATCTTCCTTCTGCGTATATCTCGCGAGAAGACCATGGGCAGAAAATTAGGGAGATTACATCCCACGCGGAGGCTCAACGATAGTCGTTTTTCCCGCCAACCATATTAGTGTAGAAATGGAAAAGGGGAAGGTGGTACTCGTATACAGAGAGTATTGTAAAACACACACCGTCAGGTGGCTTGTGGAGTGTAAGTGTAGACGCACTTAAAAGTGTAGCAGTGTCGGATCACCTGTTTCGGAATAATGGAGGTCAATTGTGTCAAAAGTGAGTCTCCGTTATGGTGTAACATAGAAGGGAAACACCCCATCTCAACCCATCAAATTTAGTGCTAAGATGACGCAGTCGATAGCCCATAAAAATATGAACAAAGGTCAGCGCAATAAAACAGGAAAAAGTTAGTTATGGAACTATGAAAAATGGAGCATTTTAGAAACTTGACGATTCATCTTTGATTAAATAACTAAAGCGATGGCGCTGTGGTTATGTGGCCATTGTAACTGATTGAACCACGGAAGGTTTTTATTGAATTCATCCTTTTCTTCTATATTGTAATTTTTTCCACAAAATTGTGATCTGTCCATCCGGTCATTCACTTCCTCGTTCTCCTTTTGTAATCTTGGCCGTTATCATAGTAAATGTTAGTTACAAAATATGCGTCGTATGGTAAGAATATATCACCGACACAGGTAAAGGTGATGAATCGTGAGAACTGGTGAGATGTCTCTTGGGCCTCCCACAGATATGAAAACAAATAAATGGATGTCAACTAAATTAATTAAAATTCTCACACATCAACCTCGGTTTCCGAAATTTCAGGACATGTTCAGAATATCATGGACTATGCAGTATTTGATTATGTACATGAGAAATATTTAGAAAAGAAAACGTTAAAATCAAGTGTTTTGACAGAACACGGGAAGAACTGTGAAATTGTGAAACTGCTACAGCTTATGTGACAAATTCTTATATTTGCATCATTTCTTTGGGGGTAATCATATTCACATGCTTACGGACACCTAAATTAGGCGACGAGGCGTATCTCACATTCTCACTCACCAGGCTGTTATATGACGCACACACCGCCACTCATTGTCATGCGGCCGCGGTGGCCGAGGCGCTCCAGTCACAGTCTGCACGGCCACTACGGTCGGGGGTTCAAATCCCCCCTCGGGCATGGATATTTGTGCCGTCCTAGTTCGTAAGTAGTTCATAAGTAGTTTGTAAGTTTAGGGACTGATGACCCCGGAGTTAAGTCCCATAAACTATACAAACATCTCATTGTCATGGACGACACACCAGATGTGTTTACCGCTGTAGGACTCGCCTTGTCATCAGACCTACTTGGTTTTGGCTGCTAATAGAATAGTAGTGCGGCATGGAAGTTAGGCTACAACTCTCTTTCTGTTGAGCCATGTTACCGCACATGCAGGGTCGGCTTTGTTAATCGGCTGTGGCGTGTTAATAATTATGTGGTGGCCGGATGCGCTTCCTGCCGCCACCCCATGCTTCGCGGGAGGAAATGCGTACCCCAAATGTCTGCGTACAGTGTGAAAGTGTAAAGTGTTAAGAATGGTTGCGAATCGTGTAAATGAGGCGGGACTTGTGGACCAGCCAGGTATTCACGTAGGGGGATGTGGAAAACCGAATAAAAACCACATCCAGACTGGTCGGCATTCCGAACCCCTTCGTTAAGCCGCTTGGCGGATTCGAACCGGTACCGGTACGCCTCCCCGTCTCGGAAAGCGGTGCGTTAGATTACAAGGCTAACAGAGCGGATGGAAGTTACGCTACAACACAGATCGAAAAATTAGAACCCCTAACGGACACGTCAATAACCGGAAAGACAGTTCAAAATTTTGTGAAAAAGTATGAATAACAATTTAGCGCACGAGGAGGAATGGAACAAGGCTTTTTCGCGTCGCAGTCCAGCACAATGACCACAGAAACACAGCGATATGGCTGTAGCCTGTGATCTATTTGGTCTCTTATTTCACAGTTACATACAAACTGTTTTCTTTTTTCGTGCTTGATCTTGTCATCTTATCATAAGTCTGAGGAAGTCCGATGAGGAATTTCCCTTGTTAATAAGGTAGCACTATGGAGCTTCTTCGCGAAATTTCGTGACTTTCACGAAAAATGTAATTTTATGATGAGGCTTGTGTGCCGCGGTCTAAAGCACCTCGCTGCGGAGCGCGTGGTTGCTCGCCATGGAGGTTCGAGTCCTCCCTGGGGCATGGGTGTGTGTGCTTGTCCGTAGGTCAGTTTACCTAGGTTTAAGTAGTTTGTAAGCTACGGACTGATGACCACGCAGTTTGGTCCGTTAGATTTACAGACATTTGAACATTTGATTTGAGGCTTGTGACAGAAGGTGAAAAGCAGGCACCTCTTCCGTTCGCTGATAATAGTGCACCATTTACAACGACCCGAGCAGAGCTGTGTAGGACAAGGCTTGTGGCGCGCACGCTTTCACGAGGTGCTTTCGTTGTCCTCAGAAACACACGAAACCGCAACAGTGACTGGCGCAATGCTTCACTGCCCCCAGCTCCGACCACCGTTTCACATTTGGAAGGAGAATTCGTCACAAAAAAGTCCCATCAACGTGTTCCTTGGCCTAGTAAATCCAGCTTTCACTGAAAAATTCCGATGTTCAGTCCCCATTGTTAAATAAGTGCTACTTACTGTATATCATTAGGTTTCCTGAAGACTGCAGCCGTGCCAAAGACGCAGGATGGCAATATTTCTCTGCTGAATTCTGTATCAGTAAATAGTCTAATTATTCATCTTGCGTTTTCTCTCGGTATGTTCTCGTGTTTAACGTAGCTTTAAATACTTCGGATGGATAATTTACATTAAATGCTAATGTGCTCAACGCACCCATAAATTATGATGCTGGTTTCTTTGGACACATGTCGTTGATGTCTTCACCATTTACTATTACTTATTATGGGATATGTTCAAATGTTTGTAGAGCTTATGCGACTTAACTAAGGGGTCATCAGTCTCTAAACATACAAAACACTTATAAACTAGCTAATACTAAGGACGGCACAAATATCCATGCCAGAATGGGGATTCGAACCCTCGATAGTAGTACCCGTGCAGACCGTGACTGGCGCGCCGCAGACCGCTTGGCCACCGCGGCCGGCTATTATTGGATATATATGAGAAATCATGCACGTGATCATTCCTAAAAATTGGCACGGAAATGAAAATTAATTTCTTCTTATGGGACACTGAAGCCTTAAAATACTCTGGAGTAGGGTCTAAAATAAAGGAGGGAAAATCGCGAATGGTTGAGATCCTGCTGGAGCTAATACCATCAAGTTTCATAGAAAATCATAAGACAAAATATGATTCAACAGAATCAAAAGTAAACCTGAAGCCGCGGTGGATTGGCCGAGTGCTCTAAGACGCCTTGCTGCGGAGCGCGCGGTTACTCGACGTCGGAGGTTCAAGTTTTCCCTATGGCGTGTGTGTTACATTAGGTTAGTTTAAGTTAGTATCAGTGTTTGTAAGTCTAGGGACTGATGACAACAGCATTTCGGTCCAATACGTTTACAAACCTGAAAACAGGCATAAACAAATGAATGTGCCTATTAGTTACTTTTTGGGTTTTAGTAAAGTCTTTATATCGGTGACTCTTCCGTTTTACTTTCAAAATTTTCAAAAAGAAATTTTTCATACAGCGCGATGTAATTGTTTCGCTCGTACCATAAGTCTCACCAAATGTGCGTCATATTTGGGAGCACGAAATCAGAGTTGAGACACCAGTAGTATAAACATCGATGAAAACTTTTTCTTTCTAAGGCCATAAATTCCATAATCGGTATGCTAATCAGACATAATCGCTGTGAGCATTGAGGCATTTTTTCCAGGCTGAAGAAACCCATTTGGTAAAACACCGTGCCCCGCAGTGTGAAGAAGGCTGCAAATACATACTGTGCATCCTCATCCAACATCAATCGTGAACCCTTCAAGGCCTTTTTTAAGATGCTTAAGACATGATAATCACGTGAAGAGACGTGAGGACTGCAGGACAGATGGTCGTGAGTCTCTCACTTTAGCTGGCGTGGCTTCTGTGATTTGGTTGGTCTCCCAGATTGATCGCGGCCAACGCATGACTTTTGTAACCATTCTACAACGGTGGTTTTCATAGATTTATTTCCTCATATATATTCTTATTTCTCCGATGCATGACTGCAGTGGTCGTCCTTCTCTAGTCAAAAAAAAAAAAAAAAAAAAAAAAAAAAAAAAAAAAAAAAAAAAAAAAAAGAGAGAGAGAGAGAGAGAAGAATAATATAATAGTACGTTGGGTCTGTTGTGACGCGTTTGGTAATAACGTTGCCGGCCGCGGTGGCCGAGGGGACTGCGGCGCGCCAGTCAGGGTCTGCACGGCCACTACCGTCGGGGGTTCGAATCCCCCCTCGGGCATGGATATTTGTGCCGTCCTTAGTGTTAGCTAGTTCATAAGTAGTTTGTAAGTTTAGGGACTGATGACCCCGTAGTTAAGTCCCATAAGCTCTACAAACATTTGAACATTTTTGTAATAACGTCGCCATAGTTCACGTTTCGGCATTTGCGTTACGTCCGCCGTAAAAACGCGAATAGTACACTCATTCATTGTCTACAAGTCGTTACTTGGACCGGAATCGAACTACGTTGCATACAAATCATAACAACGGCCGAAAACAGAAACTGCTTTATTGTTCTTTTATAAATCTTGTCTAAGGCTTCGCTGCTAGATCGAGTACTCTTCTTACTGTACATCAATGACAGAATCAGTTCTATCCAACTACACAACTGCGTGAAACCTATTAACTTAAGAACAGTTGCGAAAAAGTCACTATCAACTGTGTATATTGTATTCAATTCGTCATAAACTCTAGTCATTTTGAGTGGTCATTCAAGGATCATTATCAAAAGTTTGAGAATTTTTTTCATATGAAATATCAAAGGGGAAAGGAATAAACTTCTTTCTTACAGCAAACTGTCTATAGTAACATTATGTGAAACTTTGAACTTGGCTGGAAAAAAAGGTTCTTCACTTTTGATCTGAAAACAAAACTTGCTTGTACAAAAAATGTTGTTCCAAGTGTTCAGTGTAACGTAACTTGTTTCTTAGGAAAGCTCTTGAGCCTTGTAGCTGGTGATGAACATGACATGTATTCATTCCACTCCATCGCTGGATGATTGATGCAGCAACCGGTTTTCGTGGTTGTGCTGAAAACAGAACTGTCACGGCTGCAAAAGTTAAAGTGCGCGTTTCGCGTCGTAAGACCTCATCGGATTACATAAAAGTAAAAGGAAGCTAAAAAATAATTATTACATAACCATTAGAGGCGTGACATGGACGGTAGTGAGGCCTTGTCTCTAGACGGTGCTGCTCCAGGATACGCGTTTGCTATACTGTGACATTTCTTCTTGCTCTGAGCCATGTGGTGATTCTCACAAGTATTAATGTATACATAACCGTGGTGGTTAATGCGACACTTGGAAATGAGGACAAGTCAAAGTGCAGCTAAAAGGCACGCAGCTAACACAATATAATGCAATATCTCCTAGCAGGTTTCAAAACGTACTTCTTACTCTTCTTAGCTACAACTCAGTTCAATATTACTATCGCTTCCTTTGAATTTATGAGCCGTGCCGACATATGCGCTGACTTTAGCAACTTGGCTTGGCGGTTCTTCAAAGGCTTTGCTTATTAAGGAAGGATTGGTTTAATGTCCCATATAGGAGGCGTGGACATTAGGAAATAGTGAAAGAGATTCTCAGACTTCAGCTGTGTCTGGGTGTTGAGTTAAATTTAACGGCGACAAACAATAGTTTGTGCCTGAGCAGAACTGGAACACAGTTTTCCCGTTTTACACGAAAGACTGCTTAAACAACTCGACCATCCTCAACAATAAACACCAGGCCTAAAATTAAGTGTTGGTAGATAATTTTGGGTTGAGAAGGAACGTGGAGCAATTCAACATTTTTTTTTTCGATATAATTATTCAGGTAGTTGCTATCAATCAGAGAAACGACTGAAAACTGAAATATGGTTGACTGAGGAAGGATTTGAGACAATATCCTTTCGGATAAGGAATTAGTGCCTTAATTACTGCTCCATATCACCCGATAGGTTTCATGAAAGCGAATCACGGATCATATTGCATAGCGTTCAACGTAGCGATTTTCTGTACCGAAGAGGACGACTTCCAAGAATTTGATACTCTTTGGTTTTCAACTGCATTTGTCACTAGCGGCAGAGGAATTAAGCTTCAGGGTCGGCCAAATAAAACCTGCAGCAGCGCAATCTGCTAAATTCGTCGAGCGCAAAACTAGCTATAATATTCACTCTATTCAGTTAGATATCGTCTTGGTATTCTTGTTATAAATTCTGTGCGTCAAGGCAAGTTCAGCTACCGATGATGGAGGGGGATATCGATTACGCGCCCTTCTCCACAAAGGCTCATTAAGACTGAGCTGTGGTGACTGTGGTGGCCAGGGGAGGTGAGACCTTTCATCCTCCTGTTCACAAAACCAGACCTGTGTGTAAAGGGGCACTGCCGTCTTACAACAATGCTTCACAACTGGGAACAAACGCTGTAACACTGGATGAACCAGATTAGACCAGATGATGACGTTATTCTTCAGAGTTGCATTATACTCCAGGAGTTCATGAATTACCCCGCTCAAATTAACGCCACGCCACTGACATGTTTCACGTAAACTCTGATTATGAAGCTAAAAATGAAATGTTTGTGGACATTAGGGACCAAACTACTCTGGCCATCGGTCCCTGGACTTATAAATAGCGTAAACTAACTTATCCTAAGGACGACCACACACCTTTCCCGAGGGAGGACTCTAACCTCCGGCGGGAGCTACTACGCGCACAGTAACATGACGCTCCTGAACGCACGACCATTCCAACGCGGCTTATGATGCTGCCTTCGTGGCATGGTGCTCATAGGATTCTCACATGCAACATTCAGTTTTACGGTGACTTTTGCAGCTATTTTCCTCTTATTTTCGTCACAACTACATTGTTCAAAGTGTTCAAATCATTGTAAACCCATTGGACAAACCTGCTGCGGTCATCAGTCCCTAGACTTACAAACTACTTAAACTAACTTACACTAAGTACGACACATGCACACACACACACACACACACACATACACACACACACACACACACACACACACACACACACACACACACACACACACTCACATACGAGAGAGAGGAATCGAACCTCCGGCGGGACCGACCACCCAGTACGTAGTATGATGCCTTAGACCAAGCGGGCCCTCCGCGCGGTACAACAGCACGCAATGACCGTCTGTTACGACTTCTCAGCACACAGTTCCATCGCCGTTTCGACGTTGTGGACGATGATTTTACACTTGGTGTATGTGGTACACATCTTCGATAAGATGCCTCTTAAACACCAAAATTTTCGGATCCGTTGGTTGCGGTAGTACGCACTAAACGAGCTAAAAGAATTTGCCTCCGTTCGAATTTTCTCCGACGTATCGACGTATGGAACAATGTTGTGAGCAGGACTCTCTCAGTGTCTAGAGGGCATTGCAGAGGCGTTGTGCGTGTTACTATTATAATCCGGCTCGCATTTTTTGAGGTCTTTCCATAATTTTGTCCGACCGCTATATACAATAGCCACGGTGGAATGGCCGAACGGTACAACGCGCCTTACTGCGGAGCGCACGGTTGCTTGCCGTCGGAGGTTCGAGTCCTCCATGGGGCGTGCGCGCACGTGTATGTATGTATGTATGTGTCTGTGTGTGTGTGTGTGCGTCTGTCTGTCTGTGTGTGCGTGTGTGTTTTCCTTAGGTTGCTTTATCTTAGGTAATGTAGTTTGTAAGCCTAGAGACTAATAGCCAAATAAGTCTCATAGATTTAAAACATTTGAACATTTTTACATCTACTAGCATTCCTTGATTCAACCGACTAAATTACATTCCTTCCCTACGTATACAATTTTTCTTAACAACACCGAGTGTATCGTACTTGGTAAACTCCATAGGACAACCATTTCACCTGCTCGTAATTTTCAGAGTGACTGTTAGTAGTAGTTATCAGGAACAGTCCTTAAGATATTCTTTTTGAGCTGGTTAACATTGCTTCAATATCTTTCTTTTTAAACGAGTACTAAAATGGAGTTAAAACTTCTCCAACTATAATTATATCACAGAAAGTGATTTGAAAGGGATTTTATTCAGAAAATTCATATTTTATTAGGTGTATCATATGTAATACATCGGGTCTTCGTGACTACATGTCACGTGCTCATGTGGAGGAAAGTCAAGAAAGGAACAATTTAGCCAATACAAGCAATAGCCAGGAGATATGTGTCCTTAGTACATACCAGAAATAGCTACAGAAGAAAATAACAGGTCAAGATACAGAGATATGAGTTATTCCAAGCTAACAAATGTGAGGTCTTCAGGATGTTTTGAGTTTTCTACCATAGTTCAGAAATGAATCGTACGAAAGAGTTTCATACTTACAATATCCAGACATAATTTCAAAAATTTGTAAAACTTTTACAGTTTTTTGTTAACAGTTTCTTTCAACAACAATATGTAATGAGACAACTGAACTTCTTTGTGCAGTTTATGACATCAAGAAGAAGTTATGTCGTTTTAATGAGCAGTGCATCACTCCGTCTCTCTAGCAACTATATGTATCACACATGATACAAGGCCTGTAACAATATATATATATATATATATATATATATATATATATATATATATATATATATATATATATATAATTTTTATACATATGCAGGGTGCAGGGTGTTACAAAAAGGTACGACCAAACTTTCAGGAAACATTTCTCACACACAAAGAAAGAAAATATGTGATGTAGACATGTGTCCGGAAACGCTTAATTTCCATGTTAGAGCTCATTTTAGTATTTCTCTTTAAATGTAAATTTCATTCCAACGTGATCAAATTGTAAATTTTCACCGTCAACATGTGTGGGCCTACGAGAATCCGCACGCAATTGTGCAATCACGTCGTTTGGGCAGGAATTGTTGGTGCTGTCTTGATTGGGCCTCATGTTCTTCCACCTACGCTCACTGGAACACGTTATCATGATTTCATACGGGATACTCTACCTGTGCTGCTAGAACATGTGCCTTTACAAGTACGACACAACATGTGATTCATGCACCATGGAGCTCCTGCAAATTTCAGTCGACGTGTTCGTACGCTTCTCAACAACAGATTCGGTGACCGATGGATTGGTAGAGGCGGACCAATTCCATGGCCTCCACGCTCTCCTGACCTCAACCCTCTTGACTTTCATTTATGGGGGCATTTGAAAGCTCTTGTCTACGCAACCCCGGTACCAAATGTAGAGACTATTCGTGCTCGTATTGTGGATGGCTGTGATACAATACGCCATTCTCCAAGGGCTGCATCAGCGCATCGGGGATTCCATATGACGGAGGGTGGATACATGGATCCTCACTAACAGAGGACATTTTGAACATTTCCTGTAACAAAGTGTTTGAAGTCACGCTGGTATGTTCTGTTGCTGTGTGTTTCCATTCCATGATTAATGTAATTTGAAGAGAAGTAATAAAATGAGCTCTAACAAGGAAAGTAAGCGTTTCCGGACACATGTACACGGAACATATTTTCTTTCTTTGTGTGTGAGGAATGTTTCCTGAAATTTTAGCCGTACTTTTTTGTAACACCCTGTATATATATATTCTCGATATTTGACCTTCAGTGAACCCAACCAACAAATTAAATGTAATTTGCTTCAATTTCATTTGTATATCTGACTTAAGGTCTGTGGAAGGTATATTACTTATTATAATATTATGTTATTTATGTAACTCAGTATAGCGCTACATATACTTAACTACATGTAATATTTTCTGAAGAATAATTGTAACAACATGTCTTCGACTTTCTGCAATGGTGGAATAGTGTGAGGACGAATTCAACTAGCGGCGTCCTTAAGGTATCTGCAAAATGAGGCTCCAAATGGAGATAAATCAAGAGAACAAGGAGACCACACGCTTTCAAAATTCCTTAGCCAGCCGCGGCGGAGTGGCCGAGCGCATTGAGACGCTACACTCTGATGCGCGAGGCCGTTCCCCGTCGGGGGTTCGAATCCCGTGCTGTCTTTAATATAAGTTAGTTCATTAGTAGTTTGTAAGTTTAGGGACTTACGACCCCGCAGTTAAGTTCAAATATCCATGTCCATGGGGGGATTCGAACCCCCGACCGTAGTGGCCGTGCAGACCGTGACTGAAGCGCCTCAGTCCCCTCGGCCACCGCGGCCGGCCGCAGTTAAGTCCCATAAGATTAACCCTTATGCGGTCGCGAGGCTTTACGTAACGTTAATATTCGCGCGGGTGTTGCTAACACCCCAAATGAAATTATCTGTAATGACATTGTCGTGCAACATATCACTGATATGAATATGTTTACTTCACAAATGGCTATTTAGAATGTTATCTCCTGGTACATTATCGTTTTATTTAATATTATTTTAGTGTTAAATTGGGTTATATGAAACATATGCAATAATCCCCATTTTCTTACAATATTTTGTTTAATTATTTCTTTCTCTTATTCTTCATGCTACAGGTATAAGACATTGTACATATAATTAAACACTTTTTAGTCAACTCATACAATAATTACTGAATAGCTTGACAAGAATAATTCAAACACTTCTCTTAACGCAGCAAGGCGATAAAATTCCCTACGCAGTGGTCTTCCTCGATTATCATCGAATCTCAAACAACGCAAAAAGAAACGAAAGCGCCGTAAACTCATTGTTGCATTAAACATTGCAATTACAAAACCATTTGTGTCTCATAAGTCTTCCAGTTTTTGGTGTCCTGCCATGTAATGCCCAGCCAGTATGAATAGACCCAGAAGACATTTGATTTCATCCTCATTTGTAGCTTTGGCATCATGTTATCTTGTGAAATTTGATGCAATGTGTTGTATGTCAATATTTGTGCAAGATGTAATCATTCTAATTATTATGTCATTTACTAATATTGAAAAACAGTCCACAGCAGTTTCCGGAGATTTTGCGATAGCTTTCACACCAGGGAGGTGAATAACAAGGTCTACATTTCTAGTCCTTACGTTGCGACTAGGATAGTTTTTCATCCATTTTGTAACCTTATCCTTTCCAATAAAAAAATCATGCTTGCATTCATTATCTGCTGCACTTGCTTGCGGATCGGCTTGCAGGTTGTCTGCATCCTCCGTTTCCGTGTCACTGTGATGAGAGAGAACTTCAAAGCTGTCTGCTTTCTCCTCATCCCCCTCTCCTCCATCAAAAGAAAGTTTCGTCTAAGACCTCTTGCAGAAGCTTCCGCATTCTTTATTGTACTATTTCATAACGATCCATAGTTGTTTTAGTTGCACAGAGCGACAACATAAAAGCAGATGCTACGGAACACAAATTTGCGCTTTCTCGCAGCACTGGAATATAAAGAGTCGTGCGGGGAGCCGACAACACCCCAAGGCTCATTGTTGGGCGTTTTCTTGGAACTTGCGCTTCCATTGTAGATTCTATTGCTATTCAAAACGTTCATCTTACGTCCTAGAAAGGTACCAAAGATCATGACGTTATACTCCTATCCATTATGTAATAACCCACTGACAAAGATGACTGGGGTGTTCTGAACACCCCGCGCGACCGCTTAAAGGTTAAGAAATATCTGAGCTTTTTTTTTCGCTTAGCCATATAAACAAGCTCCGCAGAAATCATGGTGTTATTGTCTTTATGAGACGCAGCACTATTCTGATGAAAGCAGGTGTGCTGTAGCTGGTAGTGTTCACAAATCAATAGACCATCCATATGTGTAGTACAGTATTCACTGAGCCATCACGAATGTGATGAAGACGTGAGACATTACGCACCAAACACCTCCTTTCCTTGCGTGCATACGTTACTCGTGCAACTAATATGGGTCATACATAGCCTAAATACTTACTTTTCATATTGACATTCACACAGTATACCCGTGAATTTAGAACTATACGTCATCAGCATCAATCAATCAGTACATCCTCATCTGACATTATAGACAACATTAACTACGGACAGAAATCATTAGCTACATTTACCTACTTCACCATTTATACAACGAATTTCCTGCGAATGCATCTTTTAATGCATATTGAGGCTACCAATAAAGAGGTCACACTAGCAAGATAGACGACAAATAGACTTCATGGGAATCAAAGAATTGAAGGTTACAAATTGGTCCGCTTTACCGGCGTGAGGACTATTTGTCGATCTCGTTTCGGCGCACAACTTTAAGGCATTCTGACTCTCAGCATCAGTGGAAAACCTAACGTAACTGGTGACATAGAGTAATCTCTGCTGTAATATTTGAGACGGTTTTATTCTCAGTTGAACAACGCTCATACATTCCATTATAAAGAAACTATTATCAATACTATTGCGTCACTTTCTGAATATTCTGTGACATAAATGGTAATACTGTGTTTCCAAAATTAATAATGAAAGTTCGTAGTAATCGATGGTAAGGCATCGACTAAAACAGAGGTGATATCGGGCGTTCCACAGGGTAGTGTTATTGGTCCTTTGCTGTTCCTTATTTACATAAACGATTTAGGGAAAAATCTAAGTAGCTCTCTTAGGTTGTTTGCAGATGACGCCGTCATTTACCGTTTAGTAAAATCATCTGAAGATCAAAACCAACTGCAGAACGATCCGAATAAGATATCAGGATGGTGTAAAAATTGGAAGTTGACTCTAAATAATGAGAAGTGTGACGTCGTCTACATGAGTACGAAAAGAAATCCGTTAAACTTTGTTTACAAGATAAATCAATCAAATGTGAAGGCCGTAAACTCCATAAAATACCTAGGAATTACTATTACTTCAGACTTAAATTGGAAAGAACACGTTGATAATATCGTGGGAAAGGCGAACCAGAGACTGCGTTTTATTGGCAGAATCCTTAAAACATGCAACAGAACTACAAAAGAAACTACATACACTACGCTTGTCCGTCCATTTTTGGAGTATTGCAGCCAAGTGTGGGATCCTTATCAGGCGGGTTTGACGGAGGACATCGAAAGAGTCCAAAGAAGGGCAGCTCGTTTCGTATTGTCACGATACAGGGGAGACAGCGTTACGGAAATGATACAGGATCTGGGATGGGAATCATTACAACAACGGCGCTTATCGCGGCGGCGTGGGCTGCTTGCGAAACTCCAATCGCCAACATTCTCCTCCGAATGCGAAAATATATTGTTGACTCCCACTTACATAGGTAGAAATGATCATCAGAATAAAATACGAGAAATCAGAGCTCGAACAGACAGATTCAGGTGTTCATTCTTCCCACGCGCTATTCGAGAATGGAATGGGAGATAAATAGTATAATTGTGGTTCGATGAACCCTCTTCCAGGCACTTAAATGTGATTTGCAGAGTATCTCATGTAGATGTAGATGTAGATGAAGATTTTTTCGGGAAGGTTGTGACAGTCCACTGTATGGACTGTGTTTGATAGCGGTATGAAATTTATGTACATACCAAACGACGTTTCACTTTTTTGACATGCGCATAAACATAAAATAATACATTCGAAAATTATCGTAAGGACGAAACAGCTATTTAGATTAATATGCGAAAATCTTGTCCATCAAAATATAAACACGTAAGCCGCTTTGCTGTTAAAATCTGCGTTCGTATTGTGCGGCTTGTCTTCGCAGACAGACCAGAGGGCTGTAGCTCAACCGGCCGGTACAACGGCAATGTCCAGTGTTTTAGCGGATCACTCGGTGATATCTCATGGAGTGTTTAGTAGCAGCGACAAGGCGGTGAACGGGTGTGTGGACAATTTGCTGGACAGTGAGCGCCTGCGCTATCCTTGAAGTGAAGGTGAACGACTGATGGTGGAGCCGCAACCGGTTCCTGATTATAACTCATCACACCACTCAACCTGCTTCGCCTCAGCTGCAAGTGAACACAATAATTAGAGCGATTCCCAGGTCGAAATAAGCTTCCAGGGATATGTGCAACCACACTTAACTACTGCCTTCGGATTTTAAATTCTAGCATAAAGTTTTCTGGGTTCCGAAAGTACAGTTGCTTTCTAATAATTACTAAATATTGTTCATGCTTCTCATTTTTGACCCGTTATTAAATTATTTATTCCTCTTCACGCCACCGAAATGAATCGGAAGATGGATGTATCGCTGTGTTATATAGTTACAATAATTTAATACTGAAAACTTGTTATCTACATAAGGCGCAGGTGCCTGTGAAAAGGTTGCTTATCATCTATCACTTCGTAGTAAACCCGTTATTTTTCCTGTGTTGAATTAGACGATTCAAAATTTCTTTCGTCGAAGATTTCAATTTGCAAAATCTTGTTTTTCTGTGCCGCCTTGACAATTCCATAGATAAAGACAGTGGCCATCGCGTGCTATGTATCGTGTTTAATACGTACGTAGCTTGACAGGCACGTCTCACGAAATCCCTACAAGTTGACCGGCGTATCAGACGCGCATGATAAAACCCACGAGGAATTTCCACATCACTACATAAACAAACGTTACAATTGTGATAGCCGGCCGCGGTGGCCGAGGGGACTGAGGCGCTCCAGTCGCGGTCTGCACGGCCACTACAGTCGGGGGTTCGAATCCCCACTCGGCCATGGATATTTGTGCCGTCCTTAGGATTAGCTAGTTCGAAAGTAGTTTAGGGACTGATGACCCCTTAGTTAAGTCCCATAAGCTATACAAACATTTAAACATTTTACAATTGTGATATCAAGTCAGTTAAGAGGCGATAATTTAACTTCGAGAACTAACTAATTTCTTTTATTCATCACTGAAGAATTTTATTATTTTTGCGACTTATAAAACGTTTATGAGCACTTGTGCCTACGAGATAATGTTCGCGTGATTGTACGTGTATGAGAGGACTCACTGTCCTGTATCTTCCTCGTCTATATTTTTGCTTTAATAGCACATATATGACACTAGAGTTATTTCTATACACATTATGAAATTTAAAAAGAAGGCTTTTGTTAATCTAGGTAAACAGTTTATTTATTGTTCATTAAGAAACCTTTATCTGCCGCGCGGTAGTAGTGAATTGATTTCTGTAATACAAAAACTGAGCCAAGAACACATCGAACAATAAAGAACACCCATAGAGCAAAAATAAATAAATAAACCTTTTTCTCAAATCATCTTCCGTGACTGCATCTAAGGAATGCATTCAACGCTAGACCTTGCAAAACGAGAAATATTATGTAGACATAATAAAAAAGTGTTTGCGTTTCTCAAAAATTACTCTTCATTCACTAATTGGTGATAAATATTGAGCAGTTAAGGGAGCTCCTTCAACAACCACACGTATAGGAATTGGAAAGCATAGTGTCGAGGACTGGGGCGATGTTTTTTGTTGCCAGTCTCATATTACCATCATCTTGAGTACATTTCTGCGACCACCGCTTGAAGGTACGGTAGAATACCGCATGTCACAGTAACAGAATTTTTAAGAATGTGGATTTAGCACCTCTCTATAATATCTCCTCGATATCAAAAAGTGCTGAGTGGCTGTAGGGTCAATGGCTATTGATGTAAATTTTTCATCAGTGGTCGACCTAAAAGATGCCTTAGTATCCCAGTTCTCTGATGGTTACCGAAGAACGTGGTGTCTCTGTAAGACAATTGAACAATGCTGTATTTCGCAAGATATCTATGGTGTCATAAAACTTCGGATGCAAAATCATCCTAAAGAAAATAATGTTAGTAAGGAACAACATTGCGAGGTAAATAATAAAAGATTGCCACGTGGATTTTAAAATATCACCATTCAACATGTCTAAACCATTAAGGCGACTAGCAGGATTGGTTAAGTCTAAAAAGAAACCAAACACGTATATTCTTCATCTATGAGAAAGAACTAGTTGCTAGGATGAATTTCTTAGAACAGTATGCTATAGACATCAGACAATGGAGACGCCTCATTCTAAACTACGCGAAATGGAAAGTAAGTTAGAAAGGTTACGTAGAAAGGGATAAGATTCTCTTTAAAACCATACCAGACCTGTATTTATAAACTGCAAGGCAAATGGTAGCCTGTTTTGAATAACAAAAGTTTTCTTCGGCGTGTTAGGCTTAGTAATGTGATTTATTTTTTTGTGTTTTCATATTTTTGTCCTCTCTGTTTAGGTAGGTGTTTCAGTACCAGTGCACTAAGGTTAACCAACTGCTGGCTACATAATGTATGAGGTTTAATAAGAAGAATGTGTCCCATTATGAAAAAAGTAATTTCTCTGTATTTCCGTTTAGAGAAATGGTATGATATACTTTTGAAATTCGTTACAAAATGAATATGTTCATAAAGTTGGTACTGCAAATAGAGGTCTGCATATTAGCGATAGTACTCGCTCGTGCTCGGTCGAGTGCGGCACGCTCGGTCTTGGCTGGTGCGAGTATGAATGCTCGGAGCGCGGGGGTGCTCGATCGAAGCGGGGAGGGCAGCTACTCTGCTGTTGTGGCCGACTCGGCAGCTCCGTCTGTCCGAGGGCTGATGCTGATTCTGATACAGACTATTCCCACCAGCTGACGGAAACGCACTCAAACCTGTTTAATTGTGCCATACACGAATATTAATGCATGTTGTACAAATAAGGATAATATAATGTTTCAGTGATCACGTTAGTTGTTGAAACCTCGAAGCCAGTTTACTATTTCGTGGGATTTCAGGCAAAAGAGATTGAATTTCAAACGTGTGCTAATTTTTGCAGGCAAAGAATTCACATGTATTCATTCAATATAATCTGGAGGATGAAAGTAAGAAATGGAACGAAATAAATATCGTAAGGGTAATTCTACCACTCAGAAAAAATTATATAGTGACTGGAGAACACTAAAACATTTGACGGGTCATAACAGAAGGTACAGGCATTTAAGAAGCCAGAAAAGCATATGAGTCTACATTGCCATTGACCGATGAAAAATTTAAAATTTATAATCATACGAGATTCCAATACCATGTGCTGCAATAATAGTAATTTGTTTTAGTCCTTTTCGATGTTTGACACTATAAGCAAAAGTCGCTCCACTTCCGTTGACTTTCAAACGCGAGACTGACACCATTGTACAACAGGTCTTCACCTACAAAAACTAAAGGTATCAGTGTAAGCACTATTTTGAAAACTGTTGAAGTTTTAGATACATTTCACTTATAGTAACGTATAACGTAAATCGTAGCGACCAGTAAGCTACACACTGACAAGCCTTTTCAGTATAAGACAATACGCCAGAAAAAATGAGCGATTTAACACAGACTTTACGAATTATGGATAAGTAAACGGTTTATTGAAAAGTTAATACTTCACACTAAAACGTGTAAAAAATAATCAGATTTTTACTGCTTACTTTCTACAAAATCAACTGAGAGACATTAGTGAAATAAAAAAACAAGTGCGCGAGATGAAAACTAATGATTTTCTTCTTTTTCTAGAAATGTGAAACGCTTTGCTAAAAAAAAAAAAAAGTAATACGTTTATAAAACAATGTAACGTACTTTTATATACCACCGTCTATTTTCAAAGCATGAAAACTGGAAGAGTAGATTTATCATTTTCTTAAAGTAGACGGCCGGCAATTTCGGGCATGGCGTGGTGGAATGAGCACGAGGAAAATAGATGCAGTTGATCGTTGCGTGCCAAGCGACTACATTGAGATCTGCCGGTGTCAGGGAACTACGTGCCTCTTCAGTTCGAGCGAGCAAAGACGCCAGATGCAGACCTCTGCCGCAAAGTACCTAAACGTGATTAAATCCAGCATCATAGGTGAAAACCTTTCCCTAAACGTTTTTCTTTCTTAAGATCAAATCAAATGTTCAAATGTTTGTAGAGCTATGGGACCAAACTGCAGTGGTCATAAGTCCGTAGACTTACAAACTATTTAAACTAACTTACACTAAGAACAAAACACTCATACACAAATACACTCATTACCGAGGGAGAACCCGAACCTGCAACGGGGAGCAGATGCGCACTCCGCAGCAAGACGCCTTAAAGCGCACGGCCTCTCCTGCCCGGCCTTTATTAAGAAAAGTTAATGACTTTTCACCCGAATCGCAGCAAGTGTATCGTCAGGCGTGCCCCATGGGAGTGTGATAGGACCGCTATTATTTTCTATCTATTTAAATGATCTGATGGACAGACTAACTCGTAATTTGCGGCTGTTTGCTGATGATGCTGTGGTGTATGGGAGGGTGTCGTCTGTAACTGACTGTAATAGCATACAGGATGACTTAGACAAAATTTCTAGTTCGTGCGAAGAATGGCAGTTAGCTCTCAATGTAGAAAATGTAAGGTGATGCGCATGAGTAGAAAAAACAATCCTATAATGTTCGAATACAGCATTAGTAGTGAGCTTCTTGATGCTGTCGCGTCGTTTAAATATCTAGGCGTAACATTGCAGGGCGATATGAAATGGAACGAACATGTAAGGACAGTTGTGCGTAAGGCGGACAGCCGACTTCGGTTTATTGGGAGAATTTTGGGAAGATGTACTTCACCTGTAAAGGAAACCGCGTATAAAACGCTCGTACGACCACGTCTGGAGTATTGCTCAAGTGTTTGGGACCCGCAGCAGATCAAAATGTTCAAATGTTTGTGTAGTCTATGGGACTTAACTACGGGGTCATCAGTCCCTAAACTTACATACTACTTATGAACTACTTACGAACTAGGACGGCACAAATATCCATGCCCGAGGGGGGATTCGAACCCCCGACCGTAGTGGCTGTGCAGACCGTGACTGGAGCGCCTCAGTCTCCTCGGCCACCGCGGCCGGCCCGCAGCAGATCAGTTTAAAGGAAGACATAGAGGCGGTTCAGAGGCGAGCAGCTAGATTTCGCGTAAAGATCACAAAGACAAGATAAGAGAAATTAGGGCTCGTACGGAGGCATATAGGGATTATTTTTTTCCTCGTTCCAGTTTGGAGTGGAATAGGAAAGGAAATGCCTAGTAGTGGTACAGTGTATGGTACAGTGTACCCTCCGCCACGCACCTTACGGTGAATTGTGGAGTATGTATGTAGATGTAGATAGAATTTCAAATAGGTGAATTATTGACTTTTACTGTGAAGTGTCGTCCAATTTATAGCCGGCAACAGAAACGCCACGTCTTAATACAACGGAATTGATAACGTTGTTGTTGGGTTTTTGAGGGGACTAAACAGCTAGGTCATCAGTCCCCAACTGATAACGATTAACTTGTAATTCCGTTAATCTCCAAAAGTTATATGCGGAATTTATACCGACGTCATACATTCTACACTGTGTCTACAGCGTGGGAATGAGAGTTTTAGTGTCAGGTGAGCTATATAGAGTGCGACTGAGTAAGAGTGTGACAGGTTTGGGGAAGCTGGGCTTCTTTTTTGTGTGAGGGCTAATGTCTCATCGGCAGCGAGGTCATTAGGGCCGGCGCATCAGCTCACCTGCACACGCAGGGGAACCACCACAGTCTTAATCACTTCTCCTTCTCCTTTGCAAGGGTCATACATTCCTGTAACCCATTTGGTCTCGTTAAAGTATGTACACCTTACTCCTAGTGGTTTCGGAGGTATTTATTAGGATTATTTATTAAGAAACTTATTGTCATATACAAATGAAATGGAAGTTATAGAAGTAAAGGATGGTTTGAATTTTCGTACGATCGTTTTCTAGCAGGTGTTAGACAGAGGATAATATCAGTATCATAGCCCACAATAAAGCTTTTCTGTAGTCCTCGTGCTCCACCATTGCTAACCGTCAGGCAAATAATCGCACTCATCAGTGTTAACACTGTTCCAACCAAAGAGTGCTATTTGTCCATCCTAGATGCATTGTAAAGCTATAGGCAAAATTAATGATGTTGCATGCTGACTTCTTCGCCGAATTGCCGTGATGGCAACCTGGTTTCTATACTCATAGAGTTTAACACACGCCGCTATCCTCTAACACTAAACACTGGAGCTTTTACTCCGTCAGAATGTGCCCTGCCAACCGAGCCCTTCTTTCAGACAAGTTACGCAGGAAACTGCTTTTCTAAAAAATGTTCTAATGTTTGTATAGTCTATGGGACTTAACTACGGGTTCATCAGTCCCTAAACTTACAAACTACTTATGAACTACTTACGAACTAGGACGGCACAAATATCCATGCCCGAGGGGGATTCGAACCCCCGCCCGTAGTGGCCGTGCAAACCGTGACTGGAGCGCCTTAGTCTCCTCGGCCACCGCGGCCGGCACTGCTTTTCTTCCTTATTAGTTAGGCGGTTCACTGGTTTAATGCTCAGCATTCTTTTGTAGCGCTACATTTCGGAAGCTTTTATTCTCTTCCCATCTGAATTACTTGTCATCCACGTTTCACTTCCGACCAAGGCAGTATTCCAATCAAACGCTTCCAGAAAATATTTCCTTACACTTAAGTCTAGATCTTTAATTTACAGAATTCTCTTCTTCAGATACCCTTTTCTTGCCTCTGACATTCTTCATTTTATATCCTCTCTATTGCAGACATTATGAGTTATTTAGCTGCAAACCCTTCTATTAATTTTGGTTTCTCATTTCTTAATCTAATTCCCCGAACATCTGATTTAACGCTACCGAGCGGGAGAAGCCGCGTGGTCTAAGCCGTCAAGCTACGGAGTGGGTGGCCGCTACTGCCGGAGATCGAGTCCTCCATCGGGCATGAGTGTTTGTGTTGTGTTTAGTGTAAGTTGGTTTAAGTAGTCTGTAAGTCTAGGGACTGATGACCATAGCAATTTGGTTCAGTAGATTTACAAACATTTGTACATTTTGATTTAATTCGTCTGGGTCCTATTATATTTCTCTTGCATTTTTCAATGTGTGTCTGATATCCTCCTTTCAAATCACCGCATCCTCTCAGCTGCAATTCGAAAGGGCTTCTGTCACTGGTATATTTAGAGTGCCATACGCAAATCGCAAGGTTGGGTTTTCCATTTTTTTTTTTTTTTTCTCTGTTAATCTTAAAACCCTTTTACAAATTTCTCCATTTCCCTGCACAGTTTAATGTAAAGATTGAATAACAATGGAAATACGCTACAAACCTGTCATACTCCCACCTCAACAACTGTTTCCCTTTCATGACTTTCGACTCTTATGACTGTCGTCCGGTTTCTCTCCAAGGCGTCATTAACCTTCTCCATATTTAAACACGGCGACCTTCAGAATTTTAAAGAATTTATTCTAGTCAACATAGTCAATAGCTTTCTCTATACCTACAAAATTCAAAAACGTAAATTTGCTTCTACCTTCCAAAATTAAACGTAGTACCAGCTTTGCCTCCCGTGTTCCTACACATGCCCAGAAGTAAAAATGTTTTTCCTTGGAATTGCTTCTATCAGTTGTTCCATTCTTCTGTAAATAATTCGTGCCTTTCTTATGTAACCATGAGTTATTAAATTACTGAGACTTTCATGGCATCTACACCTGTCAGTACCCAATTTCTTTTGAATTATTACATTCTTCGAGAAATTTGAGTGTGTTTCCCATGACTCAAATTTCTTGCACACCAGATGGAAAAATTTACTCAGCACCGGGCCAACCAAAGATATCAGCAGTTCTGAGGAAACGTGGTTAACCCCAGGGTTTTGGGATTGACGACCAGTTTAGTTCCTTAAACCCCTCCCTTTTCAAATCAGCCGGCCAACCAAAGAATCAAACAACCAAGCAACCAGGTGCTTTGTTTCGGCTGAGATCTTTAGGTGATCTGTGAAATATTGTAGCTTCCGTCTCATCTTCATGTACTTCCTTTTACCTTACTGTAGTGCTTCCTTCAATTTAATTTCCCGGTAGGTCCTCCACATATTCCATCCACCATTCAGTTTTCCATTCTTTGCTTAGTGCTAATTCTGATATTCATATTCTCCAAACGTCTCTTCAATTTTTATAGACGTAATGTGTCTGTTCCCTAGTTGTACACGCTTTATAGACTTACATTTCTCCTTATGCACTACTGGTTAGCGTGTTACTCTTTCTACAATCTCAGTTCTAGAAGTGTTCATTTTCTTTCTCCTACTTTACTTACATCAGGTAAATTCAGTGTCTTCTAAGATATCTTAGGATTTCTACTAGACCTTGAGGTTCTACCTATTTGATCATCTGCTTGCTTCACTATTTCCTAACCCCAATCAACCAAATCATGTTCGACAGTGTTTCTTTCTCCCAAGGCTCTCTTTGAAGCTCTCAATCAAATCTTATTATTTCAAAGTAATCATGTTCAATCTAAGGAGATTATCATCTATTTGCAGATTCTTCAGTTTTAATGCACAGCTCGTAACCAATAAATTATAGCCAGAATACACATCTAACGCTGGAAGTGTATTACAGTTTAAAATTTGCTTCCTAATCATAGCCATACCAAAATGAATCTGACGTGAATTCCCAAGTAGGCAGGAGGAGGAGGCCGCTGCGGATTAGCCGTGCGTACTGGGGCGCCGTGCTGCGGTGCGCGCGGCCTTTCGCCGTCGGAGGTTCGAGTCCCTCCTCGGGCATGTCTATTTGTGTTTTCCTTAGGTTAGTTTACCTTAGTGTAACTAGTTTGTAACCTACGGACTTATAACCCAGCAGTTGAGTCCGATATATTTACAAACATTTGAACGGGAGGATGGCGATAACAGATCATAAAGTGTGCGTAAAGAAAAGTCAGAAGTAGTGATACGGGACGTATAAAGTGCAGTTCGATACGTAGAAGGATTTGATTAACATTTCTGCAGGATTATTAAAAAAAAGGAGCACAGTACAGAATCATAAACTTTTTCTTCTCTGACAACAGGGGAAGTGAGAGGAACATTAGAATGTGCACTGTCGATCGTGGACGAGGCGGGTCATCAGCATAAGTTATATTTTTCATGCCTCAGACTTGGTATCTCATCTAGATCTGAACTGGGAGGACAACTTCCACTGGAGATTAATTATTTTGCCTGGGCGTGTCATCTGAGATCTAAACTGCATCGAAGTTTTTTACGTAAGGCGGCAGTGGCCTTACGCAGGTCACTTCCTCTGCTAAACCTGAACCAGCCATGCCAATTAATAGTCGATGCCGTAATTGAAAAGGCGTGTACTCCTTCGGATTATTTTTCCATTGCTACCTCTGACTATGTAAGCGATTTTTGTTTCTACCTCCACTTGGTAAAGTCAGAATAATATTTTTAATCACATTGTACATATTTTACACGAGCATCGCGATTAGATATACAAGTTTTCGTATAAACAGCGTATTTTTCACAGAATGTTGACTGGTCCATTCTTTGATATATGAAAAATTTCAAACTCGATTTTTCAATTAAAACGGAAAGGCTGTACTTGTCCCCAGTATTTAATGATACGCAATTAATCACTGTCTATAATTGTCGTCATATATCGAAAGAGAAATTAGCATAAGTATAGGTGTTCTGCGTGTAATTTGAATCGACAAGTCAGCTTAGCCTGGAAATTGTCTCTCAGGCTTTGCCGCGTGCAAATGATCTCTCCTCTCTTACTGTCTCTCTCTGAGAAAGAGAGAGAGAGAGAGAGAGAGTGGAGGGGGCTGGGAGGGGGAGGAGGGAACTGAGACAAACACAAACACACAAACACACACACACACACACACACACACACACACACAAATAGCAAATCCTAGATATTTTTACATCAATACCGCCAACATAACCTCGGCTCTAATGAGACTCGACTGCGAGAAACCGTCTCAAGGTGGTTATCGAGGTTTTAAAAGATGTCGGTAACGAAGAAGATAAGGCACCAAACTCGTACCAACTAGTGATACTGGTTTCCTGTATAAAACACGTGGTTACTGTAAGATTCAATAGATCCGTGTTTTTAAACTATAGTTAAGAGAAAAAGTTGTGGCATTTGTTTTTGTTAACGGATATAAATTATTATTACAAGTATGTCGAAGACGGTATTAATAAATATCAAGAGAAACCATAACGCGTAGTGCCGCAGTGGTGAAGATACGAGAACCGTTTTTGACTGTGTTCAGATCCACGTAGCGCTTACCAAATATGGGCCTATATAAAGTTCAACCAATGTTGAAACGATTCTTCTGCAAATCAAAAGGGTGATTTCTTTCCATGATCCAGCTTTGTGCTCTCGTGTTCGACTGTGAACATTCGTTCATCACAGGACAGGTTACTCTGTAACTTCAAAATTTGATCTGAAGATGGGCAGCTGTCCCGAAACCGGTAATGTTTTAGAAAATATAAGCGATCTGGAGACGGATATTCAAGAATTTTATTAGGAAATATCGTTCATTTGAAACTCAACTTACCCTATTCTCACATGACATCTTGCGAGCCATGGATGAAGGGCAACAGGCGGATTGTGTTTTTCTCGATTTGAAAAAGGCATTCGATGCGGTGCCATACAGCAGACTACTAACGAAGATACGAGCATATGGAATAAGTTCACAGATTTGTGACTTTCTAGAAGACTTCCTACGTAATAGAACGCAGTACGTTGTTCTCGACGGCGAGTGTTCATCAGAGACGAGTGTATCGTCAGGCGTGCCCCAGCGGAGTGTGATAGGACCGGTATTATATTCTATCTACATAAATGATCTGATGGACAGAGTAACTTGTAATTTGCGGCTGTTTGCTGATGATGCTGTGGTGTTTGGGAGGGTGTCGTCTTTAATTGACTGTAATAGCATACAGGTTAGACAAAATTTCTAGTTTGTGCGAAGAATGACAGCTAACTCTCAATGTAGAAAAATTAAGGTGATGCGCAAGAGTAGGAAAAAAATCCCATAATCTTCGAATACAGCATTAGTAGTGAGCTTCTTTATGCAGTCGTGTCCTTCAAATATCTAGGCGTAACGTTGCAGAGCTATATGAAATGGAACGAACATGTAAGGATAGTTGTGAGTAAGGCGGACAACCGACTTCAGTTTATTGGGAGAATTTTGGGAAGATGTACTTCATCTGTAAAGGAGACCTTGTATAAAACGCTTTTACGACCACGTCTTGGGTATTGCTCAAGTGTTTGGAACCCTCAGCAGATCAGTTTTTAAGGAAGACATAGAAGCAGTTCAGAGGCTAGCAGCTAGGTTTGTTACTGGTAGGTTCGACCAATGCGAGTGTCACGGAAATGCTCCGGGAACTCAATTGGGGATCGCTGGAGGAAAGACGACGTTCTTTTGTGAATTTCTGCTGAGGAAATTTAGAGGGCCGGAATTTGAAGCTGAGTGTAGTACGATCTTGCTGCCGCCTACTTACATCTCGCGTAATGATCACAAAGACAAGATAAGAGAAATTAGGGCTCATACGGAGGCATGTAGGCATTCTTTTTTTCCTCGTACTATTTGGGAGTGGAATAGGAAAGGAAATGGCTAGTAGTGGTACGGTGTACCCTCCGCCACGCACCTTACGGTGTATTGCGGAATTCTATGTAATTTGAAATTTCCTGGTGTTTGTTCGTTCCCCTCTCTTTATTGTCTTTAATGTCCATCCAGTAGTTGATTTCAATTTTCCTGCATATGATAACTCTCTTTTGCTCCTTTGTTAATTTTTGCCATTTTATTTTCGGTCAGTTGACTTACGTAATTTATTTTCAAGCATATTTTAAAACTTACTACAATAAAGTCAAGGAAGGACTGTTACTGTTTGCTGTTGGAAGACGCATTTATCCAGTAGCTCTCATCGTGTGAGTCTTTTTGGATTTTGGTCTCCTATTAAAAAATTGAAATTTGAAACTACCTTGTAGTGGTATTATAGATATTCTGGAGGATCCCCTGGATAAAATAATGGTTTGTAGGTGGAAGCAATATGGAAGTGTGTTGAGACTGTAAATTAATAACCTTAAAAATAATAGTAACATCAACCTCAGTCTTTTTCTCTGATGATGCAGTTATCTGTAGTGAATTACTGGATATGAAAGATAGGTTCACCATCATGACCCAACGTTGTACATTACTAAGGTAAAATTGAGTCTTAACCGAATACAGCTTCAATTTTTCAATGTATTTCAATTGGAGGAACTTTTCCTTCCGTCAGTTACAAATGTTTTTCAATTAGTGACATAGTCGTGTTAGGCACCACCATGTCACAAGTTACAGTTTGGAGCTCTCTAGTTGCAGAAAGCTGCAGCTGCTTCATCAAAACGGAAAAGTTTTACATCAACCGATATTGAAAACAAAATACCAAATTTGCAAGCATTGCATTTCAGCACGTCCTCGTCTTCAGACTCTTTTAAGCCTTATGTGTTATAGTTGGATGACAGAAGTAATAAAAATGTCAAAAATTCACACTTACGAGGTACGACAAATACCCTTGCTTCCCAGCGTTACCAGTCTCCTTAGAGCGCTGTTATAGTCACAGATAATTATAATTCTTTTATGTCATTAATAGTGTCACCAGCACCTGCAGTGTTGCATCTGGATTCTTCTTTAACAGAGCGTTGTAAATGTAGGGTGACTTTTTAGTCTCATCTACAAATCAGTCAAGATACTAGTTTCAGCAGAAATTGCTGCCGTCCTCTGATGCTAACCTCGATCAAAAATTGAAATAAATAGGTATCAGTCTCTCTGTCGTATTGGGAAAGTGTTCAAATTATAACCGTACATCTCCATATGGGATCGCTGAAACAATAAAACAACTAAAATGTTGCCTGTATATCATATATATGAAGTCCCACCATGGTTTGGCCTGCCTGGGCTCAGTCTTTCTCAGTGGTCACTGACGTAAAGAATTAGCAATGGGGCCGTTTTTGGTGCACCTCATATTGGTCATACACGTTTTATATCTGTTTTATTAGTTTGACTATTCACTACGGCGGTGTACTTTTAGGGGAGAGGGGGGTTCGAATCCCCCCTCGGGCATGGATATTTGTGACGTCTTTAGTATAAGGTAGTTGATAAGTAGTTTGTAAGTTTAGGGACTGATGACCCCGTAGTTAAGTCCCATAAGCTTAACAAACATTTGAACGTTTTTGGTGTACTTTTATAACTTGGGCTCAACCCCAGTACTGCGATAAGACTAAAACCTATTTATTTATTTATTTGAGTGGGATCAGCATCTAAGGATGGAAGCAAGTTCTGCTGAAACTGTAATGGAATAAATTATTTCAATGCAAGCGGTCTTGGTATTTAATGTAATAAGTGATGCCAGATCGCCGCCATGAAATGTGTAACTTATAGTCACAAATATGTTGTTATCGAATGTGTATACACACGGTGATTTTTTTCACCGTATACAAACTCTAGAGGTTGATCGAGTAGAGAGCAGAGAACCAGAAAGGTTTGAATTTTGCACCGAAGCCTAAACGTTTACCTGTTGTTGATTTTATTAGTTCTATCGAATAGGCTGTTTTCAAATTACCTTCTGACATTAAAGAGGAGGTTAGGAGAGCTAGGGCACGTCCCCCTGTGAGTAATATAATAGTAAGTGAGGCAGCTGCCTTACGTTCACTTAGGATGGATTCTGAATTCCTGATATTGTTATTTTACCTGCGGACAATGGAAATGCCACTGTTGTTTTAAACAAGCAGGATTATCTTCAAACAATGCAATGTTTGCTTTCTGATTCAGCACATCGCAGGATTTCTGCTGACCCTACAAAAAGTGTTGAGAGGAAGACCAATAACCTCCTTAAGGAAAGTTCTTTGTCACAGGAAACTATCAAGAGTCGTAATTCGTATTGTGCTGTACCTCCTAAATTATATGACCTTCCTAAGGTTCTTAAAGATGGGTGCCCTCTTAGGCCTATTGTGTCAAAGATTGGTGCTCCCACATATCGTGTGGAAAAAAATCTTGCTGGTTTGTTGAACCCACTGGTAGGCCATTTTGAACACCACATTAATAACTCGGTGGATTTCCCACGTCGATTGGAGTGATTGCACTTGGCCGACTCGGATAATTTGGTTAGTTCTGATGTGATTTCTCTTTTCACTCGCGTTCCTCTGTCTGATTCGTTGCAACTAATTGATACGAAGTCTGGTACTGATTTAAACAATTTATTTCGACATGTTTTGACTTCCACCTACTTTTTATTCAATGACGAGTACTATGAGCAGACAGATGGAGTTGCGATGGGAAGCCCTTTGTCACCTATAATTGCTAATTTATTCTTGGAGGACTTTTAAGATCGTGCACTGGAGTCAGCGGCGTTGAAACCTGCTTGTTTGTTTCAGATATGTAGACGACACTTTTGTTGTTTGGCCTCATGGTAATGAGAAATTAAATTATTTTTTGGAACATCTAAATTCAATCCACCCCAACATCCGTTTCACAATGGAAGTGGAAATGAATGGTTGCCTTCCCTTCCTTGATGTGTTGGTCAGGAGAAAGGCAGATGGTACGTTGGGACATGTTGTTTATAGGAAGCCAACGCATACTGATTTGTATTTGCAAGCTGATAGTTGTCACCACGCAGCTCAACGTGAATGGGTTCTTCGAACTTTAGTGCATAGGGCTCACGTCATTTCTGACCCGGAAAGTTTGCCCACTGAGCTGTCCCATCTGGAGGTAACTTTTCGACAGAATGGCTATGGTGAAGGGCAGATTAAAAGAGCGTTGCGCTCTCGACCACATGTGCAACGGGCTAGTGATGATAGCACAGAGTCACCACCCACGTCAGTGGGCTTTCTGACATACGTTGGCAGCACTTCCAACAATATTGGCTGCATTTTGCGTAAAAACAATGTAAAATGTGTGTTTCGTCCACCTTCTAAATTTAAGTCACTGTTGGGATCCGTTAAGGATGATCTCGGTTTGCGAAAGACGGGTGTCTAACGTATTCCACGTAGCTATGGCATTTCATATGCTGGTCAAATTATTAGGACCGTTGTATTGAGCATAAACGTCACACACGTTTACAAGAGCCAAACAAATCTGCTGTGGCCGAACACTGTCTTGACACAGGTCACCCTGTGGAACACAACAAAACGGAAGTTCTGGTATGCACTTCCAACTACTGAGACTGTGTTATCAAGGACGCGATAGAAATAAAACTAGGTGACAACCTTATGAAGAGGAATGGAGGGTTCTGCTTAAATTCCGCTTGGGATACTGCTCTCTCACTTGTCAAAAAACAGAGGGACAAAACTAATCCGACCTCATCCGTCGAGAACTGATGTTTATTATCGATATTCTGACCGATTTCATCTATAGTCGTGTCGGCACTGTGTGCTTGCTTGCTCGGTGTGTGTTGCCTTTCCTGTTTACTCATTGAAAACCGAGGTTTTAAAGATTGTTGCACATTGCTTCCTCACTACAGTTTCGCCTTGTAAATGGCAGGGTGGTCTCCTCACGAAATATCGGCCGTCGTCGATTTTGATACCTGGCTGCTTAGCCGTAAGTTTTTCGTAACCCTGTAGATGTTGTAAGACGATTAATTATCAAATTTGCGGTGGATCTGCTTGATGAGAGAATATTTTGTTGACTGTCAGTTGGGAACAATGGCCGTAGTAGTTTGGTCCCATTCAAATCACAAACCAAACCAAACTGCCAATCATCAACATCACTTTGGTGACATTAAAGTAAAGCTGGCAAAGCAGGGCTCCCTTGTAGAGAGTGCTTCCTCCTGCAGTGAACTCAGGACCCACGTAAGCTACGCCGGCTAGCTGCAGAAACGACACTCAGTCCTCATGGACTACGATTTTTGTTTCGTTATTTTCCTCAAACTCTTACGGTTACGTTAATAATAAGATATTTAAATACTTAGGTCAGATTTATTTAACTTTCCATTGACAAGTTGTACAAATTAAATTCAGTTTTTGTCGTATCGAAAAGAAGATTGTGTTAATACGACTCATTAGCCATTGCACTACGCTGAGCAGATATAATCAAGTCCATTGAAGAATATGTCTTTTACAAACCCGAAAAAGTATTTCATTTTACGTGGAAAGTCGACGAGTTTTCGGTACCGATCTTGTGCATGTCAGTCCCAAAATTGCAACATCACTTTCAGTTCGGGAAAACATAAATGGATCGTTTTGTAAAAAGCGTAATTCTTCAGGGAACGACATCTAACACAGTATCAAAAAGTATTCAAAAAAGAAAGAGTGAATTTATCCGTCTGTTTTGAAATATTGGAAAATCACCCGACTTCCTCTCTTTACTGAAAACCTTGAAAAGCTATTCTACAACAGAAAAATAATCGTACCTACTAATCTTCCAGCACTTTCTCAAAGAATTTCCGAATGAAATTGAATATCTTCGTATTTATCGTCAACCTCTACTAAAAATTATTTCAGTTTAAGATGAGACTGTGATCGATTTCCTCTTTGTATTACATTCGTTATATTTATTACATATTTCAGAGAGAAAATCAATCTGACACTTGTCTGACAATGATTTCTGATAAATAATACCATTAAATGTTGAACAATTTATTTTATTTTTGCTTGACTGTGTAACGAAACTTTTTTGCTGCCGGCCACTATTAGATCTTCATACAGTAAGCAAACGATGTCACTGTGTGCCACAGTGGGAGTGGGAATGGTTCATGAGGCATCCCTTGCCAGCTCTGCATTCAAGTAACAAGCTGTGAAGAACAAACGTACCTTAAGGCTTGGATAAATGTTTCATGTATTTTTTCAGCGTAAGATTTGTCTATAAATTCAAATTTCAATGACTTCCTTTGCCCTTCTAATAAACCATGCAATATTATGTTTATAACATCCGTTGATCACATTAATGTTTTGGAACAAACAAATTAGAATCGTAAGCATGGGAAATAATTCGTATGTCTTACAAATAACATTTAAAAATTATAATTGTATACATTATTATTCTAGACCTACAAAATATTAAATTTGATTTCTCTTCACGTCGTCTAATACATGTTGTAAGAACACTTACATGAGATTTTTTCTCTCTCTGTTTTCAGAACTTATTTTGTGATTTGCGTAAGTTTGATCACATTTTATTCGTAGTATTATAATGACATTTGTCTTACGCGGAGGGATACACAGAATTATTTATATTAATGTAAATGTGGGCTGATAACTGACTGTAACATTAATTGATGGCTGCCGGCCGCGGTGGTCGAGGTGACAGAGGCGCTTCAGTCACGGTCAGCACGGCCACTACGGTCGGGGGTTCGAATCCCCCCTCGGGCATGGATATTTGTGCCGTCCTAGTTCGTAAGTAGTTCATAAGTAGTTTGTAAGTTTAGGGACTGATGACCAAACAGTTGAGTTGAATTGATGGCCATAGTGCACTGCAGGTTTTTATTATTAAATGCTATAACTCCAGTTTTTTTTTTTTTTGTTTTTTTTTGTTTTTTTTTTTTTTTTTTTTTTTTTTTGCAATGTGCTGCCATCACTGCTGAAAGCTCAAGCATACACTTGGCGGATTACAAATCCATTTTGTTGTAAGGTAAAGAAAAATTGGTATATTTCTCGTAAAGGTCCTGTTACATCTAATAAATTTGAGGCACTCTATAGTAGAATGTACGTTAATACAAATACGGTTTACAGACATCAAAATGTATTCCTCAGCACGATTCTAGGGGTTCATGACCCTTCATATAAAATGAAGTAGAGATAAACAAGAATAACATATCAGTTCTCCTTAGTGTTCATGAAAACAGTAACTAACAAGTTGTACGATAATAACTTAGGCAAACAGAAGTTGTGTTCCAGATTGCAGCACACACCAGTGCCCCTTGTACTCGGTAAGATGCCCTCTTTCACTGATAAATGACTGTATTTGTCATGGCGTACTGTCCACTAGATCATCAAAGGATTGTTAGTCGAGATTGTCCCACTCCTGAATGACGATTCGGTGTAGATCTCTTAGATTGGTTGGTAGGTTGTCTCGTCCAATAACATACCTTTGCAATGTATCCCAGACGTGTTTGCTTGCTTCAACGTCTGGCGAAGATGCTGGTCATTCTAATCTTGGATATCATTATCAAAGAGGAAATCATTCACAAGATGCGTACGACGAAGGCGAATTGTCGTCCTTTGAAACCAATCCCTCACCTAAATAATGCGGATACGGTTGCACCATATGTCGGAGGATGTCATTCCTGTACCGTATAGTCGTTTGATTGCCTTTTACGTCAACCTGTGGTGCTCGGTGGCCCCACATATTGCCGCCGCAAAATATCAGGGAACCACTACCATGGTACACTCTTTGGATGGCGTTTCTAAGAGGTTCAGGCTGCCTTCAAAAACATCTCCGACGACTGTCTGATTAAAGGCACTTGATACCAATTCTGATGAGTCCATTTAACATGCTGTTGGGGCCGTCTGTACCGCATTGCATGGTGTCCAAGTGTCAAAGCTGGATCTCACCATGGGCGTCGGGTGGAAGTTGCTTGTCATGCAATTTATTACTTATAATTTGAGTCGAAACACGTCATGTGGCTGCATGAAAAATCATTATTCTTAATGGTGGCGGTTCTCGCAGGGTTCCTCCGAGATGAAATCCTTAAGCAGCGATCATCAGTTGCTGTGGTAGCATTTGGGCGGCTAGAGCTAGGCAACTCATCAACAGTTACTTTACCTCTGTACATCATTCACGTCCAAACAACATCGCTTTTGTTCACTCCAAGACGTCTGGAAACTTCCCTTGATAAGGGGTCCCTCCTGACAGAAATAACAATGCGATTACGATCAAACTTCGAAACTGACCTTCTAGGTATGGCAGAACTAGTCAACATAAGCACTGAACTTCCTTCCCGGTGAAACTGGTTGGCTGTGTTACCCACTCAATCGCAGTGACACTGCTCATGCGTGGCTGTGTCCATATAACTACTGGTTCATTGACTTCGATGAACAATCTAAAATTCTTTGTTCTTGAAGCAATATACACATTCAACGTGTGATCAGGGGATCTTGTATACAAGGTAATGCAACACTTTTCTTGATGTGCGTATGTGCAGCCCATTCTGTATGAATTATAATTTAAAAAGTTTTCTTTGATCACTGGGAAGTGAAAAAGCCATTTTCGTATAAGGTAGTGGTAACTTTCTGACAGTAACATAACTGCAGAAAGAGGGGTAACAACTGAAAGTGCCGAAAAAAGTGTCATGGATGACACCAAGGACATTTATGAATTATTTACTAAGTAAAATATATAACTAAAAAAAGAAGATCAAATGTTTGTAAAGCTTATGGGACTTAACTGCAGGGTCATCAGTCCCTAAACTTACAAACTAACTTATACTAAAGACGGCACAAATATCCATGCCCGAGGGGGATTCGAACCCCCGACGGGGAACGACCTCGCGCATCGTAGCATAGAGCCTCAATGCGCTCGGCTGCGGCTATAAGTAACAATATTGGCCATTATGTTGCATTAAATGTGCCATAACTGTTGAACTACACTCATATTCAGGTAAAACAGAACACCTTGAAAGACAAGAGAAAGGAAGTTCATATTCACATGTCATGTACATTATTATGTTCTGTAACAATGATTAGCATTTGAACTATGTCGGCCTTCCGCGCGGGAGTGGCCGTTGGGCACTAGGGCGCCTAGCGGCGAAGTACGCGTCTGCTCCCCGTCGGAAGTTCGCACCCTCCAAAGAGAAGATGCACACATCATCCTAATGACATTGTGATCTACCTCTTCCTCGGCGTTGGCGCAGCACTATCAGGGGTGACTTTATTAAGGAATGGGTTACGTGCACGTCTCCAGTTCTCAGCCTATGTGTGACTAATGTGCAGAAACATGCGAGACAACATATGGAGATACGTCATTGGGGACTTGAATGATATTAGTGTTTTTGAGCGAATTTAGGTCCTGTTCGTTTGAAAATGAAGACCGCATTAAGGTTATCCCCAGACAGGAAGAGCAGCATCACAGTGACTGCATTCTCACAAGACATATAGCGCTAACTACAGGTATTGTTGTTTAGTTCATATCAAGGGTATTGTAACCAGGTTGACCTTCGTGAGTGACATCCTGTGACACGTAGTCATACGTTTTCTGCACGACACCCCAAACACAAATTTTCAGAAAAACAGACACGACCCCATGTTGTTCCACAGACACCTACCTTCCTGATATCGCAACATGTCTCTTGCCTTTGCCTGACAGATCAGCAGACTTGTCATCAATCGTAAAACGACCGGGTCAGCACTGTGACCTTGTTGTAGCGTCGCTATTCGCCACAACACTGGCGGTCTACACACATCTCCGCGCCACTTCATGTAGATGCGATAACTCGCTCCACAGTACTTCGGTTGTCGAGGGCTCCTGCAGTCTCGTTACCTCTCTGCCTGCTCCGTGCGCCGGCCAATAGCAAGACAGGGGCTCGCCAAGATATGCCGGCGCACCGCAGCCACGACAGTTAGTATACCAGCCGGTACCGGCGTATGAGGCAGATCTAGGAGTGCTAATGTTCCACGAGATCCGTCTACAGCGAGCCAGCAGTCTACGTTTGCACAAGCCGGAACAGTACTATTGACTGATGTAGAAGAGATCACTGCAAAACATTTTGTAGCTCGTAAGAATTGTATATCATAAGCATAACACCAGAGTTCAGTATTCTTTTCATTTGTAATAAAAGTATACTAGGTGAACTAATGACTTCCTTTAGTTCCAGACCTTGCCCACATCTTTGCGCCGCGCAGGAGTAGCCGAGCGGTCTGGAGCGCCACGTTGCGGATCACTCGGCCTCCCGCGTCGGAGGTTCGAATCCTCCCTCTGGCATGGATGTTTGTGTTGTCATCAGTATAAGTTAGTTCACAAGTAGTTTGTAAGTTTAGGGACTGATGACCTCGCAGTTAAGTCTCATAAGCTTTACAAACATTTGAACAAATCCTGCTAGCCACGGCCCACCTCCTTCTAGAGCCACACCGGAGATATATTATACCTAATGCCAACCACCACAGACGGAATTCGGATCCAGATGACTGCAGCGTGGATATCACAGGACGCCATTCGTGCGTAATGAGCATGTAGCAATTTATCAGGACCAATGGCGGATCCTGAGCCTACTAGACAACCTGACACATGCTGAACAGAAAACTAATGAACATATCCTGTGGATATGAACTTCCCATCTATTGTCTTCCAAGGTATCTTGTTTTTGTGAACTTCAGTGTAGTTTCCTGAGTTTTTAACCACAGTTTACATTTCCATCAGTTATTGACGGAATCCATTCACATATACAAATGTTGGTATGTTAATTCTGTTGATTTAGTTGTATGGAAATTAAACGAACTATATTTGATAGTATACTTTAATTGCAAATTAGGTCTTATTTACATACGAGGCGAGTCCAGAAAGTAAGTTCCGTTTCAATTTATCTCCGCTGCAGTGCTGCGAATGTAGTTCCGCACATGCGCTGTAGACGATGTATATCAAGGAGAAGAACGAGGGCCATTTGCAGATCGCTGTCAGTTACATACGGTTTGTTGTGCTTGTTTGAAATGTCGGCGTTGATTGAAAATCCCGCCACCCGTGAATCAGGTCGGTGATTCGGTTTCTGAATGCGAGGAAATGAAATCAAGTGAAATTTATCGGCAAATTTGCGATGTTTACGGACCAAATTCGATGAGTGATTCGATGGTGAGAAGATGGGTCCGACAGTTCAATGGCGAGCGAAGTGATGTGCACGATGAAGAACGAAGTGGGCGTCCACCTTTGGTTACAGAAGAACTGGTTCACGCGATTGAAGACAAGATCCAGGAAAACCATAGGTTTACAATTAGTGCTCTCGCTATGGACTTCCCCCAAATTTCACTGTTTCCAACTGGTTGAAGACACAGGCGGCAGATTTCTATGAAGAAGGTGTACAAAACCTGGTGCCACGCTATGACAAATGCCTGCAAAATTTCGGCTGTTATGTGGAAAAGTAAAACTTTTATCCATTGTGTTGGAACCTGCGACTGTTTCTTGAAATAGGTTTCAGAAATTACTGCAACCAGTCGCCTTTTGTATCTTCTTAATGAAGATTTATTTAAACCATTACCGGTTTCAAGCTGCCTAGCAGCTCATCATCAGATGGTATACATTTATTGCAAATTACATTTGTATAACTGTGCGCTTCACATTTAATTTGTCCATATTTGGTTCGCTTATGGATAGGATTTCACTACACTTCCTTTCCATCAACAGACCACAGCAACTCCCACGACTTTTAAGTGGTAAAATTTTACCACTTAAAAGTCATGGGAGTTGCTGTGGTGTGTTGATGGAAAGGAAGTGTAGTGAGATCCTATCCATAAGCGGATTTGCTGTGGTGTGTTGATGGAAAGGAAGTGTAGTGAAATCCTATCCATAAGCGGACCAAATATGGACAAATTAAATGTGAAGCGCACAACTATACAAATGTAATTTGCAATAAATGTATACCATCTGATGATAAGCTGCTAGGCAGCTTGAAACCGGTAATGGTTTAAATAAATCTTCATTAAGAAGAAACAAAAGGCGACTGGTTGCAGTAATTTCTGAAACCTATGTGGAAAAGTAGTTTAAGAGTTGTAGAATTTTGTGCAACAAAAATTTCTTCTGTATCTGTGTACAATTTCATTTTTTACCAAACGGAACTTACTTTCTGGACGCGCCTTGTATTTAACGTTCAATTCTCTTAACGAAGTTTAAAACAATTATGGTTGTTTATGAGGCTGTATTCAGCAGTATCAGATTTAACGAAATCACAACATTTAATGTGTCGCAGGAGCTCTAAGCGCCGGCCGCGGTGGCCGAGGGGACTGAGGCGTTTCAGTCACGGTCAGCACGGCCACTACGGTCGGGGGTTCGAATCCCCCTTCGGGCATGGATATTTGTGCCGTCCTTAGTCATAGGTAGTTCATAAGTAGTTTGTAAGCTTAGGGACTGATGACCCCGTAGTTAAGTCCCATAAGTTGTACAAACATTTTTTTTTTTTTTTTTTGAGCTCTAAGCAGTGCTCTCAAATAGTGTCATTGAATGAAGAATATAACTGCTCCCACATCTGCAAATATGGTGTTGTCTGGCAGGGCTTGACGACACGCCTGCCGCCTGGCAGACAGGGTGCTGACAGCAGACCGGTGGAGCGGCGGCGTGGCCTTCGCTGGCAGGTCACGGATCTTTGCAGGGGGCGTGTCCCGCGTTAATAGCGCGCGCCCAGGCCGGCCATTACCAATTAGGGGCGGAAACTGTGGCCAAAGAGAGCCCTCTTCCGTCTCTCCAATTAGTGGCCGATGTGTCCGTAATTTGAAACAGGTGTATTCCCGATGCAGCATTCTCCGTGTGAGATCAGAGCCGTCGTGTTTCTCTGTTTGCAGCGGCTACCGCGTATCTCAGACCGAGGTTACGGACCCGAATAAACAGCCGGGGTCCCAGCAAGATATCGGAAGCGGTGAGAATTAAGAGGTCCGTCTCATCAAGTCACAACTTTATAAGTTTTCAAATGTCCTACAAAATATTAGATGGCAAATTAAGCTCATGGTTCAGGGTAGTTTCAGGGGTAAGACAAGGCTATAACCTGTCACCACTGTTGTTCATACTATTAATGGATCATATGTTGAAAACAGTAGACTGGCAGGGCGGGATTAAAGTTCAAAAATGTTCAAATGTTTGTTAAGCTTATGGGACTTAACTACGAGGTCATCAGTCCCTAAACTTACAAACTACTTATGAACTACTTACGAACTAGGACGGCGCAAATATCCATGCCCGAGGGGGGGATTCGAACCCCCGACCGTAGTGGCCGTGCTGACCGTGACTGGAGCGCCTCAGTCACCTCGGCCACCGCGGCCGGCGGGATTAAAGTAGGTGAAAACAAAATAATCAGTCTCGCATATGCGGATGAATTAGTTGTAATGGCCGATTCGATTGAAAGGTTGCAAACTAATATTTCAGAGCTCGATCAGAGGTGCAAGGATTATGATATGAAGATCAGCATCTCCAAAACGAAAGTAATGTATGTGGGAAAGAGATTCAAACAGATTGAGTGCCAAATGGGAGGAACAAAGTTAGAACAGGTAGATAGTTTCAAGTACCTGGGATGTATTTTCTCACAGGGTGGCAACATAGCGAAAGAACTGGAATCAAGGTGCAGCAAAGCTAATGCAGTGAGTGCTCAGCTAAGATCTACTCTCTTCTGCAAGAAGGATGTAAGTACCAAGACTAAGTTAGCAGTGCACCGCTCTATCTTTCGACCAACTTTGTTGGGAGTGAAAGTTGGGTGGATACAGTTACCTTATTCATAAGATAGAGGTTACAGATATGAAAGTAGCAAGAAGGATTGCAGGGACCAATAGATGGGAACAATAGCAGGAGGGTGTCCATAATAAGGAAATCAAAGAAAAGCTGGGTATGAACACCATAGATGAAGCAGTTAGAGCGAACAGACTGAGATGGTGGGGTCATTTTACACGCATGGGAGAAGCAAGGTTGCCTAAGAGACTCATGAGCTCGTCAGTGGAGGGTAAGAGGAGACGAGGTAGACCAAGAAGAGAGCACCTAGATTCGGTGCAGAATGATTTTGAATTAAAAGGCATAACATCAGACGAGGCATCAATGTTAGCACTGAATAGGGGATCATGGGGGAATTTTATTAGAGGTACTATGCTCCAGACTGAACGCTGAAAGGCATAATCAATCTCTAATGATGATGATGATGATGACTATAAATCACAGTTATAGGCAATTGTTCCAACCCTAGGTCGGCCTATGACCTGCGCTTCGGGAAATTACAAGTTAAACATCTAACGTGTAATCTTACTCTGCATACAGGATGACCCGACTCCTACTGCGAGAGCTTCAGAGGTTGTTCAGGTACGTTTAATGAGTATTTTGGTATGAGATACCTATGCACTCAACTGGTTCTGCACAAAGTAATTGCATTTTGTTCGACGTATGACTTCCATTTAGTTTTGCACATGTATTGCACTGAAAATATCTGCCTAATAAAACTGTGTAGACGGTATGCACTGTATCTCTTGATTTGAAACAAACTGGTTCCTTGTACTCAGAGAACTTTCTTATTCTTTCTTAGTTCGGCTTCAATACTACTGCTCCTAACTTTCTCGGATTTATAAATCCAAAAGTGTTAGCTGTTAATTAATAGTTTGGATAAGTTCACAGATGACCACTCGGCACCTGATGTACAAGTTCACTGCATGCAGTAGAAGAGCGCCATAAAGACGCTTTACTGGGCTCTCACGGGGATTGCGGATTGCTACCAAAGAACAGTATTTCCGGATATCTCTCTTTTTATATTTTTTGATTTGAATTTTAGACTCTTCCACTGCGGTGGAATTTTAATACAAGCAAAAGCAATTTTCTGTAACCAACTAAATAAATAATAATTCCACTTTTATTCTTTAATGAAAGAATATAACAGACGCATTCGCAATTGTGAATTTGATTGGACATCAGGAGTACAATTTGTTAGTGTTACACTGGGAGTCGAACTCATATTGAGCGATCGTTTTAACCATTACCCCTACCCGTTCAAGTCTCCTGGAGTGATCCTATCGTTTATATCCTGTTCTTGCACTTATCTGTCATTCCTGAACAAGGAGAGACTACTTTTATGGTCGCAGCCTTGCAGAGGCATGTTACAGAGTTTAGCAATGTACATGTATCGATGTATTACTAATTAACCCTTTCGGACCCTCTGGCTACAAATGTGTACATAACTTCTACGGTGTCTAAGATGGTTCTGAAGCATTTTTTCTCAATTGAAACAACATATATACGACACCTGAGAGTTCAATCATTTCATCATGCACAATTACTGCCACCTGCGGAAGATCACTATAAAAATATTAAGGAGCGAGCGTTGCACTGCGCAGCATTTTACGAACTTCAAAGAACACGGAAATTGTGGGTTACTTATATTCCACTGTATAACTGAAAGTAGAATTTGTTATATTGCGATGCAGTTATTGAACGATCAGTTTATTTAGTACAACAGTTGGTACTACAAAATTAATTAATTTAGTCCGTAAAAAAAGCCTTGTTTTTCAGTATACGCAGTGTTGTAGTATGAAAATGGGTGCATATAACTGCATAAATCTTACTTCAAACATCAATGAAAATTTAACTGAAGTGTATTACAGCATTAAAAATAATTCCTTTGATGTCCTTCAGACAGTCGTAGATCACTTGCAGTATCTTTTCCGTTGGTGAAGGACAATCCAGTAGCAAGTGAAATATTTACCTTCATATTTGTTTTCATAATTTAATTCTTAATTTATTTGTCTGTTTTGGTGTGTTTCTTTAGTTCAGACATACAAATTCTACTATATTATTGCTTTTCAAACTTAAAGTATACTGTTTTAGTAACATTGGCATGTAAAATTCACGCCGGCCGCGGTGGCCGAGGGGACTGAGGCGCTCCAGTCACGGTCTGCACGGCCACTATGGTCGGGTGTTCGAATCCCCCCTCGGGCTTGGATATTTGTGCCGTCCTTAGTCTTAGCTAGTTCGTAAGTAGTTTGTAAGCTTAGGGACTGATAACCCCGTAGTTAAGTCCCATAAGTTCTACAAACATTTGAACTTTTTTTTTTGTTTGTAAATTCACGTAGTCGTTACTCACTTGTTTGTTTAACAGCCAACGAGTGCTGGTAACAGCGCACTCAGCCGTCAGCCGCTTTTTGTGCAGCAGCAAGTCGGATATTTAGCTTTATAATTGCTTTCATTGTTTAATTGTGAAGCTAGTTGTGGTAGGATGGATAAGGGTGTGCGCCTGCTGAGTTAGGTAGCCGGAGGATTTAGCCGCTATCAAGGTGCATAGTGCAGTGGTTTCGCCGAGGGTGAAGGCGGTTTTGGCTACGGCCAGGGCTTCAGGCCGCTCCCAAGGGTGCTGCCGAGGCGGAGAATCCGGCGCCTGGCATAAAACCTCAACTGCACTTGTTTTGCTCACGCGCTCTGCTGCCGATGCACCTTCCTACGTGGCCGAAATAGCTCCATAGGGAAATACCGTTCAGGGCCAAAATGAATTACAGTATGAACTCTGTGTGCCTGTCCTTTAATAGCTCACGGCCGATATCCTTTCCCAGCCTTTCCTGTTCCAATACTGTGCTATATCTATAATGACCTTATTGTTGACAGAAAGCTGAATTAGAATCTACATTTATTCTCCTTGCTGCCTGCCTGCCCCGGCTGTGGAAATATCCCTCCTACACTTGTGTGTCTCGAGAAAGACAGATCTAGAAGTGGCAATGCACTTACTTGATACAGTAATCTGCTGCATTCTGTCAAATACTGTGCCATTGTACGATACAGCAAAGCATCAGTAACATTCCACGCATATAAATTCCGAAATATAGAAACGTAGACACTTGTGACGTTGGTAAAAGTAGCAGTTATTTCCTTTGGAATTGTGAAAACGCTCTCGTAGCGGAAAGAAAACCCTTTAATAATGCGCTTTGTTCAGGCGACCTATATGTACAACACAACATCATAAAAGGAAGGAAGATAAAGAGTCCAATCTATAAAGAGTAACAAACTCGGACGTTTCCTTTCAGAGCACCATTCTAGGTGGCCGAGGGGACTGAGGCGCTCCAGTCACGGTCTGCACGGTCACTACGGTCGGGGGTTAAAATCCCCCCTCGGGCATGGATATTTGTGCCGTCCTTAGTATTAGTTATATCGTAAGTACTTTGTAAGTTTAGGGACTGATGACCCCGTAGTTAAGTCCCATAAGCTCTACAAACATTTCAACATTTGAAACCAACTCCTTAAATAAATAGAAATTGAGGAATATGGAATAAAGTGCATTGTGGAGAAAAGCAAAACAATGGTGGTTACCAGAGGAGGCAGAGAAGGGGAGGGACAAGTTAATATTCAAGGATAGAATATTGAAAGCGCATAATCTCTAATTATCTAGTGTATGTGTTAACGGAGAATGCATGACTGGAAAAATGTAGGAAGGAAGATTAGTGTTTAACGTCCCATCTATGAACGAATGAAGGCAGGAAGTAGCGATAAGGGTACAACAGAGAAATTCTTTTTACCAGTTTGGGAGCGCATTGTCTGCGGTTTGGAGGTGCCAAAGTAAAAACTATTGTACAAGCGTAGGTTACGCCCACATTGACATTTGGATTGGACACCCCGACAATGACAAAAAGATAGGAGAATACGATTCAAGACAGTAAAATGATGTTCCTAAAAGTAAGTTAGGATAAACGTGAAGAGACAGAGTTCTTAATGAAGATGCTTGGATGGAGACTAGAGTAGAATAGCTGACTGCTAGAATAGAGAAGTAAGGATTAAAATTATTTGGACATATAAAGATAATCGAAGATGAATGAATACCTAAACGAATGACAGAGACTAAGTATGTGGGCAAGAAAGAGACTCAGAGAGATGGACTGACTCAACAAGAGAAAGGACTACGCAATAGAACAAAACGTTTATAAAAATGCTGCAAAGAGAAGGAAGGTGTAAAAGTACCATACATATCCCAACCTGGCGTGATGGCGGATAAAGGGAAAACGAAGCAAACGATCAGATCAACAGAATCTTCTACTAACTTGTTGCTATGACCGCACGAGGGTCCTACGACATTCCGTCACACAGTGCACAAGTGAAGAGCAGTTTTCTATTCTAGTGAGCAGGTAAGTGGCAAAGTGTGAGCCAGGGGAAGCACCAGCGCCGCGCCCACTGGCGTTCTAATCGACTCCGCCGGCTCCTATAAGCGGTCAGGCGAGTTGAAAGCTGTCGGAATGCCGGTTACATATTTCAGCAGTCTGCCAAGAAAATTGCCCTTAGTTAGCTGCTATTTTCTCTGCTCCACCTGGAGCGTTTCGTGGAGAACAGCGGAAGCGAAACCAGTATTCAGGAAAGAACACCACACTGATGGACTTGGCTGCACAAACACGCAATACGCTTCGGAAGATCTATGACGTCACGGGTGAGACGTCAACCTGACTCCTGCCACGAAGCCACTCTTTCCTCAATTATAACAAATCATGGGTATTGGTTTCTATAATAATTTGGTAAATATTGTAGTAGAAAAAGAAAAAAAAACAATATAACAGCTATTTGTGAAGGTCACTTTCCTGTCTGTCCGTTTATTAGTTTGGTATACATTCTCCAGTTGATTTTAAACTAACTTCCAGATGAGCTCAACATAGCTTAAACTGGATGACAGTGCAATATTAACTCGGTATCTTGTCCCGCACAGCATTCATTTGCAGGATACGGGCTGTGAAAACCCTGCATGCTTGAGCTGGGGACTGGTGAACGCTAACAGTCCTCTGCGACCGAGAGTTCTTGGCAAGCCTTAGTGACCACCGTAATGGACTTGTGTGTCTCACAAAGAACAGCAATCGTCATCTGACTGCTCGGATCGCGAGGACGGTCATAACATCGATAAGAAAAATAATCTCAGACTCAAGGTGTGCTGCATACAGCGTAGGACCCTCATGCGTTCATAGAAACAAGTTATGTAGAATATTCTGTCATACCTGAGTAGTCCAAGACTTATCCAGGCAAGCGAGGCTCTGTCTGGGCTGACGTTTAGTTCCCTATCTGTTCGTGGGACCCGAGAGGAAACCCAGTGGGATGGGTGTACTCGTAGTGGGTATCAACACCCAGCCACTCCTGAAGCAAGTGGGAAGATTGGAAGGGGTACATTGCAGTAGCATGCGGTAAGTAGACAATCTTTGTCAGAAGGGAAACGTATCCGGATTGCCGAGACTGTTAATACAACAGTGCCATAGAAGTAGAAAAGTCATATCCGTCTTTTAACTTAATTCAACGTCCTATAACAGTCTGTTTGTCTGAAAAGTTGTAATTCACCGAAGACTTTTGTATCAAGTAACAGAATACGCGCTGAAAATAAAAAGGTGTGTATATATATATATATATATATATATATATATATATATATATATAATCAGAAGGAAGGAGGGAAGCTTTTAGGAAGCTTAACCTTCCTATATTCAAAAGCGCCTTAAAATCTCTGAAACGTTTGCAAATTTTAACAATGTTGATTGAAATGTCTATTTCCCAGCAATCAGCAAATCTTCGGAAAGCGAAATGTCGTGAGAAATACGCCAATGAAACAGAGCTACACAACACTCTGAACAGTAGAAAAGAAGTTATGTCATGTTAAGATCTGGTGCACAATCCCGTATGAGAACCTAAAGTTGAGTGCTCTCAAAAAGGCATCGTTGGTGTGCAAAATATTATGAAAAGTGTGATTGGAGTTTAGGTCAATACTCCAAAGCTTCCTAAATATGTCAAGACAGTTTGCTTAGATTAAACGTATGTCCGTAAGTCCTCAACCTAACGCCATTTTTCAATGGCAACGCTTTGGCCACAAACTTATGATGCTAGTGTCAGCCCAAATACCGGCATTTCTTACTGCTGCACGTGCAAGCCTGCATTTTTTCATGTCATAAAACCATACCTCTCCTTCCCGTCGATAAGGATGGAAAAGCTACGGTTAACTACAGTGAAGAGTCTGTGTTATCTATAATGGCTGAGACTGGTCAAAACTACAGCACGGCTTCTATCACTTCTGCTAAAGCTGCAACATCAATATCGACATATTTACTCTGCAAGCCACATTTAAGTTCACGGTAGAGAGTTCATCGAGCAGGTTTCACCATATTTCTCTACTATCACATTCTATAAAGGCGTACGAGGTAAAGGAACACACTAACCTTCGCAACACAAGCCCAATAAAACAGCCGGGAAGCTGCAACGTCAGGTGAAATAAGGAAGTAAATAGTCAGACCATGTCGACGTGATTATATCTGACACTCCTTCTTACTGTGATTCATAATCCATGGAATCATAGAATGCATTCGTCAAAGACACATTGGGATGGGATAAACTACAATTCTCTGCCAGCTTTGGTCTTTGTAGAGGGATCGCTGACCAGTGCTCGGTAAGAGCAGAGTGTTGTAGACCCGTTCTTTCGACATTATTCCAAGGGTAAGTTGGTATGTTGTTCCCACAGGACAATGGTCATCCACGCACTCTATATGCTCTACAAGACGTACAGCAACTTTCCTGGCCGACTCTATCTCTGGACTTGTCTTCAGCTGAGAACGTGTGAGATATGATGAAATGACAGATGACACGTGCTACTCCTGAACCCACAACTCTTGCAGAACTCCATGAACAGCCCGAGCGGGTGTGGAATAAAGTATACCAAGATGGTATTCGCCGTGTGTATGATAGAATGGATGCCAGAACCACCGTCTGCGTTGCCGCCCGTGAAGGCTGCAAAACGTACTAATATGGGTCATTCAGTATGGATCGACACCTGGTAACACAGTACCGCTTGAACTATTGATATGCAAATGTAACCATTTCCTGTATTTCATAAGCATTGTTTCAATAATAAATATTGAGTGAAATGGAAAAGAGAGGTTACTAATTTGTATTTCCGGCAATATACTCAATATTTCTTCTTTATCAGTTGCAAACAGAATATCATTAGAAAATTTCAAATTACACTCCTGGACATTCAAATTGCTACACCACGAAGATGAAGTGCTACAGACGCGAAATTTAACCGACAGGAAGAAGATGCTGTGATATGCAAATGATTAGCTTTTCAGAGCATTCACACAAGGTTGACGCCGGTGGCAACACCTACAACGTGCTGACATGAGGAAAGTTTCCAACCTATTTCTCACACACAAACAGCAGTTGACCGGCGTTGCCTGGTGAAACGTTGTTGTGATGCCTCGTGTAAGGAGGAGAAATGCGTGTCATCACGTTTCCGATTTTGATAAAGGTCGGATTGTAGCCTATCGCGATTGCGGTTCGCGACATTGCTGCTCGCGTTGGTCGCGATCCAATGACTGTTAGCAGAATATGGAATTGGTGGGTTCAGAAGGGCAATACGGAACGCCGTATCACTAGCAGTCGAGATGCACCCAAATTATCCGGATGGCTGTAACAGATCGTGCAGCCACGTCTCGGTCTCTGCGTCAACAGAGGGGGCCGTTTGCAAGACAACAACCACCGCCACGAACAGTTCGACGACGTTTGCAGAAGCATGAACTATCAGCTCGGAGACCATGGCTGCCGTTACCCTTGACACTGCATCACAGACAGGAGCGCCTGCGATGGTGTACGCAACGACGAACCTGGGTGCACGAGTGGCAAAACGTAATTTTTTCGGATGAATCCAGATTCTGTTTACAGCATCATGATGGTCGCATCCGTGTTTGGCGACATCGCGGTGAACGCACATTGGAAGCGTGTATTCGTCATCGCCATAGTGGCGTATCACCCGGCGTGATGGTTTGTGGTGCCAATGGTTACACGTCTCGGTCACCTCTTGTTCGCATCGACGGTACTTTGAACAGTGGCCGTTACATTTCAGATGGCTCTACCCTTCCTTAGATCCCTGCGAAACCCTACATTTCAGCAGGATAATGCACGACCGCATGTTGCAGGTCCTGTACGGGCCTTTCTGGGTACGGAAAATGTTCGACTGCTGCCCTGGCCAGCACATTCTCCAGATCTCTCACCAATTGAATACGTCTGGTCAATGGTAGCCGAGCAACTTGCTCGTCACAATACGCCAGTCACTACTCTTGATGAACTGTGGTATCGTGTTGAAGCTGCATGGGCATCTGTACCTGTACACGCCTTCCATGGTCTGTTTGACTCAATGCCCAGGCGTATCAAGGCCGTTGTTACGGCCTGAGGTGATTGTTCTGGGTAGTGATTCCTTAGGATCTATGCACCCAAATTGCGAGAAAATGTAATCAAAACAAATGTTCAAATGTTTGTATAGCTTATGGGACTTAACTACGGGGTCATCAATCCCTAAACTTACTAACTACTTACGAACTAACTAATACTAAGGACGGCACAAATATCCATGCCCGAGGGGTGATTCGAACCCCCGACCGTAGTGGCCGTACAGGCCGTGACTGAAGCGCCCCAGTCCCCTCGGCCACCGCGGCCGGCAAATGTAATCACATGTCAGTTCTAGTATAATATATTTGTCCAATGAAGACCCGTTTATCATATACATTTCTTCTTGGTGTAGCAATTTTAATGGCAAGTAATGCATTTTATTTGTTTAGTAAAACAAGGATTTGCTTTCAAATTCAGTTTGTAAGTAACTTTTTCTAAGCATGCTGGAAACGACGGAGTATTTCGGATATTACCTTTACATTTGTGAATTTAGTATCGTTAAGAATAAAGTGTACAATTAAAACTGCCAGTAAATCCTCAGTATACACTGAAATCTGATCAGATACTTGGTAAGCTCATATTTATCACTAAACGAGTGTATGAAACTATATGGCGTGCCTTCCAGAAATGAAGCTACAGGGAATAAGGCTGAACGTTTTTGTTGACAGAGGTTTGAGTCTGATGGTCGGATGGAGCGAGCCGAGATTTACAAGACAATTTTTTCGGAATTTCCCGTTGATTTTTGGTGTGGAGATTTTCAGTATCAAAACGTGATGACATAAAACAAATTCATAATTATAAAGAAGTTAGACGTCTCTATACATGTCCTTCCGTTGTACGGCCTTTTTTCAAAACGGGATAGACTAGCTACGCTACGTTGCTCTAGCGATTTATGATAAACTGGTTACAAATATGGGGCTAGTTATTTTACATAATCTCTGTAGGTTCCCCCAAGGGACTTAAAAGGCCTAATGTTGATTTTCTAATTCATGAGTACTGCAACGCGGGAATGGCCGTGCGCTCTATGGCACCTTGTTGCGGATTGCGCGGCTGCTTCCCATCGGACGTTCGAGTCCTACCTCGGGTATTGGTGTCTCTAACGACTTTAGCTTCAGTTTGTACGTCTAGAAACTAGTGACCACTAAAGTTTAGTCCCATAACTTTACAAATAATTGAACATCATGAGTACCGCAGAACTTGAGTGAAAAAAAACCCTGTCGGCAAGCACGCCGCATACGCAAGTCATTTAGCTGCGTCATCAGTATTAAAATTTTCTAAATTACTCCAGTCATTTTGGTGTGCCGTGGTTCTGGCAGCATGCTTGCGTTCGATTTGAACTGCCACCTGCTGATGGCAGATCTTGTAATTTACATTCCACTGGTCAAAAACGCCATGGTTGATCATAAACGTTGCCTTGAGACGTCCAAAATCGTACTCATTTGTAATTATTCCTAATCGATATTTCCATATTTTTCTTCTGAAAATTGCGAAATGTTCAAATGTTTGTAGAACTTATGGGACTTAACTACGGAGTCATCAGTCCCTAAGCTTACAAACTACTTATGAACTAGCTAAGACTAAGGACGGCACAAATATCCATGCCCGAGGGGGATTCGAACCCCCGACCGTAGGTGGCCGTGCAGACCGTGACTGGAGCGCCTCAGTCCCCTCGGCCACCGCGGCCGGCTGAAAATTGCGGCAACGTTAACAAGACAGATGAAGGTGATACGCATTGTCCTCACATACCGTATATTGTCAAACGATTTAATCCAGTTACAATTCAGTTAATAATAATTTTAAATCATATTTACATTCTACACTTTTCAATGTACGAAGTTTTGAACCTGTACTTGTAATGTGTCTAAGAGAAATATAGACAGATCAGTTTGTTTCTTACTAAACTTTATTCATATGTGAAAGATATACAAGAGTGAAAATATGAAGGAAATATGGTTCGAAACGACAGTGCCTGAGAGGCTAACGATCATTTCGCTTTGGGTCAGCTTGTAGAAGCGTCTAAGATGATGGCTATTAATACAAACTACACGGAAATGTTTCATAGTGAAGCTGTTGATTCAATGAAAAAGCACGTATTTGTAACTCTAGGGAAATATAACAGGAACAAAGGAATCTCGCCAACTCTATCCATCGAAGATTATAATGCATCCTTTGCACATTCGAGCCAGCATAGTTACACTGACTCCAATGAATATAAAGTTACGTAAAATAGTAATAAAAATTCTTATCCATCATACGCCGTCCAAATAAACGAAAAATATAATATTGATATGCACTCTCTGAACTTTTAATTTCAAAAATTTTAATTGCTGCTACACTTACGCAGTCACTTAGAGAATCATTTAATGACACTTGGTGGGGCCGCAACATTTGTCCGGACCAGTCCTCACGACAAAGGAAGAGAAAATTCTGAAAGTAATTCTGATCGTAGATTCCAACTCCAAATTAACTTCCTTGTAAAGCGATAGTAAAATCAGACTGATCGATTCATTAATTAATAATTCGTCGAATGTACTTACTCCATCATCACTAAGAATTCAGGTTTCCTTCGCCCGACAAATGGTTACATGGAGGGGCATCGGATGGAGGGGGCAAGATAATTTTAGGGTTCTTTATTTTATTGACATAGTTAACGCTGAAAACTAGCTCGGCTTCCTGGCTGTTATTGCGAATCGTCGTTGGAACCAAGCGGTGGTGGAGGGAGATAAGTTTTCCCTCGTTCTGGGAAACAGTTAGTTGAGGTCAACCAATTTGAGAACCGGAACTGTGCGACAGCACGCGGCCCGATCAGAAGACTGTTTACTCTCCCTGCTCTGTTAGGTTGCCTAATAGGACCTTTTTGTATACCGCGGAGGTGCACTGGAATTCATCGACCGAGTCTTTAAATAACATAGCAGCTCTCCAGTCCCATTCGGTTGCAGTGGTAGAGTTATCGACATGGTGAGGTCACTGTGCTGCAGTTACCGCCGTTTAATGGCAAGCGCTTTCCGTTACCTTGGAGACAGGCTGTCATAGCCATCCGCGACGTAATCGTCATGTTTATTGTTTTGAAGTCCTCCGCAATCGCGACGGTTGCGATTATGTTACCGCAGCCGTTGCACCGACAGGTTTAGGTGCAGTCAAACCGATAGGTATCTTGGTCCGACCCTTTTTCCTGTTTCTTCTATCACTGTGACATCCTTAGTTTGATTTCTGAGCTCTCTCTGAGGACTGATCTTTATTCTGAAGACGCTATATTGTGTTAATCTTTGTATTTCCGAGAGTAAGTATATTGTTCGGTCAGTGGCTACAAACTGTGAGTGATAGTTTACGGAAATTCTTGACAGGACTACCTCTCAGGTTTTCGCGTCATTCAGATTATTTATTTCGATCGGCTATCCCGACTTTCATTGTCTGTAACTTCCCCTTTTGTAAATTAATTCATTACGAGGCAACGAACACCTGCTATAAGAAACTAAGTCCGATCGAACGGGACAGAAGATCTACAGGTGAGTGCTCTGTTAGGGAACATTTTTAGTCGGTACTTCTTAGGAAGTTCATTATTCCATCTTTTAACAGTACGTATTAATTCAGTTCCTTGAGAGAGCCAGCTAAAGTTACTTTGATGGACTTGCCAAGGCTACAACATGTACCGTAGATGTCCGGAAAGCAATTCGGTTGCAAAATGCTGTCACGAGTTATTTCTAAATATTAAGAATAGAGGACTACGTTGGGAATATCAATTTGGGTTCCCGAGATATTTAGGAACTGCGACGCAGTACTGAGCATATGACTTACAAGATCGGCTTTAAAAAAATCAAAATTTTAATTTATTTTTAGATTTGGGTAACACTTTTGACAACGTTGAATTCAATAAGCCCTTAGAAATTCTGAAGGTAGGAAGGATGAAAAACTGGAGGTGGAATGATTATCTGCAAATAATGCGGATACCAGACTGAAGTCATAAGAGTTGAAGATCATGAAATGGAAACAGTAGTTTAGGAAGGAGCAAGGCTTTATTGTAGTCCATGCCTGATGTTTTTGAATGTGACAATGAACCAGCGTAAGTGAAATCATGGATAAAATATGGGAAAGAAATTAAGTTCAAGCATCATTAATCAGAGTGTGAGGATTTTCGATGACATCTGGGTGCTGCTCAAAAAGGCAAGGTTTGGGAAATCAGTTTAAAGGAATCGAAAATACCTTGAAAAGACGTTGTACGGAGAACACTAAGAGTAAGGGAATGTAGTGTAAATATATAAGATGATGCGGAATTAACTAGATTACGAAAAATTTGTCAATAAGATTGGCCATTTCGTTTGCAAAATAACTGACGAATCCAGTATTAGAGATGATTTATTCTGTAGTCTAATTAAGAAACAGTTTTTTTTATGAAAATTGTTTAAAGCGAGCATGATTTAATGTATGAGGAAGCCTTTTTTGAAGATGTCCGTTAAGAGTTTTGCCTTGTGCAGATGAAACGTAGTTCACCAACAGTTTAAATAAACAGAGAACGTCGTGATGTTGAAGAATGTTGAAAATTAAATGGAAACATCGAATTGGAAAGAAAACCAATTATTGCACAACTTGGGTAGGAGAACGGATAGGTTGGTAGGAGACATCTTGAGACGTCAAAGAACAGCCTCTAGAAATTGAGGAACGTTTGAGTGTAAAAACTGTAGATAGAGACCAAGACTTCCTCACACTGACCAGGTTGAACTGGATGGAGATTGTAGTAGTTATTCAAAGATGAAGAGGCATGCACAGAATAAATTAGAAGAGGTAGTTGCATCAGACAGAAGATTAAGATAATAAAATAACAATAATTAACAGTTCTAGTATCCACATACATCTGTAGTCACTCTCACCTCTCGTGACCACTTACCTCAGTACGTACCATTTCGGCGTTCGTACTGTGGTGGTAAGGAGGAAATTACTTGCCTAGGGAACCGGCCTAATGGGTAATTGCAAGAGGTCTGTTGCGGTGGGAGAGATGTGACCTTGTGTTTCTTTGTTTTAGTTGGCGGGGAAGAGGCTGCGAACAGTGACGGGCTAACTAAGGAGAGGCGGTGACAACCCCCGCAAGATCGATGGCCGGCCGGCCCCCCCTGCGGCTGCCGCAGACAGCCCCGAGCACAAAGCGCCTCTCCCTCTCTTTTGTTCCTCCTCCTTCTGCCACTATCCGCCATTCTCCTCAGCCACTGTCTTTTACTGACAAAGTTGCAAATACTACACAACTCACTCAACTATTAACACAACATTTGTTTAACCCAAGATGATTAGGCACTTCAGTCCCTCTCTTACGTCTAATCACACATCCTTAGCAAACTGAATTAGAAATTCGTGTAGTAGGTGAAACTAACATAATAATAATAATAATAATTGGAATAATAACAATAAAATAGTAATATCAATAATCGCTATAGTATTCGACAGTTGCTGTGTTAACCCATTTTTTCCCAGTGTTGCGTACACGCAACACAAAATTTAGCCTTACAAAATGCAGTCGAAATGGACTTACTATACAAAACTCACCACACATGTGTTAAAAGGCATTCACGAGCTCTCTGTATATGTGTTAAAGTTTCACAATTACCTTAACTCTTCGTAAAAAGATGCAAGATTTACTAACGTCAAACGATATACATACACAAGAATGTCAAGTTCAGCTTCACACAGAATGTTTTTCAATATTTCATGAGTGATACCATCAAAGCAAGTCAGAGTTATCATATAATAGACAATTTTGCACAGTTTGAACAAATAGAAGAATGTGATCAGAAAAACTAAATTTTTCTATTTTTTACTAGGAAACAGCTCAACATTATGGGTGGTGCAAATTACAACACATACTGCTAGTTTGTAATGTTATTTCAATTATTTTAAAGAGAACCTGATGACTAAATATAACACTTTTTCACAATTTCTATTTTTGGGAAGAAATGGGTTAAACGTAATGGAGGAATAGTTCAGAAAAATTGTCAGTAGTTGTAAAGAGTTAGTTAAATAAGAGAAAATACGGTTTCCTTAGAACTGTCCACATAAAAAAATATATCATCTTTAAAAAAAAAAAAAACCTATAGTGGTAGCACGAGGATTTCTAAATTAATGTGGATACTTAAAAATTAATTATATGTTGGAAAGAAGAAATATGTTGGAATGGTAGTTTATTAGAAGTTCTTAGAAGATCTCCCAAAACACAAAGTACTGGAACTAATGGCAAAACGCACCGAATGGGTGAGAACTACCTTAAGGAACAGTTACACCTCTATATGAATGCAGATTTTCACGGCGAGTTTTGCTTTCGGGCTTCTAGCCCCGCCAAGTGATTCGAAATCCACAAGCTTTCGGACTACATCTTCTCGGCCATTGTCAAGAAGTAACTGTTGAATCATTACTGCTATTGTCCTTATATAGCTGATCCGCTTTTTTCATTTTTTATTTTTTTATGTCACTGGTGCCATATATAGTACTGATTTGGTCGCGTGCCTGACGCACCCGTTTCACTCACCACGGCCGCGTCCCAAGCTGTGCTTAGCTACAATCAGCCGTCGGGGGTTCGAATCCCCCCTCGGGCTTGGATATTTGTGCCGTCCTTAGAGTCAGCTAGTGCAAAAGTAGTTTGTAAGTTTAGGGACTGATGGCCCCGTTGTTAAGTCCCATAAGATTAACAAATATTTGAACATTTGATCAGCCGTCTTTATTAAGAGATTCGTCACTAGTTTCAATATCCAAAAAATATTTGTTATTGAAATAATGGCTGTCTCCTCGAATGCAGTAAGATGTCCAATTTCCAGAAAAATGTATTTCACAATAAATCCTGAAGACCTTGCATTTTGATACATTTATTAATTCGTGCAAGAAATGCGTGTGCTCTCATACAAGTAAGTCTGATGGATCGCTTGTGCAAAATATTCATATATGTTGTGCCCAGTAGGTGATAGTTTTAATACTATTGCATCTATTTCGTCCTTCATTTAAGCCTCCATGACAAAATCCGGTGAGATTAGATCGGGTGCGTGCCAGGAAGAAACACCGAAATCAGTCACCATGGTTACGGGTGTCGAGGGCTGCCACCCAAATCAAGCATCTTAATGGTTTGTGGACTCACCGCAATCCACCCCACAGCGAATAGAAAACTAGGTTACCATACGCGTAGCTTGTGTGTCAGAAATGTCAATGTCAAGCCATATTACTTTATTTGTACTGTAGCATCACATTCGCAACTTCTTAACATTAATTTTCAAACATTATAACACAAAGCTTTACATTTACATAACAAACGAAATTTAGAATCAAATGTGTCGGTTCTTAATTGTAAAACTAGGCATGCTTGATACTTGTAGATTACAGCGCACTGCCAAGAATAGAAAACAGTGCTTTGAACAGACAGTAAGGTTTCACATCACAGTAAGTATTTTCTGTTGTGGTAACCGAATAATGGATAAAAAGCCGCGGTGGAGTAGCCGTGCGGTCTAAGGCGCCTCGCTGCGGAACGCGCGGTTGTTCGCCGTCGGGGATTCGAGTCCTCCCTGGGGCATGTGTGTGTGTTGTCCTTAGGTTAGTTTACCTTAGTTTAAGCAGTTTGTAAGCTACGGACTGATGACCACGCAGTTTGGTCCGATAGATTTACAAACATTTGAACATTTGAATGGATAAAAATACAGGCTTTCCATTTCAAAATGCAAAGTTAGCACCCACAAACTGTGGTTAGGGCGTGACCGATATTGTACCGAGACAGGCGTCCCCTTGACTATTATTAACTTTGCACCTTGAATATTAATCTCCTACGATGCAGCTTTCCGGAGAGATTTTGTTGTCTTAAGACAAACACCCTTTCTACCGCCTGGCGTTTAAGCATGGTCGATTCCAACAACACATACTACACATCAACAAAATACCGTTTCTTCTTTCAGAATGTATGGGAAAGGAAGACAAGACGTACACCACATTTTATGATATCAAAAACAAATGAGTTGTTTTTACCAAATAAATTTACGAAAGTGGGGGATGACTCCCCATGGTACACGAAATAGGTTACGTCACTCTTTCAGAAGCAAAGAAAAAAGCATGCCAAATTCAAACAGACACAAAATGCCCCGACTAACAATCTTTTACAGAAACTCGACATTTAGTCTGAACTTCAGGGCGAGAAGCTTATAATAGTTTCCATAACGAAACTTTTTCTCCAAATTTGGTATACAATCCATAAAATTCTATTCATGTGAAGGTATAATAGCGGCAAAACACAATCAACACCTACACTACTCAATACAACTGGTGGTGCTACCGATGTCAGTACTGCTAAAGCAGCATTGTTCAACAAAGCATTCCGATTTCTTTACCAAAGAAAACGAAGCAAATAATCCAGAATTCCAATCACGAACAGCTACCAGCTTGCGCAATTAAGAGGTAGATACCCTAGGAGTAGTCATAGCACTAAAGGAAATCCGTTAAACTTGAATTACACGATAAATCAGTCAAATCTACAGGCCGTAAATTAACTAAATACTTAGAAATTAAAATTACGAACAACTGTAATTGGAGAAAACCCGCGGAAATTATCGTGGGGAAAGCGAACCGAAAGCTACGTTTCATTGGCAGAACATGTAGAAGATGCTACAGTTCTGCTAAGGAAACTGCCTACACTACACATTTTCCGTCCTATTTTGAAGTACTGCTGCTCACTTGGGACTGATGGAGCATATAGGGGAAGTTCAGATAAGAGCTGCTCGTTTTCTATTTCCGCGATGTAGGGGAGAGAGTGTCATGAGAATGATGTTCGATTTGGGTTGGACATCATTAAAAGAAAGGCGTTATGCGTTGCGACGACATCTATTTCCGAAATTTATTTCGCAATCTTTCTCCTTCGAATTCGAACATATTTTGTTAGCAACCACCTACATTTGGAGACATGATCATCGAAATAAAGTAAGAGAAATCATATCGAAAACGGAAAGATCCAGCTGATCCTTCTTGCCCCGCTGTATTAAAGGAAGGGATGGTGGGGAAATATTACGAAAGCTGTTCGATGAACCCTCTGTCAGGCACTTAAACGTTATTTGCAGAGTAAATATTTAGATGTACATGAAAGAGTTATGTGTGACAAATATGGATCATAAATAATAATAAATTACTTTGTATCATTTTCGTTGCAGTTCACTCACAACGCTCCAATTTAAGATTCTTCCTTAGCCAGGTGCTTTTTAACAAGAGGGTGTGCAGATAGTGATACATTTTTTTTAAAGTCACATTTTTCTGCTTCAGTTAACCTTTAATTTTCAATAGTATTTTGTGTTATTTGTTTTATTCTAGAATAATATTTCATTCCGTAGAGCCAGGATGTAGTGTATGTAGTGCTACATTAAATTGCTCGTATAGGACGTCTCATATTTTCTGCCTCAGTCAGCCTTATATTTAAAACAGTAAGTTGGAACAATCAGTTTCAGTAGCAAATATCACATTTAGTTATCTTTATATTAGAATGAATTTTCCTAATTCCTAGCTTCTACTGATCTTTACACTTAGGAAAAGTGTAAAATGTCTCCTGTGATGATGAAAACATCAGTGTAAATTTATACCTGCCATTATATTATTTAAAAAATATATAAACACTAAGAAATGAAACTATACCTTTTTAGTTATGGGGCACATAATCAATATATAGTTACTTCACTTCAGAAGTATTTTGTACAAAAATACACACATATAAAAAGGGTTACATCACCTTGCTTCCAAGGTCTGATCATTGAAGTTGAATGTGTATATTGCATCTAAAACACAGTTGCTTAGATTTCTGATGATGTCACTCAACTTGCACAAAGATTTAAACAACCACGCATTAACAGTGGCAATGCGACGGAGCTGGTAACAAGGAAAGTACACTGCTTGTGTTGAATGTGGTTCTGGCATGGCTAGAAGGTAAATTCAGAAGTTTGATCGCATTCCCATCGTTATTTTATATCAGGAGGATCAAGGGAAGTTTCCAGACTTCGGAGTAAACGAAAGCGATGTTTTGGACGTGGATGAGGTACGGAGATACACGAACTGTCGATAACGAGCCTCGCACTGGTAGCCCAAAGGCTACCGCAGCAGCTGATGAGCGCTACTTGCGTATTTCAGCCCTGAGAGGAACGCCACCTTGCAGAATAATGATTTTCGTGCAGCCACAGAACGTTTTATTTCGACTGAAATTGTGTTTTGTGACATGAAACTTCACTCACGACGTCCATGGCGAGTTGCAGCTTTGACACCTAGACACCATGCAACATGTTACAGACGGGTCCAACAGCATGCTGAATGAACCGATCAGAACTGGCATCAGGTGCTAGTCACCTGCCTTCAACCAAACCATCGTCGGAGACATTTTTGGAGGCATACTGGTCAGCCGGGAAGTCTTGGACACACCATGCAGCGAGTGCAGACCCTAATGTTTTGATGTGGGGCCACCGTACGCCTCCCGCAGGGGCGGCAAATAGTGTTGCCATTTCAGCATTTTTCCCGCTAAATCTAGCGGTTTTGGATAATCGATTCGCGGGTAAAATTATGTGATCCCGCTTAGCGGGAATACAAGCGGTTTTCTAACATGTAGCAAATAAAGTGAAAAAGACAATTACGTTGAAGTGTTACTGTCTGTACTATTAAAGTGAACATTCTACGATACGAAAATTAGTTCACCCCTGTTAAACATCAGTATCTGTGAACACACATTATGCAATTGCTGATGGGCGAAATGGAAAAATTGCATATTTTGTTTCTGCAACTTCAATTAATGGTTCTTAAATGTCAGTGATGCACCATTCTTTACGTGTTTTTGTGTGTTTAGTCCTGGAAGATTCTAGAAACCGTAGAATAATAAAATATAATCATAGTGACTTTTTATTCAGACGTAAAAATGGAACACATGCAGCTATCCTGGACTAATATTTCATGTGTTCAACAATGAGTGTAATACTGAGTTTACAAATAAAAGATTAACAATTAAGGATAGGAAAGGACCACACGCTAAATTCTCTTCTAGTTTCTGTTTACATCGGTTTTTCAAAGAGTCCCTGCACCAAGGGCTTCTTTTAATTACTGACGTTCCAGGTTTTCGCGCGAAAATCTTTTCAAAGCTGATAGATGTAAAGGATTATTACAACGTCAGTAATAATCTATTTTATTGTTACAGCAATGCATGATAAGACTGGGCCTGTAGAGTTTCCCCAAACATATTTTCCAGATTCTGATGATGTCCCAAAAAGGCGAAAAGCGTTAAAAATAAATAATTGCAACCAAGAGTGTCTTTATTAGAAATTAACGATTAACAATTATCTTAGTTCTTCACAGAGTGTTACTCTGAGAATGACGTGTTACGCGACAGTGTTAAATATTATAATATATAGTACGATACGGTATGTACAATATCGTTGTGCACATTATTTATGACTGTTTAAGATATGAGACCTCAATATCAGCAACATTTTCGGAGTAAGTGCTAAGCGACATGCAACTTAAAAGACTCCACCGCGAGCTTCGGGAAAAGACAATCTATATCTGTAAATGTGAATGTCTGTTCGGTGTACGTTCATCACGTCTGAACCACAAGACATAAAGAGCTAAAAAATTGTACAGTAACTAATGTCTTCCCGGGGAAGGCTTTAGGCGCAGTTTTATGGCGATCGGATAGCTATATATATATAAATATATATTAAAGTGAATGTCTTTTCGGTGTACGCTTATCAAGTCCGAACGACAAGACGCAGAGACTTAAATATTTATACAGTTACTAATTTATACCAGAGGAAGGTTTTATAGCGATCTGATAGATATTAATAATTTGAAGAATATAACGCGAAATGCGGAACAATAATTACTCTTTGGAAATTATATTTACTCTTTGGTATGGTTTTATTGGTTGCATTGTTGCTTGAGGGTTGGTAATAATAAAAAGATGGAAAGTTATCGGTGTATATAAAATTCTACGTGTGTGTGTGTGTGTCTGTGTGTGTGTGTGTGTGTGTGTTAATATTTCGCTCTACAGCGAAAACTGCAGAACGCAAACGAATGGTATGTGTGTAATTATTGTCCGAAGTCTCCCGTTGTACACCATAGCAGTTCCATGACGATAGCTGTAACGGGGTGGAATATATGGTGGTCGAAAGCCGTCAAATTATATATATATATATATCGGACTGAAGGCCAGCGATGACGTTTTCGACTCTATAGCAAGGAGGTTACATACAGCGAAACGTGATGCCACAGACCATATCTTTGGTCTATGCGTGCTACAATGTCTTCAGCTCTTTCTCGGTAAGAATAAGCATACGAATAAGGAAATATAAGAATAAATAAATAAAGCAGTAAAAAAGAAATTTATTTTAATACATCTCTTTAAAAAAATTGATTTGACGTTTCGCGCATTATCACAATGTTCAAATGTTTGTTAAGCTGAAGGGACTTAACTACGGGGTCATCAGTCCCTAAACTTACAAACTACTTATGAACTACTTACGAACTAGGACGGCACAAATATCCATGCCCGAGGGGGGATTCGAACCCCCGACCGTAGTGGCCGTGCAGACCGTGACTGAAGCGCCTCAGTCCCCTCGGCCACCGCGGCCGGCGCGCATTATCTATCACAATCAACCGACACAGTGGCGGCGCTAGGCGTCGGTGACGTCGGCAACCGCCGACGGCCTCGCGCCTGTGGGGGCCTAGCAAAACAGTGTTAAAATTTCACTTTTTTTTTCTTTTTTTATATTTGATGTTTGACGGCGCTTTTCAACTGCTAAGTTAAATCTAACTTACACTACCTTAATCCAAGGACGAACACAACATCCGTACCCAAGGGTGGGATTCGAGCCCCGACGAGAGCGCTCACCGTGGTATGACGCCTTAGTGCGCTCGGCAATTCCCGGCCGGCAGCTGTTTAGTTATCCGATTTATTTCCGTGTGAGTGCAGAAGTGATGCAATTTTTACTTAAATGCTTGAAAAACAACTTCTTCAGAACATTTTAGAAAACAATTTGGAAGAAGTACATCCAAATTTTTATATAACAATCAGAATCGTCCTGACAGTCAGTACAGCTTCGGCCGAGAGAAGCTTCTCAAAGTTGAAACTGGTTAAGACTTACTTAAGAAGCGCAAGAAAGACTATCTGCGTTGTCAGTACTATCAATTGAAGCCGAAATATCGGGCAGTATTAAGATGTGATCTTAAAAAACATCAGTGAGACGAAAAGCCGAAAATTTCCTCAATTTTGTCTTTCTTTATTGTAATTTTTGTCATTTCAGTAATACTTGTATATTATACTATAAAATTTTAGTATAATGATCACTGATGTATAATTCAGCTCATTTTATTCAACATTTTCTTCCTTACTGAAAAAATGAAAGGGGCCTCGCAAAGACGAGTTCGCCGACGCCCGATTTTCGTCTAGCGCCGCCACTGAACCGACACGCGGTCTGAGCCTTACTATCCTCGTACACAAGTAATACACCCTGCTACCGGTAAGTATAAAAACGAGTACTTTCGCTAGTGCTTGGTAAATCTGTATAGCTATTTCAGGACTTTCAGCTGCTGCAAACTGAACTCGGCCAACAATAAAATATCGCGCTAGTTACACACTGTGAGAATCAAAGCGTAATTTAGTTGGCGTTTACAGACTGCTATCATCCGAAGAAGAAACACAAGGACAGCCGTGTGCACATTCTCAAGGAGAACGTTAGCAGGAAGAAAACAAAGTATGTGTTTATTAAAGTGTGTGACATGAGAGCTGTGTAAATAAAATGGATTTGCATTCAGGTTAGAATGGAAAATATTGTGCGCTTCCGCGATGTTTTGACATATTCTCTGACAGTTCAATGTTCTGTTCTCTATGTACAGTCTCTTGCGTAAATAAAGATACGTTCGTCTGTATTGCGTTTGATAATTATAAAGGTTTTATATCATGAACTGCAAATAACTATACGGAATTTCCTACAAATTAGATGGTGTCAATACCACGAGACAACTTCTAGCACTTTAAAACAAAGAGAATGATATGTGTTGAAATATGTACAAAAGATTGAATTGATGTGCACTGAATATGACTGAAAATAAGGAAATTAATTTACAAATGCGCATTAGTACTGAAACCTACAAGATTGAGGTACACGACAACCTATAATAATGCTCTTATTTCACCGTTTTTGAGTCAGTAAGAATTGTTTTATATTGCAGGAGACATTAACAATATTGAATTTCCAACAAAACTAAAGGAAAGTATAATTTCCGACACCACAGTCATTAGCAATTCAAGCAACCAATGAGATTCAATTTTACTACGTGTAAACACATGGCCATATTCATACCTAAAGAGATATCACTTGCCAGGCTTACCTCACCACAGTAAGCTTCATTACTGCAAGTAAATTGAAACAGCTTCACAATAGTCTTCATTCACTGTACAATCTGTATAACAGCAGAGACCTCCACTAAACAAAGGCATTAATCTCACCAAACACGGCTTCCTCAGTAAGCATATAACCTAAACCATAACTAAACAGTCAACATATACACCATGTAGACATGAAGTTGGTTTAGTTCCCTAGAAAAGAGGTATTTAATATGCTTATATTGAAACTGGTATTAGGAGACTCGAGTGATATATAACACAATTAATCTCACGGTGTTAATTGGAAGAAATAAAAATAACAGAACAACAGACAACTTCCAACTTTCCCTTGTAACTCCTGTGAAATGTTTATAGGTAGTTCATATTTTAAATTTATTTTTTCCTGTTTAAGAAGAAAGTGAGAGTGAAGAAGATGCAAAGCAAAGACTTGACACGCTAAGATACATTCCAAACAGGGTAAGACACTGAATATTCCTGGAGACTGGAAAAAATAAACGAAAAAGTTTAAATATCTGACAGAATATACAACAGGGGAGAACAGAAGCAATAAGGAAATAACAGAGTGTGTGTGCAAGATTAGGTAAGCCTTCTGAACGAGTATTTACAACATTAAAGTCGAAAAATATAAGTTAACGATGAAAGAACTGGTAAAAAAATCCGTCAGAGACGATACGACTACGAATATACGCTACAGAAAAAAATAAAGAGTTCTAAAAGAGGTGGTGAGAGATGGACACAAATTCCAAGGCAACAGTTGTACTGAAGCATTAACGCAATATATGCGAAAGTCAGACTAAAAAGGATACCTTCTACAGGACAGTTGATCAGGATGAATATGATTAGATTCACAACAAGAATATGTAAAGCAGTAGGGAGGACCAGACGAAAGGCAGGAACCAAATGGTTGTAAGTCTTAGGCCAATCTGCTAAGATCATCGGTCCCTATACTTACCAACTACACTAAACTAACAACATACACACACCATACCCGATGGAAGACTCGAACCTCCGGCGAAAGCGACCATGCAATCCGTGACATAGCGTTTTAGACCGCGCGACCATTCGCGCACGGGCCAGGAAACATATAGTGTGTTGACCTCAGCAAGGATTGATCTGAACTGTGAATAAACGTGGTAGGGATATAAATTCGAAGAAGCATCTATACACCGACGTATATGCCACAGTCAAACGACGAACAACGGTTCGAGGAAACGATCCAGAGTCAAAAATGGAGCAGACAAGAGAAGAAGACAATCAAGATCTGAAGACTGAAGAACAGTGGAATGTAAATTACGAACAAGAGAGTATACTACATAAAGGGGCTACCTGTCATCCAACAGAGCCAGTGATCGAAGAAAGGAATGGTATTTGGAACATTAAAACTTATATTCAAAACGAAAGATCAACATAAACAACATCGCTCTTGGCTTCGTCATCAGTGAACATGGGAACATAAAGGATGAAATTATGAAGATAATTGGGACAGCATACCGTCTGTTTAATACAGTTACACGTAAGTTCTTGTAGACGACCGAGTTAAAGAAATAATCTGTGTATCTGTGCTTGCAGAGGGTAGTATGGTAAGTCGGAAATCATATAAAGGTAGATTTTGTTCCACTCCAAAAAATAATTCGTTCTATAAGATATAATACTGTACATCATTTTTTACAATAAAGTAGTATCAATAGAACGAATATTACGTTCGTTGGTTTTGAGATATCTTAAATATTAGCATTATGAGAGTCTCAGAGTATTTCCTTCTTGTAAGGGGGTCGCGTTTTTAAAAAGATTGGGGAACACTGCTGTTGAGCGTTGTTCTCTATGAAATCATCTTGTGCTTCTATGCTTGCCATGAAGATTTATTCATTGTGGCATCTGTGTACGATGGTTGTCTGTATACTTGGAATTTGCGTCTGTTGGAGTTACTACTAGAGCGATCTAAAAATGTAGACCGTTTTCTTTTAGATGTTCAACTGTGAAGACGATATTCGGATGCACTTTATTCATTTCTTTTGCAGAGTCCTCAATTTCTTCTACTGTATCATCTAATAAGTTTATTATATCATCTACATATCTTTTACAATAAAGTATCTTACTTACGCCGCGGTGGATTAGCCGAGCGCTCTAAGGCGCCTCGCTGCGGAGCGCGCGGTTGCTCGCCGACGGAGTTTCGAGTCCTCCCTGGGGCATTGGTGTATCTGTGTTTGTCCTTAGGTTAGTTTAACTTAGTTTAAGTAGTTTGTAAGCTACGGACTGATGACTACGCAGTTTGGTCCGATAGATTTACAATCATTTGATTTGATTTGATCTTACTTACCATTTGAGGATTTTCATTTAAAAATGTACATTGTAGGTTGTTGATGAATATGTCAGCCAGCAAACGTGCAACACAGCTGTCCATACCTACCCCATCTTTCTGCTGCTACATTTTGTTATTAGAAGAAAAATAATCATATGACAGTATTGGAGTCAACAAATCAATGTATCATATATTTCTGGTAATGTCAAAGTTTTGTGCTGAAGTAAGTTGTTTTTAATTATTTATATTGTCTCTTTCAGATATGTATTTGTGCAGAGGATAGTGATGGCAAGTGATGAAAACTTAGCAGTCTCAGGAATTTGAAGTTCTTTTATACAATTAACAAGTTCATAACCATTCTTTACTGCGCATGTTTCATAAAATTTAAATATGTTGCTAAGTATTTCAATCAGTGTCTTGCTTATTTTGTAAGTTCAGCTGCTTCATGAGTTTACGATAGGGCATAACGGAAATTTGGCTTTATACATCTTAGGTTGTGCTGGTTGCCATGGTGCAGAAGCGTTCATAACAGTACAGTCATGTATTTATTTTGTAGTTAAAAATAAGTCTCATTTAGGAGCGGGATGTGTCTGAATTACAGTTATATTATTCTTGACAAAGAACTCAATGGTTTTACTTACATACTATCGAACATTACAGTGACAGAATTACTTTTGTCTTTTTTGCTATTAAAGCCTAATTGTGAGTTTTTTTAAATTTTGTTTTAAGGTCTTTAAGAACTGAATTGTCATGGATTTCATATTATACACTTTTTTTTGTATGTTTCATAATAAAACTGATAACTATGTGGCTTAGCGTAAATTGATCATTGTGGCTTAGTTTTGCAGTGCCATTTTAGAAACTACTATTAGTTCTGTAATATTATTTTGGCTGAGCGTTGGAGTGATGTAGTGTTGAAGTCTTTTATTCATCAGTCTTACTTCGTTTACATTGAAGCTGATGTTAGATGAATTTACCACACGTTCTGAGAATTTATGTTTAGTGGAAGGTATGTTGTCATTCACCTTCGGAGTTTGTCACAGATTTTTTACCTTCTTGTTATGTCTGCATCTAATCATATGTTGTTCTTTCACTGTTAGTACATTGAAAAAGTCTTACACGTGGTTGAATTGTATGGGAGTAAGCTGTTTGGTTAATTGCAAATGTGAATTATACGACTGTATGTTCAAAAATCCTACTTCTTGTACTGTTTTCTGGTTTCAGATTATAGCCATATAATCTCATTTCTTTCTTTAGCGATTATTGCAGCTTTACTTTGGCTATTGATATTCACTTTGATATATTTTGGAATTACATTTGCTCTTACACACTTTTTATTGAACTTGGTGGTAAGAATTGTTCTTTATAAGTTTACTTTATACTTTCTGAAGACATCTAAAAAAATCAAATGTTTGTAGAGCTTATGGGACTTAACTACGGGGTCATCAGTCCCTAAACTTACAAACTACTTACGAACTAGCTAATACTAAGTACAGCACAATTATCCATGCTCGAGGGGGGATTCGAAGCCCCGACCGCAGTGGCCGTGCAGACCGTGACTGGCGCGCCGCAGTTCCCTCGGCTACCGCGGCCGGCGAAGACATCTAAAAGTATCAATTCTTGCGCTAGGTAGTGTCTACAATGATTTGTTTATTTTTATTATTGGATTTTTGAGCTCCATGGGCGTGGATTACGTAATATTATTATATTTTAATAAATTCAACAACCTGCCATATTTTATTGAGACAAGACGCGTTTCAGGTTTTCACCCATCTTCAGTTGGGGTGATTACAATTTCTGCTGTGCTTTATGAACATTAAAAGGTGATGTGAATATGCTAAGTGGAATGTATGACAAATTCTCGTTATTTAAAATTATCTTAAATATGGTAAATGCACACAATACTTTTTTCTCTGTTGCTTCCCTAATGACGTTGACTCTTACATATGAAACAAAAATAATCACGCCAACTGAAGATCGGTGAAAATCCGAAACTCGTCTTGGCTAAGTAAATCACATTAAAATTGTCTGCTTGCTGAATTTATTAAAATAAAATAATAAAATCAACAAATATTTTCACACTTACTTCTTTCGTAAATGAATATTCCATATTATTTCTTCTGCAATGAATAGCATGCAAACTAACAAAAAGAATGGCGTTGGTTGCTTCTCAATAAGTCAGAATGCGAAACGAAGATGACTTCTGAAATACATGAATTGTGCAGATAGTGCAAGTCGAGAGATTCACGAGTTTCTGTTGAAAATAATATTTGTTTAAGCTATAGACTGCCTCATAGATTTACTTTCATCAGCCCGTGCCGTACGCTCAAGAGCGCAAAAGTCGTTTTACAATATCTGTTGTAGTTCCAGAGATATTTTCGGTGAAGAAGATGAAGGGACGCCATGTAGTCGATAAAATCAAAAACGTGTTATCATTCGAAACACTATCTGAAGGAATGAAATTGAAAGTTGGTGAAGACAGTAATCCAAGAGCAAGAGTTGAAATGATTTTGACGAATGTCGGAAGACAGTCAGTCTACTAAGGCAAATGAAGGAGAAAGAGGGGAAAGACAAGAGAGGACGAAGAAAGGTTTGACAGTGGAGATAAGAACATAAGGAGAGGGCAGCGTCGGGAAGGGAGGTAATAAACATAGCTGCTGAAAACGAGAGATGGAGATCCCCCGTATGCTTAATAATGTTAACTTAATAACGATACAATTTTAAAGAAAATAAAGATATCTGGTATTTAATGTGAGTTATAGTGACATTGTTTATAAGGTTCTAATTAGTGTTAATTTGCCTAGATTTTTCCAGTAAATTGTTTTGGGGCAGAGCCATTTAGAACAGTGGTTACTACACTAGACTCGAATTTGGTGGGACGACGGCTTAAGTCCCGTGTCCAGGCTTCAAGATTCAGGATTTCAGTGATTTTCCTAGATCATTCCAAGCAAATACCGCTATGATTTACTTAAAATGGTACGCCCGACTTCATTCCTCATCCTTAAAATAATGTCGATGGAAAGTAAATGCCTAACCTACCTATATATAGTATTTCACTAAGTGTGTTTGCCGCTGTAACGTATAAAATAATAGGTGACTGGAAATTTTAATGCGGTAGGTCAACACAAGAAATGTTACACTTTCTGCGGAGCTATGAACATAGTTTATTGTATCATTTTCTAAAGATTTACACCACAAAGATATAATATTTTTTAACGGAACAATAGTTTTTTTCTATCGTGTATTGTATTCGTTGAAACCAGCTGCGTCCAAATCAATTTAAACTACATTCCTATCACTGTTAGTTTGGGAGCTACAACCCTTCAAAGTTCCGGGGGCGGAGGCTGCGATCGCGTAGCTGACTGGCCGAGTGGCTATCCCCTGGGGCACGGCCCACTGTCTCATGACCACCACCAGTCGGCTACGCTGTCGTAGCCTCCGCCCCCTAAACTTTGAAGGGTTGTAGCTCCCAAACTAACAGTGATAGGAATGTTGTTTAAATTGATTTGGACGCAGCTGGTTTCAACGAATCCAATGCACGATAGAAGAAACTATTGTTTCATTTAAAAAATTATATCTATATGGTGTAACTGTTTGGAAAATGATAGAATAAACTATGTTCACAGCTCCGCAGAAAGTGTAACATTTCTTGTGTTGACGTACCGCATTAAAATTTCCCGTCACCTATTATTTTATAAGTTACAGAAGCAAACACACTTAGTGAAACACCCTGTATATAGGATTTCGTGTTAGTAATAACATGAAGTTAATACACAATAAGCCGGCCGCGGTGGCCGAGGAGACTGAGGCGCTCCAGTCACGGTCTGCACGGCCACTACGGTCGGGGGTTCGGACATGGATATTTGTGCCGTCCTAGTTCTTAAGTAGTTCATAAGTAGTTTGTAAGTTTAGGGACTGATGACCCCGTAGTTAAGTCCCATAGACTATACAAACATGTGTAATACACAATAATCCTGTATTTATTAAGTTTGCTAGTCAAGCGAGATATTGGTTTGGGACTACCAGTCCTTAAAACTACTAGGTTGTTGCACAAGCTAATGGCGTTTTTGTTTTCATGTATGCATTTCAGTTGCTTTGGGTTATTTCTTGATTGTTATCTTTTATTTGCAGGTCACTGCTATTATTTGAGTTCACATATTGACGCTAGAATGGAGTGGCAAGTGCGAAATCAGAATATTTTTCGACATATTCTTCTGTGTGAGTTCCGTAGAGGGGTGACAGCAGCGGAGACAACCAGAAACATTTGCACCATGCATGGCGATAATGCCGGTCGACAGAAAACGGCAAGTAAGTGGGTTTCCCGTTTTGACGGAGGAAGGTTTTGACCTCAGTGATTCTCTACGATCAGGAAGACCTTCGGGTATTGATTAAGATCAATCAAATGTTCAAATGTTTGTTAAGCTTAAGGGACTTAACTGCGTGGTCATCAGTCCCTAAACTTACAAACTACTTATGGACTACCTTATACTAAAGACGACAAAAACATCCATGCCGGAAGGGGGATTCGAACCTCCGACCGTACCGACTGTACAGACTGTGACTGGCGCACCGCAGACCGCTCTGCCACTACGGCCGGCCTTGATTAAAATCGTTTTAACCCTTTAATCAACAGTGATACATGACATAATGCTTAAGAACTACACAATGTCTCAAACTTCTTTTATTTGTATATGCTATTTTTATTAGACACATTGAGAAACGCAACTAGCTTATGTACCAACATAATATATCACTACACAACTACGGCGATACCATTATTTCATAGAATTATTTTCGACAGATTTTGTAAATTTATAATTCTTCCATAAATTACACATTAAAAAGTATAATCTCACATTGAAAGTATAACACAATATGTGAGCTATTAAATCTAGATAGTTTGTACGTGTCTTGACGCGGTGTAATTCATAGTGTGTAGTTTGCACAGACTATATTCATGCAGTATTTGAGAATGATAGCATTTAACGACTGTACACAATATTTCAAACATTTCAGAAAAAATGTTTGGCAGACATTGTTCAAAAATAGTGAGAATTTTTGCTGTTCACTATCATGAAAAAGCAATTTAATTTATAACTGACTTATTTCTAACTCTATTAGTCACTCATTTTGTAGAGAGTATCCATATAAAGGACCGAATGTACCAGCTTTGGTTTTGACTTTTCCGTTATTATATGGGGTGAATAACCAGAAACTAACAATACCAAAGCAATGAGAGTTGTGTATCTTTAAGCATGAAGATCTTACATGCTTAGCGTCAATTATTTAAACGTTTAACTCGTCTACAAATTTTATACATAGGAATTCGGCTCCTTAAAACGATGGTTGCCACTAGGCGAGGTACGTTTTTATGCCACATTTTTATTTACATATATAAAAATTGAAACACATGGTAGTGTAAATCTTGAGTATAACACAGATTTCAATTTACTGCATATTGAAACTCAAATTCTTCCCCTTCATTCAAATAACGTGTAATCGTTCATGTGTTCGTTTTCAGAGCAATTTTGCCATGCTTCCTACCTTCAAGATAAGGCACACATTTTTGACAATGCGTCGCCTATAACATATCTAGGCACCTGTTATTGCGGGGTGCACAGGCCTGGAATTCCGCTATCATGTTTCTCTGTCCGCGGCGGTTATGGCAGGCGATATATATCGGCGCTCCCGTGGCACCCAACAGATTCGTCCTTCTGCTCTCCCGGCCGAGATTTATCGAGTCGTGGCTGCTTTCCTTGTCCGCTGTCTCATTGCCGCCATCCGTTACTAATGGTTTTCTCTGCCGCTTCCGTCCTGAAGAATCACATTCAGTGCTTCGCCACTGGCTTTTCGGGGGCTATCATTTCTGAGACAGTAAAAAAAGTCAACTTCATGATTTTAAAAGGCTCAAAGTCAAACAGAAAAACTTTATCTAACAAGATGATAGATGATTTGTTAAATATTAATTTAAGGTAACTCCGACACTGTATGTGGCTATCAGAGTGGATTTAGTTTTGGCTCATTCGTTTACAGTATCATTTTGTGAAACTAAGTCCGTGAACTGTGACATCGATCGTTACAACGATTTTTTAACTCTCAATCTTTGAAAGTTTCCCTTTGAGAATCAGCTGCCAGTCCAAAACAGTGTTGTTGACTTTCTGTTGTGTTTCAACGTTTCACACATCTATATTAATGATTCTGAGTTTTCGTGGGATCAACAAGTAGTCTCAGACGGATAATGGTGTTTTCTACATAGGCATTAATGTTCAGAATAGTAGCAACCACATAGTCACACGGAGTACCGAGAGTAAATTACTTTTAGGACGTACATCACTTAATAGAGACGTGTTGAGTACTTCTTGAAGCTTTGCCGGCAAATGCAGGGTGTCTTTAACCATTTGGATAAAACTGAAATAGGTTATATGGGCTCTATAACCGATTATAATGAAATAAGAAACCAATGGTCGTAAATCCATATTTATTGCGTTATGAAAATATACAGCGTGCACCGAATAAGAACGACGTAGTTCAAGGTAACTATTAAAAGTAAGGACAACAAATCTCAATGCATGTGTGGCAATGGCGCTTGTCGCTCTATCACACTCTTTCAAAGATCCCTGGTGTCCGTTGTAACAGGAAACAGGCAACTTGGACTCTGTAACGCAGGTCTTCATCCGCTTTCATGGGGTTAAACCGACGTGCTTAAACGACATCCTTTCACGGGAAAAAGAGCTACAGTCTCCAATAACTGTGGTAGCACATCTCGCAGAAACACCAGGTAACTTGGATCAGTCAGACAGGAGGCACCAAATTAGGTCTCGATCGAATATCTTGGATAATTCCTGCCCATGCAGCGTGGGGATTGTCCTTATTCCAGACATGCAACCATGCGTTGAAATTGGCAGTTGCCACTTTGTATGAATATTGCGAGTTACGTTGTTGTGTGCTGTACGCTTGGTATAATACAATAAATACGCATTTCCGACCATTGGTTTCCTTTTTCAACACAATCGATTGTGGATGCAGATCATCTGGAGCGCTTGAACAGTCGTGCGTGCTAAGGCGCCTTGCTGCGGTGCGCGCGGCCGTTCGCCATCGGAGGTTCGAGTCCTCCCTTGGGCATGTGTGTGTATGTGTGTGTGTGTGTGTGTGTGTGTGTGTGTTGTTCTTAGGATACGTTAGTTAAGTAGTGTGTAAGTTTAGCGACCGATGACCTCTGCAGTTAGGTCCCATAACTTTACAAACCCTGGAACATTTGACCCAGATCATCTGTTTCAATTTAACCCAAAAAGATTTGAGGTACCCTCCATATCGTTGAAACATTTCTGAATAGAAAATCTTGAACAAAGTGATTTTCCTACATGGGGGACAAAATGCAGGAAACAGTAAGGAACAAAAAGGTTCATAATTGAGATGTAGCCAAACACGCATTCATAGATAGGTACGTCCTCATGAAGGCTAAATAAACGTTCTTGGGTAGTAATTCCGCTATATGGATTAGAAAGGTCGTCAACCAGCGTAGGGTAGGCCAGACAACGGTGTGTAACTTTCCCCACATCATCTGTTACTCTCACTATGCGACTGCGACTTTACGCTGTCACCGCATTTGCCACTGCAAATATGTAAGCAAGTGTGACTATACGCTGTAAGAACCTGCGTATTTGGCTATGTACGATTCTGATTTACAAGTTTGGTTCTGTTATCCTATGGTCGAACCGTACACGTGATTTCATGCCCCAGTAACTAACTTAGTTGGAGATATTATCTTTTACCTGTATTCCTGTAGTTAAAAACACTTTGCAAAGGCTGTAGTTTGCGAAAAAATAAAAAAAAATATTACATAAAATAAATGGTTCATTAATAAAAATGGTTTTATTCTAACGTTTGCAAATGATGTACGCAAAGTCAGAGATTTAGTTGAATCAGGTTGATTCAGCCAAATTGGTTCCTTATTGGAAGTGGTCAGATGACATTAATCATAAATTGAATAAAATGTTAAACGTTGCATTGTCTGCAGTAAGAAATTGGTAGCACTTTCCCCCAACTAAGTAATCATAACTTTAAGAAACATAGAAATTCTGTATATTTTACGACCACTCAAATGAAATTGTCAACAGTTCGAAATAGTTTAAGTTTCCCGAACATCATTTCTACACTCAGAAGTTCTGGTGTAAAAAAATAAACACTTGTTCTTGCCAAATTTAGAGTCCCGAGAACCGACCGTTCATTGCACAAATCTTAACAATCTGCCCGATGGAATCACTCCTATCATCCAAGTCGGCCCTTCTTCTGGCAAGACTAGATGTGGAGTTTCTTTTTCCGCGCACACCCATCGCTCCTCTCTTCTCTCTCAAACACACATTCCCCATCATGTCTGTCCCTCGGTCGCTTTCCCATTGGCCGATCGCCAACCTTCCAAAATCATATACATCTTAACATGAGATATTTCTTTAACTAAAGACTGACCATCTGAAACCATTTCCTTACTAATATGCTAGTATTTAAATATAAAAAGGACTGTTAATTAGTATTACAAAAAACCTGAACCAAATAAATGGACAAACCAGCTTTCATGAGCTTGACCGCTCATGCCACACAATATTTACGTAAATTACTTACAAATTGGACAATAAATCGACACGCTAAATTAAATATACTAGGGACAGATCATGCTGCTTGCATTTTCAGTGTTACTGTGGAGGAAATGTTGATTCGTTTATATTTCCATAATAAATCTATAGCAGTTAAAATCGTCATCAAATAAATATATACAAGTGTGACGCTTTCAAGTTCACTGCTAGAGAAAATAAGCTATCATCTAAACCAGAGTTTGTTGAAATGGTATGACGCATTCAAAAGTTGGTTATTTTAAGCTTGATTTATCTATATTTTGATTTAGTAGTCATAAACATTAGTAATTTTTGAGATATTGAAATTAGTTTCAGATTCATGAGATGTGCGTTATTATTCTGACATCGTAGATGTCTTATATGTTGACGCTAAATAATTTTATAGATTATAATATTTTATTATGAATTACCGAAGCGTGGAACTCACAGAAGTCCTCCAGACACACAAGAAACGCTCGGCTAACAGCCCTTTTTAGCTTTGAGTACAAAGCACAGGCCTTTTCCCGATTTCCGCCGATTTGGAGAAACCCCCAATGGCTGCTCGGATTAATCCTATACCTGGCCTGTCTGTGAGCTGCCCCAACCACTTGCAGCCTTTTACCTTACACTACTTACACTAATTGCGCGACTCTATGGACATAACTTTCGTAAAGTCACAATATTGAATTTTCCAAGTCATGCTACCTACGAACTTACCTGCATGGAGATGATTTTGTCACTGCTTCGTCTCGAAGGCCACCAGGGTACTGGGGTTTCTGTCATCTATGCTACTCAAGGAGAGGCTACTTTTACAAGAATTGAATAGTAAATGTTCACCACACCACCTTCGGTCAGTGGTGATTCCCGACTGCAATACAGCAGTGAACAATCAGCACTGATTCTTTCTCGATGTGTGGGCGGATATTATTGTCCGCCTTCTTGGAGCAGTCATCCTTCGATAACGTCTCACAAACGGAGCAGATCTGCACTGCATGTGTACGTCCGCGTCTTCTCTTGTGAAAGAAGTACCTTTGGTGAAACAAAGGCTAATATGCCAAATGCGTAGTGTTTTAAATAGTCAAAATCAAATGTTCAAATGTTTGTATAGCTTATGGGACTTAACTACGGAGTCATCAGTCCCTAAACTTACAAACTACTTATGAACTAGCTAACACTAAGTACGGCACAAATATCCATGCCCGAGGGGGGATTCGAACCCCCGACCGTAGTGGCCGTGCAGACCGTGACTGGAGCGCCTCAGTCCCCTCGGCCACCGCGGCCAGCTTTAAATAGTCTACCGAGCGAGGTGGCGCGGTGGTAACAAACTGCACTCAGATTCAGAAGGACAATGGCTCGAATCCTCATCTGGCCATAGATATTCAGGGTTAATTTCCCTAAATCAATCCAGGCAAATGTCAGGATGTTTCCTTTCGAATGGCACGCCTGATTTTCTTCCCAATCGTTATCCAAAAATTCGAGCGCGAACTCTGTCTCCAATAACTACGATGATGACGGGATTACTTTTAAACTTTCTAAATGTAAACATTAGCACTATTCTTTACTTTTTTCGCCTTTATGAGTTCGCTAGTGCATATAATTGATTATTCATGGGAAAATTAATTTTGCATGTGAACTAATTAAGCTTTACAGGTAACAAATAATACATTGTGTCTACAAAGCCTCTCCGCAGTGGCGATCTCTGCGTGTCTCGCGTTGCGGAGCGTGTAAGGTTCGCAGCATAGACGAAGCGCACCTGCACGTGTTCCGTGGCCCTGCAGTTGTAGCAGGGTGTGTGCGTTACAGCTGTTACTTGTGTTATTGTGTTTTTCTTGTATACGCTGAGTGTAGTGAGAATGCTTACTGTTGCAGAGAGAGCCTTTTTAGTTGAAGAGATTTTCCGGGCAGGAGGAAACTTCACAGAGTATGTGAGACGACAATTTAGATTGCGTTTTCCTACTTCGAGGTGTCCACATCGCGACACTGTACGTGATTTAATTCGCAAATTGTGGACAACAGGTTAAGTTCATGATGCATCACGGACTGGTAGGCCCACGGTTTTAATAGAACTGAAGCTCGACGACATTTCGGACATAATGTTGCGGAGTCCAACAAAATCAGTAAGGAAATTATCGGAAGAAGCTAAAACCTCTCGTACGACAGCACATAAGGCAATAACCAAAGAACTGGGGCTGTATCTGTATAAAATTACTGAAGTGCAACAATTACAATGTATGGACCATACAAAAAGAATAGCGTATTGTGTATGTTTTCAGCGATTTATTAACAGACATGGAGTAGGTGTTTTAGATCGAATAATTTTCACTGATGAGGATTGGTTTCACCTATCTGGTTACATTAATTCTAAAAATTCACGTATTTGGTCATTCGAAAGTCCACAAGCCTTAAGAGAAACGCCATTGCACGCAGAGAAAATCGGCATGCGGGTTGCCATAACACGAGCGCGAATAGGGCCGTTATTTTTCTAAACTATCGTCACTTCCGAAATCTATTGTTCCCAGATAATTTATTCATTTATTTCGCTGATGAATGAAGATGAGATCAATCATTCATTTTTACAGCAAGACAACGCTACTGCCCATACAGCACCCCAATCCCTAGGGCTTTTAGATGATATCTTTGGAGACAGAATAATTACAAACGGTCTCTGCTCCCCCTCTCTCACCGGATTTGTCTCCTCCCGGCTATTTCCTTTGGGGTACGGCTAAAACATTTGTTTATCAAAATAACCCAAAGACAATACATGAACTTAAGGCAGCGATAACTGAATATCTGCAGTAGGGTTGTGTCCGAGTGGTTCGGCCGAATCCAGATTCGCCGAATCTAGCACACTGGGTTCGGATTTGAGATTCGATGCATAATGGCCGAATACTACCGAATCCCGAATCCAAAGTTTATGTGGAAACCTTCAGTTACGAATGTTGTAGTTAACTTTGCATAACAGTGCGCTTTCGTTTGCGTTATTTACATTATTGTTTCATAGATCCGCTGAAAGACGTGACGTCATAAAACGGGGTTAAATCGACTACAAAACGAACGAAGTTCTGAATGGCACTAGGAGCCGCCACAAGTTAGTTTTCCGTCTCGTCGAAGCAGTGCTACACACACCCCGTTTACATGGGCTCCCAAAACAGGATTTCGTAAACCGATTTCCCAATTCCGCTTTTGGTTGGTCATGTAAACACTCCAAAAGCAAAAAAACAGTTTACGAAAATCGGTTTTCGTCTCCCGGAAGATGTGTTACATGTAAAAGTAGTGAGTGGCTTGCTTCGTAGGCCCCAATGTAAATACTGGCGCTAAAACTTTTGCACTCGTAAAAATTAAAAAAAGGAAGTCGAGTCTAATTTCCACTTTATTTTAGACTATTGAATTTCAACACACCACTCAACGAAGGAAATAGAACTTTAGTATTGCTCAACTTCAAATGTAGCAGGTCACGTTGGTAACAGGTAATTTCCTAGGAACCGTATACATCGAATGAAACGGCAATACAATCCATATATATCAGACATTCAACTCTCGCTCCGCTAGCAGTAGCAAGGAACTTAATTTTTTTCGCTTTAAAATAATGTCGATGTTTTGACATGTTTCAGTTTCCAGCACTTTACCGCATTGTAAAGTTGATTTTGGCAATCAATAACATTTAGCGTTGTTGTTTCTTCAATTGCAGTATTATAATATGACTTTCTACATAACACGTCGCCACTCATAACCTCACTTTCAACATGGAGTACTGGAGAAAGCGAATTGACGTGACGGACAGTGTGAATACAACTTGATGTGACGGATCCGTGACATGATGTGACGTGACGTTGACGTAACGGACACTGTGAATCGGCCTTAATTCGTTGTCAATGGACTTTTCAGTCAAAGCTATGGTCGTTAGACTATAGGTACCAGTATTCTAACAAGCGAATGTTATGATTTTTACGAATATGTCATGATTTTAAAGGATGTGGCTAGGCAGGAACCTAAGAGTACAACTTGTTCACTCACAAGTTACGTTGTACTCTTAGGTTCCTGACTAAACACATCCTTTAAAATCATGACATATTCGTAAAAATCATAACATTCGCTTCTTCGATACCTATTGCACAGACCTATCGTTTCTATATGAAACACTATCCGATATATATCGATCACACTGCCGCTTCATTCGGTGTACACGGCTCCTAGGACATCACCTACGATTCTTGCATGAGTTGTCTCATTCTAATTTTGCATATTCTTTCGTCGAATTTTGTGAAGTGCTGGGGTATGTGAACCTTAGAGAAGTACTAGGATTTCAAGAAGAAAGTCATTTACTACCGTATGTGGAAAAAAGTCCTAATCCTGCGCCATTCAGGCGGGATAACGTCAATTCAACAAACATCTGACGTCTGTTTCAATAAATCCGGTTAAATTGTATGACGCTTCTCGCCGGGCTGCAGTGGTTATGTTGGCACCAGTGGTAATGACGGCAACTCAGATGACCAATAAATGTTTTTTCGTGACAACTTCAATTAAAACAAAAATTATTTTTTTCTGAACGGACAAGGGTACATACAAGAACATGTAGACCATAGAGCAGGTACAGTATTAATTTAACTGCAAGTGAAACGAGCAGCAATAACACTCTGTACCTCGTGAAAAATATTAACGCAATTCTACACTTCATTCGGTAAAATTTTACGACGCTTCTCGCTGGGCTCCAGTTCTCATGTTGGCAACAGATGAAAAATGAAGTGTAGAATTGCATTAATATTTTTCACAAGGTACAGAGTAAGTGTTATTGCTGCTCGTTTTACTCGCAGCTAAATTAATACTGTACCTGCTCTATGGTTGACAGGTTCTTGTATGTACCCTTACCCGTTCAGAAAAAAATAATTTTTGTTTTAATTGAAGTTGCCACGAAAAAACATTTATTGGTCATCTGAGTTGCCGTCATTACCATTGGTGCCAACATATCCACTGCAGCCCGGCGAGAAGCGTCGTACAATTTAACCAACAAAATAAATTGGCTTTGGATGTATAATAAATTTTATAATGGCTTATATAAGTGACTATAAAATCATAAAACATTTACACATCCTATTTTTTAAGAACCTATTTTTCAATAGTAATAGAGTAATAGAGTGAAGAAAGTTTCTTATTATCTTTTAGAGCATCTAAACAACATATATCTCAAAATGTTTCATAAAAATTTCTTTTAAGAGGATAAGGGGGTATTAAAAAATTCTTAAAATTTAAAATAAAAACCCAAATGAAATTTTAATTTCTTAAATTTTACTGTAACATTGTCATTTGAGATCCATCACAGAAGACTTTATCTTCACCACTGGCTGTGATAGGGTAGTAATTCTTTTTAAATACATATACTTGAGTTGACAGATTATTTGGGTTCGAGATTCGATTCGGGTTCGGGATTCGGCACATGTTATATTTAAGATTCGGTATTCGGATTCGATTCGGTAAAATTGGGATTCGACCCATCCCTAATCTGCAGGCTTGATTCAATGGTGGAACTTGTGCTCAACGACTGTAATTTGACTTGTAGAATTATTTTTAAGCAATCAGTCGTAAGTATTATTTATTAACAGATCTAAATTTCGACCACTGTGTGGTCATTATCAATGTTTTACGTGTTTTAATCGTTTTATTTTAAGCATTGATAATGACCACACAGTGGTCGAAATCTAGATCTATTAATAAATAATACTTACGACTGAGTGCTGAAAAAAATTCTGCATGAATATCTACATACGATTACATGTGCAACATTGGTAAAGGTATTCGAAAATTAATGCAAACGAGTTGAACTATGCCTTCAAGAAAGAGGAAATCATTTCCAGCACCTACTGTGATAATGGTGAGTACAGTGTATTTTCTAGTAATTAATATAACAAATTAATTTCATTGTTTTAACTGTAATAATGTTGAATCTCATCTTAAAGCATAACTGCAGCCAGTAGCAGGAAACCCGGCCGCTAGCTTATACAGCGACATGAATGTGCTGACACCCTTACGCGCCCCGCAAGGCGAGACACACGGAGCTCAGAGACTTTGCGGACACACTGTATATTTTCCTTTTTTTAACGAAAATGAAAATTCACATAAAAATCAAATATTTTATTACGAAATCACAAATCAGTATATAAAATTCTAGTTGATAAACATATACAACAGTTCTCCCCATTTTCATGAAATGAAAATTACTGAGGTTTTGCAATTTAGTTGTATGAGCTTATTGTTCAGTATGTTGGAACTAAAGCTTGGGTTCCCCTTCTTAGTGGTGTGACTCTTCAATTGTGACAGCAGCATTATTCTTCATTTCATTTCTATGCAACATTTAGATTGAAGCAGTGAAATACTTTTCTGAAGTAGTTCAATACCGTTAATGTAATGAATATTTAGTCCAAAGATGGTTGGAAATTTTGGCATTTATTTTGTACACCAATCTGGGCTTTGGTAATATAACTGGTGGTCCAGCTGTTTTCTATGTATCGGCTACGAAGTGTACATTCGTCTTGATGGGGCATCGTTGAATGGCTGCTGAGTAAAATAACGTGGTTTTATCCGGTAGGTGTTTCAGGGAATACACACGCGTACAATCAGGATTACAGACCCATTATAGGCATTAAGATTCCCTCCAAATTTTCGACAGCTTCTGTACCCCATCTCGATTTACACATGCTTTTAGTAGATTCCACTCGTTTAGTATCCCAGCTAGGAAGTTCCTATAACTCCTCAAATACAGTACATTGTCATTATTCCAATTTCTCCCGAATAGCTCAATCCCAACATTCAGCTATATCCCATATTCTACAAGTAACCTGACCTGATGCTTCACCAGCACATCCCAAAATCTGTACACATCCCACCCTTTGCATGGGCAGACCATTAAACCATTACTGACGAGTACGCCCTATCCTTTGGCATCAGCTATAACCCAATACATCTTTTCCTTTCGAAAAGGAAGACTCCAACCAAATTTTCCAGCCTAACTGCAGCCTCACCATCCACGTAAGCCGGCCGCGGTGGCCGAGGGGACTGAGGCGCTTCAGTCACGGTCTGCACGGCCACTACGGTCGGGGGTTCGAATCCCCCCTCGGGCATGGATATTTGTGCCGTCTGTGGTCTTAGATAGTTCGTAAGTAGTTTGTAAATTTAGGGATTGATGACCCCGTAGTTATGTCCCATAAGCTCTACAAACATTTGTACATTTTGAACATCCGCCTAACACGTACACAACGATTCTAGACCGTTACATACGTATCACATATACACTTGGAGAAAACCTCCTACAAGTGATATTGGTTGCCAATACTCAATCTAGATGTTACTCATATCACTTCCTCGCGGTTTTTCAAATCAAATGTTTGTAAACCTAATGGACAAAACTGCTGAGGTCATAGGTCCATAGACTGGTGAACTACAAAAACGTAGTTAAATTACCATGTGCTAAGGACAACATACACACACCTATGCCCACGGACGACTCGAACCTCCGGCGAGAGTGGCCGCGTAATCTGTGACATGGTGCCTCAGACCACGCGGTTATTCCCGTGTGGTCCGAATTCGTCGTCAAATAAATGTTACAAAGAGTCCTCAGCATCGTTATCTTTTAAATGGCAAGACCACACCAGTCACCATCTCATCAAAGTAAGAGCCGCTTTTAATGGTGCCAAATGTTTTTATGATTTTCCAATTATTTTGATCAAAGGCTAATGAGCGGCGCAGCCAGCCCACCCACGCGGAGGAGACGTGGCGGTGTTAATAGCAGATAAAAGCGACTTCAAACGCCAGACACCGACAGTCTCTGATAGTGGCTGAGCGGCTTGAAACCGAACTTCGGAGGAAGAAACAATAGTGCCGCAAACTCTCCACGAAGGTTTTGCACCAATAGTATAATGAAGAGTATCCTACCCAAGGTGCACACAGCGATTTTGATTTCAATGTGTTGTACAGTAGAACTAAATGAAAACTAACCTGAATTGTACACTTGGGGTGAAACATCCCCTAGAAGTATCTCTCTACCGCTGTACTCGTGCCCGATGTGCCTCCGCTTCAATATAAGTTATAGGGTGTTCGTATATCGATGTATAGAACTTTCAACCTCAATACGTCCTTTGAAAACCACTTCATCATATATGATCGAAATTGCTATAAAGATGATATGTTTCGCTTATAGTCAAATGTCTAAGCAAAAAACAGAAAGGAGATTTAAAAAAATAAAAAATAAATTAAAACTTTTTCGACAAATCTGGCAACCCGTTCTTGCTGTACATTAAAAACCACAGAAATTGTATTGCAAGTATTTTCTTTGTATCTGTTATAGTTTCAACATTAATCATTTTGAAGTATTAAACACTTTTTTTATTTTTTATTTTTCCACGAGATGTTTTAGCCCTTAACAACAGTATGGGAACGTAAAAAATATTTCTTTCTTATTTCGCTTTACACTGAAATATAGTCACAACAGATAAAATGGAACAGTACGTTTTGGGAGGTTTGCTTGTGAATCTTTTCTGCTGCTTTGTTGGTGTATACATAGTACCGACACGACAGTTAGTGTGTAATGATTACCGACATCCTTACTAACCTCATTCATACGAACGTGGTACTGCAATGGAACGAGAATTCGTAAAGTTTCAAACTGACAAACTGTGTAAATCGCCCGACTGGTCGTAGGGTTGAAAGGCCACTTCTGGGATTCGGTAAGGCGACCAGGCCCCGGATAGAAACCGCCAGTTAGATTAACGACGGATAGTTGGTGTGTGGGCCTGGCTGGAAGTGGTGTTTCGGTGCTTTCCCAAATACCGTGGTTGTACCCACATCGCAATACGTAGCATGCCAACACCCTGTAGATACGATACAAAGGCAGTAGTAATAAGACACAATGTTCAAATGTTTGTATAGCTTATGGGACTTAACTACGGGGTCATCAGTCCCTAAACTTACAAACTACTTATGAACTAGCTAACAGTAAGGACGGCACAAATATCCATGCCCGAGGGGGGATTCGAACCCCCAGCCGTAGTGGCCGTGCAGACCGTGACTGACGCACCGCAGTCACCTCGGCCACCGCGGCCGGCAATAAGACTGGCTACCTCTCTATAACGAAGAACAATTAATTAACTTCTGGGTGTCCGGTGTCGTATATAACTGCACAACAAATGTAAACAAAACTCTGCCTCCGCCGTAGAGTGACCCAGCGTTCCAAGGCGCCTAGCTGGAGAGCGCGCAGCTGCTCGCCGTTGGAGGTTCGAGTCCTCCCTCGGGCATGGGTGTATTTGTTGTCCTTAGCAATAGTTAGTTTATGTAGTTTGTAACCGTAGGGACTGATGACCAAAGCAGTAGTTGAACATTTGAAAACTGTGCAATAAAGAAAAAACAAAGCTTTGGTTATCACCTCGAAAAACTGAAGTTAGGTACTTCATATTTCCTTCATATGCAGGTATATGCCTGTAGTCTTGGTGAAGTTTGAAAACTCCTTTTGCACAGCATCATAGCAAAAAGAAAGCGCCGCAGCTCATCGATATAGTGTAAGTAGGTTGCGTCATTTATTTTTTATTTTTTTTCCGATTTCTTTCTGAGGTATTCTAAAACGTTCAAATGTTTGTTAAGCTTAAGGGACTTAACTGCGGGGACATCAGTCCCTAAACTTACAAACTGCTTATGAATTTCCTTATACTAAAGAGGATACAAACATTCATGCCCGAGGGGGGATTCGAACCCTCAACGGCGAAAGGCTTCGCGCATCGGAGCATAGCGCCTCAATGCGCTTGGCCACCCCGCCGCGGCTGAGGTTTTCTCAGCACTGCTGATTATGGATGTGATTCCGACTTTTCTGCTAATTTTCGATTCCATGCATTTCTACGATCGACCCAGCTACCTACAAAGGTTTTCTGAGGTTTGCTGTAATGCGTGTTCGCTGCCAAAAGAAGATAATTTCGTGCCATTATTGATACTCAAGTTCGTTTCACGAGTGCTGCTATGATCTTTGATGCCCTTTTTCTGTTTTTCGGAGCTGCTGTTTCACGGACTACAAATTCTCTCGTCATTTTCGAGCTCTTCTGGATGTGATGACCGACGAGATGTTAATAAATTGAATGCCGGTCCCCAAGCCTCGTTTAATTTGAAATCTACATTTCTGTTCACTCAGATTTCTGAAATATGCTATTAGGCTAGTTCCTTAATTATGCTGTTCCAAATCGAAACAGAAATATCAGAGAAACTAATAAACAGGGACTGAGGAATCACTCTGAACTAGGCTTGGTATATAGTCTAGCATATAGTTTACAAAGATCTCGCTGGCTATCAAATCCAACCCAACTAGAAAATGCAGAGAGTAATTGAGCTCCTCGGAATATCCGTAATTGGTGTCAAACACAGAAGGGCATCAAAGCGCATAGTTGGCATTGGGGTGCAGACCGGTAGCACACATAACAGCAAAAATTACAGCACCTGACGAAGACAATGTCGTCCATGAGAAAATAATGAGAAAACCCAGAAATAATTGGTGAGAAGCTTCTATATCCATGAAGGATATAAAGAATATCGGTGTTATCATAATTTAAATGCAATTAAAACTTAGTGAAGCGAACAAGGCCTCAAGTGACGACAGAATTCCGGGTGCTCTTTTACATTGTATATACTGTGGTATTAACTTATTTCCTAGGTTTTATTTGGGGAGAATCGCTTGGGTAGCAATTAGTGCCATTCGACGGAAAACGAGTACAACTCCGTCCCGTTCACAAATAAAGTAATGAAGACGATACACGGAATTATAGACTGATATCGCTAATGTCAGTCTCGTTTTCATTTTTTATTTATTTTAAAAACGTTGTAGAAGGAAGGACATGTTGATGTTTTCATACATATGATGCAAACTGTAGGTACAAGTGAACAGATAAGCTGAACTTTCCTAGATTTGCATAAGGCATTCGACATTGTAAAACATTGTGACTAATAACTAAAATATTATTGTACTGTCTATCTTAGTAACTACAAGACTGGCTGACTAATAGAACCTAGTACGTTACACTAAACAGCGTATATTCCACAAAAGCGAAAGTAACATGGAACGACAGGTGTTATAAGCGAACTATCAGGAAGAATCAGAAGCCTTTGTAAGATTTTGTACTGGCAGTTGGGCAGAGGAAAACATTTAGTTTGAAGTATAGTACGAAAATTCAGGAAAAACGTGGGCTACATTTACTCAAAATGTGATGAACACAGCTCTCGTTAAGTGTGAATAAATATAAGGTATATAAAAATGGAAAGAATAGAATGTGGTCTACAACAGTACGGTATGACGCATTTAGTTTCAAAATCAAAAACAAAAAGCTGATCGGAAACGTGATCATTTAAGAATTAATTAAACTGAACTCACTGAAGTGGAAAGAAGAAAATTAATGGTTATGGAATCAATTAACGGCTGATAATATTACAAAAAATATATCTAAACGAAGGAAAACCTTTGATTCCTTCACATTCAGACGTGTATTATTTTAATACTCATTAGACGCAGTTTAAGGTAACGTTGTGTGGAATATGGTCGTGTATATTTGTTGTAACATTTATATTTTCAATCCATTTATGAGACATTTTAACTGCTTTCCCATCTGATATCTTGTCTTTCTTTTCTGACGGTCTGTGCGGCCGACATGGTAAAGAATAATGTTTTATTTATGCTGCTGGTGGTTAAAATTACGGTTCTTTAAGTATCTGACAGGTGTAGAATGTCACCTTTTTGGCAAAGTTAAAACCCTAAGGGTTCGGAAGTCGTGTAGGCAACCAAAGAAAATTGGAGTCAGCATGAAGGCTTATTCAGCTTCTTTTCTCTTTATCCTATATCTACATTGGGTCGGCAGCTTAATTTTCGACTTTGGCGTTATTAATGGCAAAGGATGGCTGGATAGCTTTCCTGTAGCTACCTGTTTATCCTCCAATATCACAACTCTCTGCTTCTACTGTCATCCATGTGAAAGTGCAGGAATATTTTCTACATGTTTGTGAGTTGTGTAAATGCGCATTAAGGCAGGCGGTAGATACCAACCTTGTATTCACCTAGTCTGATGTGGGAAACCGCCTAAAACACATCCAGACTTCCCGGCGTACTAATTCTCGACGTAGATTTGCCGTAAAGAATCGATTCCAGTGGCTCTCCTTCTCGAATACTCTAAGTGGCGTGCTAACATGAGTAGCTCTACGGGAGGATGGGTACTCAGAAAGCGCAAGAGAAAACCGCGAGAGCTAAGGTTGTTGCTTGGGATAAGTAGAAAATCTCTCTCTTTGAGTCCCACTCTCACAAAAACTTCAAAATGCGCCATACATTCTTCTAACAAATCAGGAATAGCTGTATATCTAATAAAATATTCCTAGACTTGCCAGAGGTATTTTATAGTTGAATGGCGAGTGAGAAATTATTTTTTTTTATTTATACAAGAAACTGTCATTCATCTTATGGCCTCTGATTTTTCTTGAATATATCAATAACCTTTTATCAGCAACATTACCGGATGACATGTTTGTTTTATTTTCAGATGAAACAAACATTGCAATAAATAATAAATCAAGTGTAGCTTTAGAAAGGTCGGCTAATGAAATTTTCATTGACACTTATAAACAGTTCCTAGAGAATTCTTTGTCGCTAAATCTTGAAAAAATACTCTATATTCAGTTCAGGTCTTGTAAAAGTTTCCTGCCTAAAGTATGACGACAAGGAGATAGAACGAAGAGATTCAGATGTTCTTTCTTCCTGCGCGCTATTCGAGAATGGAATGGCAGATGAATCGTATGAAGGTGGTTCGGTAAACCCTCTGCCCGGTACTTAAATGTGATTTGCAGAGTATCCCTTGTAGATGTAGATATGTGAAATTCTTTGGGTTATAGCGTGATAATAATTTTAAGTGGAGTAAGAAGCGCGTAAACAAGTCCCTACTTGCTATGCGAATGTTGTCAGACATAGGAGATATAAAAATAAAAAAGCTAGCGTATTATTTTCACTCCATAAAGTTATTTGAAATGATTTTCTGGGGTAACTCACCAGGCTAAGCTAAAGTTTTCAGAGCTCAAAAACGTGCGATAATAATCATTTACGGTATCAACTCACGAACATCTTGCACAGAGCTGTGTAAGGAACTAGGGACACTAACTACTACTTCCCAATACATTTATTCTGTAATGAAATTTGTCGCGCGGTTGCTCGCCGTGGAGGTTCGAGTCCTCCCCGGGGCATGGGTGTGTGTGTTGTCCTTAGGTTAGTTTACCTAGGTTTAAGTAGTTTGTAAGTTACGGACTGATGACCAAGCAGTTTGGTCCGATAGTTTTACAGACATTTGAACATTTTGAAATTTGTCTTTAAAAATATATCTTTTTTTTTCAAACCTATCGCTCAATTCATTGTATTAATAGTAGAAACAAGAAAAACTTACACAAAGATTTAAAGTCACTTTCTTTGGCTCATAAAGGTGTTCACTATTCAGCAATACACAGTTTCAGTAACATCCAGCAGCGATAAAAGTTTAACTCACAATAAAGATCGGTTTGAAAAGAGTTTAAAGGATTTGTTGGTGGCCAGCTACTACTACTCCACTGATGAATTTCTTAGCAGAAGTGACTGATCTAATCTTCTAAAGTAATATGATCATTGTAATAATATATATATGATCATTGTAATATATATATATATATATATATATATATATATATATATATATATATATATATATATCATATTACTTCACAAGATTACATCAATCACTTCTGCTAAGAAAGGAATTAAAATTAAATAAAAAGACTAAGAATAGTCAAATACCATTAGTATATGTATTCAAATTTTAGTATGTAGTGGTAAGTTTTATGTCCTTTACAATGTAAATATTCCAAATCCACAAGGGCAAATACATTTGTGAATATGTAGAAGGTACATTAACATATCAGAACTCATTTTGTGAGTATGATATTGTGTATCTTGTTTTCTGACATGTTTTACATCCAAAAGAATCCTCTCAATTTGGATCAAAAGGAACGGAAAGTATATCTAACCATACTGTTTAAATGATTTCAGTCTCCCATCAGTGCCCCTTCCAGGAAACTGCTACTATATTATCTGTCATATAAGGACTCTACATGTAGATGTAGATATATCGGCCTCCGAAGTTTGAATGGCAAACTAGCCGTGTATCAGGTACGGAGAAACACTGGAACTGTGAAGAACTGGAAGGGATAGGGGGATGTGGTGTCGTTTGTCAGCAGCGCTGCTGTGACCGGGTCGGGAGCATTCCCCGTGGCGCGTTTCACTCCATGCCTCCCTGGAGGCAAGTTTGATTCCGCCCTATAGTTGGAAGTTGCAGGAGGGTGAGGAAGGGGAAGGGGACTCGGAGAGGGCGGCGGCGGCGTTTGTGGAGCTTACCGGTGGTAATCCACGCTGATAATCCACGAGTGGCGACTAAGCCGGGGCTTGCCGGCCGCGTAGAACAAGTGTCCTATTGATCTAGTACCGCCGACGACAGCTTTTCCGCCCTGCTCCACCACCACTGCCGGAAACGTCTGCCTCTCTTATCTCTATGAGACATGTCACTGCCTTCGGTGAACTGTGAGATTTTTGCAATCTCGCGCCACTTCTGACTAATTTTAATTACTAAAATCAATTACGTATTGAATTTTTTTTTACGTATGAACGGAACACTAACGCTTGTAAGACGAAAGTCCCGCATACTGCACTGTCTCACTTCGACGGAACGTAATCATTTGCTTTCGACTGAAACCGCTCTTAGTGTGCCCTTTTACTTAGCAGAATATTTCATTCGCTTTTCTGTTTACCGCAGATGCAATTACAAGGGACACTCTTTGCCTGGAACACACTGAAACGCACGCAACTATGCGTATAATAACACCGTTATAAAACAACACAGTGGTCTGTCACAGTTCTGTACAAAACGTTGCATTCTGCCACAAGTGACATTTTCTTAGAGAGAAAGTAACAAGGTACCGTTACCTTGGGAGGTATAGCATACGTTATTCATTGAGATCGCTGCATCATTACATTTTCAGTTAACAGTGCTTAACACCCTCTCTTTAAAGTAATAGCATAAGTACTGGATAAATAGTAATGAGAACTATTACTTCTTCTGAAATTACTTCACTTACAGACTTATAGATACTCATATTCGGCATAATTCCTCCGATATTTATGATCTACTGTCAATTTTTTTTCGTTCTTTGGGCCCTCAGTGTAAAATTTGTCTTGTAATGACATGATTATTATAATGATACACCAACAACACTGCTTTATAATTGCTGTTATTATTTATAAATCACAATGAGCTCATTTCGGCCTTTAGCCATCATCAGGTGTTCTGTAAATACATTTGTAATGACCTGAATATACATATATGTATTGTAACTATAGATGGAAGTGGTTTACAGTTTCTTAGTTCTTATATCGTATGTGTCAGTGATGTATTTATTTTTCACCTAGATGTCGATTGCTGCCTCGTTTGTGTCTATGATGTCTTTATTTTTACAACTGGATGTCGATTGGTACCTGTTAGCTTCTTACGTTATTTCGATCTTGACAGCTTGGTTGACAGTGTATTTGCGATATTCCATGTTTACATAGTTACTATTGAAGTGTTTTATGGAAAACTCTGTTGTAACTTGTTTGTTTTATTGGGTTTGGCTTTAATTAGGTCTTTTACTAGAATTTTCCATAAATTTTGTTGATGTTTTTATGCTTTACTATTAGTAAATTTTTCGTAATTATTTTGTTATATTTCGTTAGTGGTATCGTCTTCATTGTGTTATATCTCTGTAGTACACTGTTTATTTTGTCTCTATGGATATACGTTATTTAGTATCTTTGCTTGAATTTATCCGTTTTCTAATCTTATGATATCAATAAAGTTTTCTATACACTTTCGTAAAGCGATCTTAATCACAGGAATCCGAGTCGGGCGATTACGGTGGGTGTTTAAGATTTTTCCATTACCAGCGGAGCATGCGGTGTAGCATTGTGCATTTTCAATCAGAATGATAGGTTGCTGTTCCAGTATTCAAGCGAAAGCGACGACGTTTTCATGAACAACACCCCATCATCCTGCATGACAATGCCAAAATAAATTTCTGCACGAAAGTATAAGCCAATTTTGCAATGATTTAAGGATGTGTGTGCGGCGTGGTGTTTTACGCTATTTTATTTATTTTAAACAGAGGCTTTTGGCATTGTGGATCTAAAATGTAACTGAAAGTTTCCGTAAAATAATAATAATAATAATAATTTAAAATTTTTGAATGTCTCTAAAGCTTGCATGTGATAGGTTTTTTTCTCATAAAATACCTCTAATGTTAATATCTCCAAAGTCACCGACACAATATTTTCCATGTCATCATAAGACAAAAACTTCCAAGATTATTATTCCATTACACTTCAGCAATCTTTCTCGTCATAAAGTACACATGAGCTTGCTTGCCACTAGCCGATCACTCTCTCGCAGTTAACCGACAAGTGCGAACAGTTACGCCAAAGATCACGTTAACCACGTGAATCGCAAATCGTACACATACTGAAAGAATACAGAGATCTGGAGCGCCACGTTAAGGATTGCGCGGCTTCCCGCGTCGGGGTTCGAATCCTCACTCGGGCGTGGGTGTGGGTGTTGTCCTTAGGTTAGTTTAACTTAGTTTAATTAGTTTGTAAGACTAGGGACTGATGACCAACGTAGTTCGGTCTCATAGAATTTCAAACATTTGAACATTTTTTGAATACAGAGATCTTACATAATGATACAATGACGTTACTGCATTACGTATAATTTCCCTCCTATGGTTATGAATTATGCTGTTAATGGATATCGCATCCATGCGAGTTGTGAAATTCTGATACAAAAAACTACAATTTAAAGAAAGGTAAACTGTAAAGTTTCCTTGAGATTTAAATCTGGGTTCTCCTCTTCCCAGACAGTTGTTTTGGTTTTCGTGCTATCGGCACTCTCAGAGAAAAGTGTTTACCATATGGATACATAAGCGGCAGTTATAAAAGTTCATTTACTCGATTTCTGGAAATGTATGTGTTTGCGAACCCCACAAAAGGTGATGAAAATGTGTCGATCTTGCCAAATTTGAGACGATTACTCGTCATAAAATTTAGGGGTGGTTTTCTCAAATTCTAATGGGTGTTGACCCAAAATATCTTAGAATCCTTCATTTTAGGTTGCACACAAGGTACAGTGTCAAAAGAAATATGGAATCATTTTGAGATAGATGGCACTCATTACTTCAAATGTTTGTAGAGCTTATGGGACTTAACTATGGGGTCATCAGTCCCTAAACTTACAAACTACTTATCAACTAGCTTATCCTAAGGACGGCACAAATATCCACGCCCGAGAGGGGATTCGTACCCCCGACCGTAGTGGCCGTGCAGACCGTGACTGGAGCGGCTTATTCCTCTCGGCCACCGCGGCCGGCCACTCATTACTTCTTGTGAATAAAGAGCTATACTATCTTAATCCACGTTGTTATGGATCAATAGGTTGTTCTCTTCGAGGTAGTTCATAATGTTTGAAAGACGTATATGTTCCTAAACTCTGCTGCAAACCGACGTCAGTGATGTGGGCATGTAATTTTGCGGGTCACTCCTATTGCCTTTCTTGAATATTGGAGTGATTTAAGTTTCCACTCTTTGGGTACCGATCTTTCGCTGAGCGAGCAGCTGTGTATTACAGCTAGGTATAGAGGTATTGCATCAGCCAGCATACCCTGAAAGGAACCTAATTGGTTGACAATGTGGAACGGTAGACTTGCTTTTTTAAAGTGTTTTCGTTGCTTTACTACTCCAAGGACATCTACTTCTAAATTACGCATTCTGGCTGCTGTTTTTTATTTCAATTCTGGTAAATTCATTCGTCTTCTTTGGTGAATGAATTTCTGAAAGCTGTATTTAGCAAATTTGCTTTAGCGGCACTGTCATCAGGTCCAGCACCATTGCTATCACGAAGTGAAGGTATTGACTGTGTTTTGCTGTTGATTAACTTTACATTTGACAGAAGTTCCTTGGAGACATGCTTTCGTTGTGCAAACTATTATATGCATTCTCGCATTGAAGTCTGCACTAATTTCGAGTTTCTGTAACATATATCCAGTCTAGGGTATTTTGGTCTGTTTAAATTTGAATTGATCTTTTCCTTGCTTCTGCAAGAGTTATCTCACCTATTTTGTGTTATGCGAGGCTGCAGACCCTTCGTATGGTAATTTGTTTGGCTTAAATCTTTCAGTTGGTGTCGACACTATTTTTTAATGTACGACACATCTGATCTACACTGACATTGTTAGTTTCGAAAGACTGCAGACTCTCATTCAAGAAAGCGTTAAGCGAATTTATATCGGATTTTGTGTTTCCTTTAATTTTGCTGGCTTTGGCATTTTTGGTATCTAGTCTCGTACGATAACTCTGTGTTTACTAATGCCTGTATGACGAACACACAACACCGTGATTCCCATACTTAACAACCACTGTTTATTTCTCAGAGAATAATACATCACAGAATACATAACATAAATCATGGAACATCAATATATATATATATATATATATAAAGATTTATAAATATATCAAAAGTTAACCCGCAACATCCTCCCCACCCTGGTCAATTTCAAGAGGAATGACCAGCTGAATGGGCCGTGAGATTATGGTTCCATCTGAAGTTCGTAACGTGAAAGTTCGTATCTTCCCGTCTCTTCCCTCATGAAGATCTTCTATCCGCACCTTCTTCCACATGTGACTTGGACGAACATCTTCCTGTAGAAGTACAACATCACCCAGTCCTAGGTTTATGAGTTTCATGGACGTTTTTGAGGAGGATCAGGTATTCTTTCTTCCACCTGTTCCAGAAATGCTCTACCGTGTGTTGCTGCCGTTGGAACTCCTTGGACAAACACTTCCTGGCTGTCGGTTCTGGACCTGTGGGCAACGTTGTCAGTCGCTCACCTACAAGAAAATGTGCAGGTGTCAGTGGCTCAGTTTCTTCTCCTCCTTGTGTAATTGGTCTTGAATTTAGTGCTGCTTCTATGCTGACCAGGATTGTGCTGAGACCTTCTTCATCTATCTGTGACTGTCCTAAAACCTTTCTCAGGCAACGTTTGACTGAACCCACCATTCGTTCCCAAAATCCTCTCCACCAAGGCGCGTGTGGGGTAATGAATCTCCGTGTTATAGATTGCTGAGCAAGGTACTTGTATATTTTGCTGGCAATGAGAGCCTGCCAGAGCTCCTTTAGTTCTGTGTGGGTGGAATGGAAGGTAGTAGCATTATCAGTGTAAATTGTACTAGGCACGCCTCTTCTTCCCACAAATCTTTGTAGAGCTTGAAGAAATTTATCAGTTGACATATCTGAGCATAATTCCAAATGTAAGGCACGTGTTGTTGCACAAATGAATATAGAAATATATGCTTTCTTTGTTATATGTCCTTGTTTGACGTATAATGGACCAGCAAAATCGATGCCTGTGACTTCAAATGGTTTCAATGCTGAGACCCGTTCAGTGGGTAATGGAGCCTCTATTTCTTGCAGAGAACGAGCTTTCACCATTTTGCAAGGTAGGCAACAGTGTAGAACACGTTTTATTGTCTGCCAGAATTCTGTCCGCAGCTCAGATAACACTATGTTTACCCCAAGGTGGTGCAGACGAATGTGAGTCTGACGGATTAGTAAATGAGTGAAATGATGCTGTCCATTAAGAAGTTTTGGGTGAATTTGTTCTCTTGTTAATTTTGCAAACTGTAGACGTCCACCAATACGAATAAGGCCATCATCCAGGAATGGATTAAAACGAGCTATTTTAGAATTTTGTGGCAGAGGCAAGTTGTTATGGAGAGCATGCAGTTCAACTGCAAAATGTTGTTGTTGGACAATACGAATCCAATAAGTACGTGCTTCTTGCAATTCTGTTGCTGTTAATTCTCCTAATGTCTTATTTTGTTTCATTAACTGTCGTTTACAACGAAGAATCCATCCTGTAACTCGTAACAGTTTTAATAGTTACTGTACCGTGTAGCTGTTAAAATCGGGGGCCTTGTTTTTACCATGAAGACTTGGTTTGTTTGTTTCTTTCTTTCCGGCAAGGAATAATCTAAGTTCTTCTGCCTAAGTCCTGGCCAATGCATTCTGTTCTTTGTTAACAAAGCAGGCCCGTGGAACCATGTAATTGAATTTTGAAGTTTGTCTGCTGTGGTACCTCTGGAGAATAGATCAGCTGGGTCTTGATCACCGGGGCAATGTCTGCACTGTGATGGATTTGTTAATTTTTGCATTTCTGTAACACGGTTTGAAACAAATGTCTTCCATCGATTAGGGTCATGTTGTGTCCATGCTAAGGCTACAGTTGAGTCAGTCCACAGTGTTGCGTTATTTGCATCATAGTGTGTGGCCTTGCAGAAATAGTGAAGTAACCTCGACCCAAGGAGTGTTGCCAGAAGTTCCAGTCGCGGAAGAGTTATTTTCTTGATTGGGGCTAATCTGTTTCTCCTGCAAACTAAATTGACTGATGTCATGTTTGAAGTGCTGCATCGTAGATAAAGCACTGCTCCATAGGCCTTTTCTGATGCATCTGAAAAGACATGTATTTCTGTTTTTGTCTCTTCAGAAACACCAACCCATCGAGGGACTTTCATGTCCAAACGTGATGGTAAGGTTGATACCCACATTTTCCAACGTTTACCAAGATCAGGAGGAAGGAGCTCATCCCATTCAATCCCTCTTGACCAAATTTCCTGGAAAATTATTTACAGCGAGACAGGTTACAACAGACCCAGTGGGTCATAGAATCTTGCAGTGCTTCTAAGAACTTCTCGCTTAGTGGCAGGACGATCTCCAATATAGTTTATGACATTAATGTGAATAATACTGAACATATCAGTCGATGTATCCCAGTGAATTCCTAGAACCTCTGTATCTGTAACGTTTATGACACCTTCTGATTGCTAAATTTCAATCAGTTGTTTTGAGTTTGTGGCCCATTTTGCCATTGGTAGGCTAATGATACCCATAAGTGAGGTAAGTTCATAATATAAGGAAGTCACAGCATTGTCATCTTCAGCACCTGCTATAAAGTCATCCATATACATGTTATTTTCAACAAGAAAAGCAGCTTGTGGAAAATTCCTTTTGTGCATTGTAGCAAGTTCTTTTAGTGTGGCTGCAAGTAGAAAGGGGCTACAAGTTAGTCCAAAAGGTAGTCGGGTGAAGCGGTATGTAATCTTTTCATTCGTTGTAATGTAGTTTCCTTGTTGATCCATGATTACTTTATACCAAAAAAACCTTGTTAAGTCTCGGTCTTTTCTATGTAGAACTAACTGTAGAAAAGCTTGTTTAATATCAGCAATTAAAGCAACTGGATATAAGTGGAATCTTAATAATACTGAAAGAATATCTGGAAGTAAATTAGGGCCAATTTCCAAAGAGTCATTCAGTGAATGTACAGCATTTTCGTGGGAAGAACCATCAAATACAATCCTCCATTTGATAACACCTAACCTTTCTTTCTTTACTGCATGATGTGGCAAATAAAATATGTCATTTTATGTTTTTTCAGGAGGGGCAACCTCTACATGTCCCTTTCTTATGTGGTCTATCATTTGCATTTCATAAATGTGTTTTAAGTTAGTGTCCTTTGTAATCTTTTTCTCCAGTGAAATAAATCTATTCTCTGCTTGTGAGAGATTATTAGGCACAATAATGTTGGGTTTTCTAGGTAAAGAAACCACTCTCCTACTGTCTTCAATGCAGTAATATTTTGAGAAATCATGCAATAAAGCTAGTTCTTTCGGATTTGGAGTCTTTGTTTGGTCCGCTGTGATTCCCATTGTTTCTAAATCCCAGAAACGTCTTAAAATATTGTCTGTTGATGTCATTGAATCCAAACTAACATAGTTTGTTATCACAGGGTTTGCCATGGTGTTTGACTTACACCCACTAAGAATCCAACCAATAGTTGAAGGTATCAGTACAATGGATGGTGTTAAGCGAATAGGAGGGGAATCTTTAATGATTTTCCAGTAGTTATCTGCCCCAATAAGGATCTCAATAGGAAGATCTTCTGTGTCGACCTTTGGGTCTGCTAACTGAAGTTTTCGATCATACACTTGTTTTGTTATTTCAGGTGGGACAGTTGGGTGAGCAGCAAATGAGTATGTGCTTTCAAATGCAGTCAGAGACATTGTGGAATTTTTAAATATCCCTTTCAGAGTGAATTCTACAACTCTACGACACATTGAAGTTACACATGGTATTTCAAAGGCATTGACAGATATGTCACGATGTTCTAAAGTTTTTAAATCTAGTTCATCAATGAGAAACTTTTAAATGAAACTCGACTGATTGCCACTATCTAGAACACAGCGAGTGAGTCTGCTTAATCCTGTTGGTCCACTGACCCAAACTCGAGCTGTCTGAAGATATGTAAAATCTGCTGAATTTACGTCAATTTTCCCTACAGAAGTAGTGGTAACAAAAAAGTACAAATCGCTTTATGGTGACGTTTCTTGCACTTAGAACACGAAACTTTCCCCCTCTTACTGCAGGTTTTAGCATTATGACCTCGTTTTAGGCATATAAAACAACGATTATCTTGCTTTAATTTGTCAATACGGTGTTGGATGTCTGTTACTATATTGCAGTCTTGAGCCCAATGAGTGCGAGCGTCACAAAATATACAATATGGTTGTACATCTTGTTTAATTTTCCGAGAGGTTTAGCTTGTTTTGAATTTATGTGAAATGTCGCAGCAGTGGGCTTGTAGTTGGAAGATACTTGCTGTTCTCCACGAATTTTTTGTGCAGTAAGAGCACCCTGAACTTCTTCCTCCAAAAATTAAGTAATTTCAGTACATCTCCTTCCGATATTTCGGTTCTTCTAGCATGAATAACCCATTTTTGCCACATCTCGGCAGGAAATGCTCGTAAAATTTTCGGTGTGAGAACTTTGCCGTATGCTAAAACATCTTCCCCCAGGGCACGCAGCGCTTGAATACGGCGGTTACACTCTAGGAATGTACAGTTCAGTGTTTCAGGTGTCTCTGACTGTAATGGCTTTAGCGCATCCAAATAATCGAGGTGCGCCTGTATAATACGCTTGTTATCTCCGTACCGATGCAGTAAAATTTTCTGTGTGTCTTCGTATGTGCTAGCTGTAATAGGTATTTCATCTACTAACAACTTCGGTTCTCCTGACAGATACCCTCGAAGGAAAACATGTTTATTAACTGTAGAAAGCGATGGGTCTTTATCAATAGTTGATTCAAATTGCTCCCAGAAGCGGACCACATTTCGATATCTCCACAAAATGGTTCAAGCTTAATGGCAGGTAGCTTGACTGAATGCATGCCTGCAGTGGAGTGTATTGGAACTTTAGGTGACGTGATATTCATTTGTGATGTTACGACTGAAAGCTTGCAATTGATTGCTTTTGTAGCCTTATGTATTGCGTGTTTAATTTTGTCTATACATTCCTCACAGATAGATACGTCTGCGTCATCATCACTTAAGAGGTCGTGAATAATGTCATCTAAGGAAGTGAGCTTCTCTAAAGCATCTTGAAGACGTTCTATGTAGTGTTCAAAATCGTCCATTGGACTTTCTGTCGTAAGTTCATCGACGCCGTACAAAACCGCGTAGCATTCGTCCTCTCCCTAGTTCTTTTTCTTTTAAAGTTTGTTAGCTGTTTCCCGATATCTATCTCGTCTGGCATTATTACGGAACTGCTTTTGTGCTGGCGTAAGCGTAATTGAATCTTGTGCTATCAATTAGTTATTCAAACCGAAAGATTTCACACTTTTGATATAAGCGAAGTTCGTGAATTATGCCGTTACTGTAACATTCTTTTGAGGCAAAGAGTTCATAAAATCGTATTATATTGGAATAGACTTATCTTGTGATGTAGTCCGACGTCGTATCCCGCTTCCAGCAACGTGAAGTAAGCTTTTTATCGTCAAAATTACGTAAAAAATCGTAATTTTTTCACAAGTTTCGGCACCAAATATGACGAACACACAACACCGTGATTCAAATACTTAACAACCACTGTTTATTTCTCAGAGAATAATACATAACAGAATAAATAACATAAATCATGGAACACACACACACACACACACACACACACACACACACACACACACACACACACATATATATATATATATATATATATATATATATATATATATATATATATATATATATAGTTAACCCGCAACAGCCTGTGTCTGTTTTGATGTTCTTCATTAGCTTACTTGCTTCTTTTTTTGTTGCTACTAAGTAAAGGGTGTTTCCTCAACCATTTACTATCTAGTGGGTTCATGAACTACTTGCACGAGGTAATTTAAGAGAATGCGTTCAGTACAATTTCGGACGATATGTTCCAATAGCTTAAGGGACTTAACTGCGGGGTCATCAGTCCCTAAACGTACAAACTACTTATAAACTAACTTATACTAAAGACAGCACAAACATCCATGCCCTATGGTGGATTCGAATCCTTGACGGGGAACGGCCTCGCCCATCGTAGCATAGCGCCTCAATGCGCTCGGCCGCTCCGCCGCGGCTATTATGCTTGCCTCTGGTTTTGAATATGTAGTTTTGCCAACATATCGAGGGTAAGTTAAAGTCATCGCCAATTACAATTGTATGCTTCGAATACGTTTCTGATATTTGATTCAAGCTTTCTTCAAACATTTCTGCAATCGAATCGTCTGAGTCAAGGGATCGGTAAAAAGAACCATTTCTTATTTTATTCCGCTTGTCAGGTGTAACCTATACCAAATCACATAAACTCAATGGTAACGTTGCTACTTTGCATTCATCTCATTCAGTGCTACCATGGCCGATTGAGCAGTTTGCCAAGGGCCACGCGTTAAGCAGAGGCCTAGGCGCGGCCGGTCGCCGAGAGGGTCTGCTTGTGCGCCACATGGTCGGCAAACCCATGGGCCATGGGCCTAAGATCGAAAGCAAAGTGGCCGGTCTTTTATGCCGGGGAACACACACACCAACACATCAAAGTATAAGTCATAAAATTGTAACTCAAGGTCCGATGTTTTCAAATGTTTAAAATGTTTGTATAGCTTATGGGACTTAACTACGGGGTAATCAGTCCCTAAACTTACAAACTACTTAAGAACTAGCTAATACTAAGGACGACACAAATATCCATGCCCGAGGGGGGTTTCGAACCCCCGACCGTAGTGGCCGTGCAGACCGTGACTGGAGCGCCCCAGTCCCTTCAGCAACTGCGGCCGGCAAGGTCCGATGTACTTAATAGTTATTAACCATGTCTTTTTAAGCAAAACGTTTCTAGCAAAATGTACATTTTAAAGGAAAAATAGCTCTTGTACTACACATTGGAATGCACATAAAATTTGCAATTAAATTTATACAAACATGGGTAAATCAAGCTATATGTACAATTTATATATATTTAGTCAGCTCAAGCAAGGGTATAAATAGCGGCAGATATACTGGATTGGGAGCAGTTTGTTTGAAACGTCTTGGCAGTAGCAATTGTTGCCGCTCGATGCACAACCTAGAAATCGTCTTGAGGTGTTAAGAGTAAATTTTTCTAAGTGTCGGTACGATTTCGGATTTGGAATTTCTCGCTTTTTTCAGATACGACCACGGACTTAGGAAACTTATCGGTGGTTATGGTGGGCTGTAAACTTTTGCCTCTTACTGAGTGATTCTTTGGACTTGGCTGCGGCGGAGTGGCCAAGCGCATCGAGGTGCTACGCTCCGATGCGCGAGGCCGTTCCCCGTCGGGGGTTCGAATCCCCCCTCGGGCATGGATGTTTGTGTTGTCTTTTGTACATGGTAGTTCATAAGTAGTCTGTAAGTTTAAGGACTGATGCCCCCGCAGTTATGTCCCTTAAGCTTCACAAACATTTGAACATTACGGTCTTGCGATTTCATGGCAATCATTAATTGAGAACTTTATTTCTAAATCATTACGGAGTTGGAGATTTGAAATTTGAGTTGAACATCTACTTCTTATCTGACTTTTGATACCTTGGGCGCATTGAGACGAGATCATGCTGGGGTAATAGTGCCTTCGGTGACTGAGACTAACTTTGATGAAACTCTGCCCTATGTGTTACCTCTACGTGAGTAATAAACTAAGATTAGTAAAATGAAAATACTAGCGACTTCCGTAAATTATTTATAAGTCACCTTGCCTGAATTTATTCAATTTTAAGATTTTGTTGTTGTTGGTTGGACGTGAATGCGTCGAGTGACTGTTTGGTTCCTAATAGACAAATAGGAGGAGATGTGGAACACACAGACACACACACATACACACACTACCGTTTTATTATATGTATGAATATAAGGGCACATACTATGAAAATTAAATGTACGTATAAAAAATGAAGAGCCAACGAAACAGGTACACCTGCCCAATGTCGTCTAGGGCGTACTTGAACACGCAGAAGCGCTGCAGCACGACTTATTATGGACTCCATTAATGTCTGAAGTAGTGCTTGCATCTGTTAAATCATCAAACTCAGATACTTTACATTGTACAGAAAGTGTCTCTGTTGTAACGAATTTTAAATTGTACAAAGGTACTGATACATGCAGCTACAGGCATCAGTGCTATCACACAATAATCTAGTTTCTCTAATCATAAACATAGTCCATTATACTCGAATGCACGTCCATCTTGTACATTAATACTACAGTTTTATTGTACTGTTCCATAAAGCCTTTGCACTAAGAGTCACATAAATAGAGTTCTTTAATAATCTGGTTGTATAGACACGTTAATAGTTGCCATTTCATTTCACGTGAACAAATTGGAAGTTTTCCCTTTCCTCAAAACTTGGATATGAGATCGTCGAAGTTACAACGTAATCAATGCATTTCTTACGCTACAGAATGAATTTTATTAACACGTATACTCTGAAAATGTCTATGTATGCGATGCATGGAGTACGCTTTACTATACGTTATAGGCCTACTGTGTTAATATTACTTGTTATTACATTCATAGGTGGATTACGAAAAAAAATAAGTGATATAAATGTCGTAGTATGAGAGGTGTTGGTTTAGTTTCACCGTACGGGTGCAACAAGTAGAGAATCTTAAATCGCGTCCTCCCAGAGTCTTCGACTTCACTATCGGCAATTCGTAAGCTATTAGATATCTGTGTTCGACTGTATGCGTTACACTTTCCAATTGCTCAGCATATCGGCATTTCTTGATTATAGTTGCCCGATGTTATTCGTCATTTCTTACACAGATTCCACATACCTGAAAAAATTTCGGTGTCAGTAATTTTTCCGTCGTTTAGCAGTCTCGTGCAATATCTTGTCAGTGAAGCAAAGCCTTGAAATTTTTGACAACATTGTCAGGGAGTTAGCGATCTTTATTACTTATTATTTGTAAGTCAGTCTATGATCACAATTTTTTAATATAAACGAGACGGATTTCGGTCTGTTCATAAGCCATCTTTAAATCCAATATGGTTTCGGACTGACTGCGACGCAGCAGATGAACATGTAGTCGTGTTGCTTACTGTAGTTACCAAACAGGACAACTAGTCCATTTGCTGCGTAAGGTTCAAGCCGAAGACATATTGCATTTGAAGATGGCCATTAACAGGTCGAAACAGGTCTCGTATTTATTAATGATATTAAGTGACAGGTCTATAAATGATAAACAAAGCTTGTCATATAACAGAACCCATGCGATAAGCGTTACGTCGCTGTCAATTTAAAATGAAGTACAACCCACAGCATTTGGTATTGTATTATAACTACTGAATAGTGTACATTATTTTCTTTAGAGCCGACAACAGATAACTATGTATTCGTGGTTTATCAGCGTATTATTCAGCTATGACTCATTTTTATGCCCACAGAGGTTTGACAGCGTAAGTGTGTGGCCCAGATGTCTTTTACATATTGTTGTCGAACGCCTGAAGATATTTAATCACTTAGCTTTTTGAGGAAGGAATATCATCATTAGAGGATATTACGTCCACGAAGCGATTTCAGCTGAAATAGGATGACACTTTAGAGAAAATTATGGGGCTCCAAGAATACGAAGAAATGGAACACTAAGAAGAAGTTGGAAATTCCGCGCAATTTTCGATGGGAAAACGTGAGATTGTTGTTTTAATGTAATGAATTGTCCTCTAGGCGGATGGTTTAATCAGCGCAGTCATGCTGTGAATAATCTGTATCTACAATAGCATCTCGGGTGAACTGTCGGCATTAAAAAACCATGTCAGGAAGATGTTATTTCTTTTCTTGTGGTAACCTTTGCACGTATATTAGTTGTTACATTTGTGAGACATTAAACTCCGGATTACTGTGAAATGTTTTGTCTAGATAACATTCCGAAGAGAAAATTGCTCTACGCTTGCGGATTTGCTCGATTAATATTTAATCCAAAAAAGAGTGGACATCAGGTAACGTGGAAGAGACCCAGTTCCAGCGGGAATATAATTAGCTTGCATTAGCGGAATTGCTTGTAACTGTTGGAATGAGTTAAGCGTTGTTGAAATACTTCGTGTTAATTAGAGAAAGTGGGGGCTGGCTAGCTTTTTCTGCAGTTGTTACACTTCGTTAGCCCGAAAGTCTCCCAATGCATTTTACTTTGTGTTCGTTCGAGGAACGTCACTGCGAATTCTTCTAGGCGAATATGAGTGTACGTCAACAAGGTCTGATGTAAGCACCTCACGGAGCAGTGAAATATTAATTAGTGGAGAATTTATGTGGACGAATTACGGATATCGTAGATATGGAGACACTCCGACACTGTTTGTAAAATGAATGAACAAGTCCTCATGGACTCCTTAATGTGTGTATCTGCTACTGTTTGAAACTGCGACTTCTATAAGCCTTAGGTTTATTGCATTTAATTCACCCTAGACAGATACTGAAAAATCTTTTGAGTTGCCTAATATTTCTTATTGGTCGGCAACCCACTTTATTAAAATTCGAAAAAGAAATTTATAAAACATTATACCTTGTCATCATTCAAAGGGGAATCGCCATTCTGAAAGAGTTGGGTATACGTATTTTGAAACACATAATCGAATAAGTGTAATAAACTTCAGAAACACGGTTTTATGTTTGACGAAATATTTTTTCTTTTTTTTAAATTTTTTGTCTACATTGGATCCTTGTTAAATTTCCGAATTTAGAAAGTTACATCCTGAAACAACAGGGTCTAGAACCTGTATGGCCATCTAGATTACTACTTTCATTGATTTCTTGGTGAATGTCCAAGAAATACCTCAGTGAAAGATACAGCCAATTTCCTTCACCAACAATCCCCAACCACAACTCAGACTTGTAATTTAGTAAATGGGATGAAGTTAGTTATTAAAAATGAAGTATTTGCGAAAACACTATAAAAATGCTTCTAACTTACAATATATGCAGGTACATAGTTGCACAGGAACCGCAACCAAAAAGCCCTTAATAATTCATCACCGTTATTATTATCATTATTATTATTACTATTATTTAAGGCTGATTGTGCCTTTCAGTGTTCAGTCTGGAGCACAGTCCCTCTTATAAAATTCTTCCATGATCCCGTATTCAATGTTAACACTGATGCCTCGTCTTATGTTAACCCTGTTACTTCAAAACCATTCTTGACCGCATCTAAGTACTTGCTCCTTCGTCTACCTCGACTCCTCCTACCGTCTACCTCAGAACTCACCAACCTTGCTTCTCCTATTCATGTAACGTGACCGCATAATCTTAGCCTGATCGCTCTAACTACGTCGTCTTGGTATTCATTCCTTGATGTCCTCAGTATGGATACCCTCCTGCCATTGTCCCCATAATTTAGTACCTACAAACATCCTTGCTACTTTCATGTCTATAATCTCAACCTTATTAGTGAGATAACCTGTATCCCCCAGCTTTAACTCCATACAGCAAAGTTCATCAAATGATTGAATGGTGCACTGCTAACTTGGTATGTACTTTCTTTCTGCAGCAAAGAATAGATCATAGCTGGACGGTCACTGCATTAGCTTTGCCACACCTTCACTTAAACTCTTTCACTATGTTTCCATCATGTGAGAAAATATGTCTTAAGTACTTGAAACTGCCAACTTGTTCCAACTTTGTTCCTTCTACTTGGTACTCAATCTGTTTAAATCTCTTTCACAAAGACATTACTTTCGGTTTGGAGCTGTTGGTCTTCATATAAGTACAACCTTTCAATCAAATCTGACATTACCACTAAGACTTCCGCTGTTTTGTTTTCACATATTTTAATCTCACCCTGCCAGTCCACCGTTTTCAACATGAGATTGTAACGTTTCTGCTATGTTGCACATCCCATACATCGCGAGCTGCTTGTCATTGCCAACATCACAAACACGAAATATGAGAAACCCTAAATAAAACTTTCCCACCGGACATGTAAAATATCACATTTTCGCACTCTGTTTAAAATGCCATTAATACTATTGGTGAAACACACTTAAGAAGTAGTGTGTTGATTTAAACTTAACTTTAGCTGTTTCTTTACGTAACATTCAACTTGAATACTGCCGTAAATAACAACTGCAAACACTAAAAATGCATTACACATACTCATGGAATATGCTAATCCTATAAAGATACATATTAGTATAAAAACAACGACACTACATGTTATAACTATTGCACAACATTATTACATATTTATCTTTTGTTTCAATAAATTAGGGCGAACCATGTTTTATATATCACTGGATCCTAAATTAAATACGTATTATCATTGCAACACTCATTTCATCAATCCATTAGGTACAAAGAAACTATCGCCGAAATTGTTGGACAACTTAAATAAGAGGCTCAGAAGGTCTGCAAATTTCTCGATCTCCAACTGAATAGGTCAGGAACGCACTAGTTCCATGAAGCGGTTAATAAAGTAACGGGGATCATGTAAAGTACGCGTGAAGATTTTATAGGATAGAGAAATCCCTCCTCAGGCCCGATAAGAAGGCTACCGATTGCGAATATGATAGCACTCGACGCAACAAAACGAAAAAAGAAAAGGTTAATTTAGTTTTAGCTACCTCTAGGAGAGTTTATGGAAAGATCCCAGAACTGCTCTCACTTTTATGTGGTCACTATGCCTATATTGTAGTAGACACGGGAAGCTGGCTATAACTAGATGGCAATAGCGATGAAATTCCAATCTCAGACTAGAACGTATACCACAGAGATAGGCCGAACATTGAAGCAGGATGCGACTTGATAGCGATAAAATACCATTTTATCGAGGGAAATTATTACATATCTGCAACGTGAAATAATTTGCCGGCCGCGGTGGCCGAGGAGACTGAGGCGCTTCAGTTACGGTCTGCACGGCCACTACGGTCGGGGGTTCGAATCCCTCCTCGGGCATGGATATTTGTGCCGTCTTTAGTATAAGGTAGTTCATAAGTAGTTTGTAAGTTTAGGGACTGATGACCCCGTAGTTAAGTCCCATAAGCTTAACAAACATTTGAGCATTTTTTGAAATAATTTGGGCGGAGGTCATGAATAAAGTTGCTCGAACACGGTCACTTGATGTTTTTATAGACCACTTGGCTCAGCAGCAGTATTGCGGAACATCTGAAGGAAAACTTGGAAAAATATTACCCGTCGATTTCGTAATCATGTTCTAGTTTTAGGTGGAGATTTTAACTTACAGTATATATACTGGTATATTCAAGTCTTTAAGACTTGAAGACAGAGAATCGATCAATATTGCCGTAAGTGCTTTATCCGAAAATTACCTCGAGCAATTAAACAGCCGACTTTGAAGATAACGTGTTAGACCCGCTCATGACAAATAGATTCTAAAGTGTCTAAGTGTAGAACAGGGACTAGGCGATCAGCAGGCCGTTACAACATTAATAAATACAGCTGTAAATAGAAATATGAGGAAAGCTAGTCATTTCTTTCTGTTTAGCAAAAGCGAAAATGGGAACACTACAGAGTACTTGTGATTCTTCGATTTCTCCAGACTTATCTCGTGACGAAAGAGTTCAAGGGTGAAAAGTCGGGTATCAATGGGCACAAAATTTCGGCAAGCGACCAGTTGCCATTATCAGGCGAGCTGACGAACTGACCGTTGTGGAGCTGATGTCGGGATTTTATCCCTTACCGTCGTCCTCTCGCCGCGTATTCCAAACGCGGGCCGCGTCCAGGTGCGCCGAACCAGAATCTCTTCTGCTCCTCCCTGCTTCTCCAAGTCGTTCCGACCGCGATCCGTGACTGGAGGAGTGTCCTGGCGGCGTCCCAGCTATTGCTCTCGCTTTAATTGAAGCCAGTCAGTCGTGTGGTGTTTCCTTCCTTTTCAAAATCAGATTCAAAGCTGGCTCTCAGCCCTTACTAAGGATATAACCACTATCTCCATTGATCAGCGATTCCCTCACTAGAATCACGATAGATTCCTTAATGACATAATCCCGGTAGTTATACGTCTGTGTCAGAACCTTGGTTTGGTCGTAAATCATTCCGTGTAGATCCGAAAAGCAATGTTCAGCGACCGCCGACTTTTTGGGCTGCTGTAGACTGGTATGCCCTTGATGTCCTTGCCAATGACCTTTTATCGTACACATCCTCTCACCTATGTAAGTCATGCCACATTCTCAAAGGATCTGACAGACCCCTTATTTCTAAGGTCCAAGATCGTCTTTGACACTGCCAAGAAGGTGCACGTGTTTTAGCTGCTCTTCTATTAATCAGGACATTCAGAAATGGGATCGCACCATCCATTTCGACTTCCAGAGCAAATGTTCCTGTATATGGAATGGAGATGTATGAGTGACTACAGAGCTTCCTTCTTGAAGTGTTCCAGGAATAAGTTAACGACGACTAGTGAGAGTGGACTCCCCGTGACTGCTCCTTCCCTCTGCTCGAAGTAGCCAACGTTATAGAGAAATTATGTCGACGTCAGGATATATTTAAACAGGTTGGTCGTCTGTGTGTCAAATTTCTGGCCATTAAGTTCTAAAGAATCTTGCTAGGACTGGTGAAAATAGAGACAACTTAGAAAATCACAAGGATATCAGAATTACGAAGTCTGAAGTGAATTATGTATCGAATTATCTAGAAAGATATGTCTAATTCTCCATAAACATCAAATGAATGATAATGTCAAGGACGATCTTGCAGTTCGAAAATCATGGGTCTATCACAACCCCTGCCAATGTGGCATGAAATACATAAGGCAGAAGGGTGCGTACGATCGAAGATCGTTGTCCAGAACATCAGCGGCACATCGGACTACAGCAGACCCTACCAAGGTTCTGATACAGACGTCTAACTACTAGGAATGTGTCATTAAACAATCTATCGAGATTCGTATAAGCGAACTGCTGATCAATTTAGATAGTGGTTAAATCCTTATTAAGGCCTCGGAACTCGTTTAGAATCTGATTAAAAGGATAAATAAGACACAACACAACGCAGTGTAGTCGAGGACAGGCAGAGCAACAGCTGAGACGCCGCAAGCACGCGCCCCTGGCTGCGGACCACGGTCGGAACGACTTTTGTGATAACCGGAGGAGCAGAAAATATGCTGGACGCCCCGTAAAGATGAACCTTAAAAGAGCGAATTTATCAGGAACCTTGGCGTTCCTAATCATGACAGAGACAAACACAAGAAGTCTGTTATTAAGGTAATATGCCCAGCAGAACAATCAGAAAATAAAACCCCAACCTCAAATTCAGACGAAATACAGATTCACCGCAAAATGAAGACGACACAATGCCAAACCCGACGTTCCTACCCCACCACACACAGAGTTTGATAGTAAATGCTCCCAGGTATCCACAACAAGAATTTAAGAAGATGCGGAAAGGCGCCTGGACACGGACCGCGTTCGGAACACGTGGCGAGAGGAGGGAGACGGGGAGGGATCTGTTCGTCAGCGTTCCTAATGATGGTAACTTGGTTTCTTGCCGAAATATTCGGCCCATTGGGGGACACTGATACCCGACTGTTCACTTGAGAACTCTTTCACAGAGAGGTCTTAACTCCTCAAGACGGAAGATTCGTCTCTAGCACTGAAGTGTTGAGCATTCGTGGATAAAGTTCAAGAACAGCGTACAATATGCGTCAGATAAGGATGTGGTGAGTAAAACAAGTGATGGGAAAGATACATCTCGCTGCAAAAACTGAGTTACAAAATTGCTACGTAGGCAAATGGAATTTTGCTGCAATCTCTTGCAGACAATCAAACATGAAACGATGCCAAAATTAGCGTAGGGGGCGCCAAGAGAGAGGTGGTCAACGACTTTGAAAACTAAGTTCTATCCTAAGAAATTTTGTCCCTGCGTGAAATTGGCAAACGAGTCGGAAGCAGATGTCCAGACACTGTGTCGGTAATGGCGCTGAAACATAGGATGAGGCACAAAATTAAGAAATGATAAATGTCTTCTGCCAAATCTGTTACACAGAACACAGAGGAAGATTGCAATGTCGTTCGTTCTCCGAATCATGGCACGAAGGAGAAAATAGCAGGTACTGAAATAAATTTCGTAGGGACAGAACAGCAATTGAAATACACAGGAAAGGCAGCTGGACCTTATGGTATACCGAATACATTTTACATGGAGTATGCAAAGGAACTTGTCCCCTTCCAGCAGCAGTGTACTAAAGACTCTTTGGGAGCGAAGAGCACGCGGAGCACGCGTTTGCTCGCCGTCGGGTGTTTGAGTCCTCCCTCGGGCATGGATGTTTATGTTGTCCTTGGTGTAAGTTAATTTAAGTCAGTTTAAATAGTTAAGTCCCTCATATTCACAAATATTTTGAACACTTGACAGTTCCGTTTTCACAACATGTGAGCAAACCTATAGACCTATGTGTTTTATGTTCCAGTATTCTGACATTTCTGGTGACCGGAAATCCCCCTCCGTAACAATCAACATGATTTCGTAAAGGAACGATCATTTGAAAACCATCTAGCGTTACTCCTCCACGAGACCCAGTAGGCAGTAGATACAGGCTTCCAGGTAGATGCCGTGTTTCTTGACCTCGCGCGGGAATCCGTAATGGCGTGTGTAAGAGGGCGTCGACGATAGGGGCGCTACAAACATAGCGAGCGACATGTGAGAATTTGAGACGGACGGGAGGCGAGCACGGATGGCCAAGTGGTTAAGGCGACCGCTGGCCCGAAGCGGGAGACCCGGGTTCGATTCCCGGTCCGGCTCATATTTTCACTTGTCGCCGTTGCTTAATATCAATGGCCAAATGTGGCCACTGTCAATCCTTTCTTTCCTATCCTTCTTCCTTCCCTTCCTTTAACAATCATTTGCAAAAGTATTAGAGTTCACAAATTTATTCGACTGAATACAAGATTCCGTGGTGTAAGCGCTAGTTCAGCAGGATCTAATTCGGCAGTTGACGTCTCCTTCGGCCGCGTTAGCACGCCGTCTCGCCGCGTCTGCTATGGGCCGTCCGCTATACTGTTAGGACGGAGGTGCCCGTGCCGGGACGTCTGGGGTTCGAAGCAGACTGCCGGGTGGAGTTCTTGGTCCCTCCTTCTGTCTAGGCAGCTGCTTGTGGGTTTATGCTCGGGACCACTGGTTTCGGATGAGGTGGTAACAGTTGACCTCTGGATACCGCTGCCAGGGTTAGCACCAGAGGGCTAGCTCATCGGCTGGATCATTGGCCTTAGGAAACCAACGAATGGTGACTGTACTGGTCTCAGGAAGCAGCCATATTGTGAAGACGGTTAACCCTCTCTCCGGAAGTTGGTCTGTTCGGAACATAGTAGTTGTCTCCGGACTCCGTCTCCTAGTTGTGACTAGTGGCTACAAGTCTGCACTGCTTTATCTGAGACACAAGCTGAATACATAGATTAAATCATTGGATCGACTATTCTCCTGAGCATCTTCGATTCGAAAGACCAAGTGACTTCACTTCTAAAAGCGGGAGTTTATATACGGAATCGGCTGAAGCTGTGACGTATTGGACGGTTTGTAATGACCGAATGTGCCCTACTTGTGAGAGCAGCGTCCACTCAATGAGCCCTTTAACCGCTGACGTATCCTCGGTCTTATTCACTCTTGTAACAGAGTTACGTGTAGTTATGAAATGTTTATAAGGTGACGAATATATCCTCTCTCTCTGCTGGTGTTCCGTCGGAGTCAACAGTCTGCTGACTGTAGGCTTTCAACTCGCCGACGCAGCGTCTGCTGCCGTCACGAGATACTGGCGTCGCATTTTACGACAGCGCCGATGACTTGTTTCCCCTGGCTTGGCTGGCGATCGCTTGAGCAATCTAAGATTTTAACAAGTTTCTGTGTCACAGTTTTGCGCTGTAACAGTTCAATAATTCATGTATGATGGAAATGTGTGCCTGCGAAGCTTAGATTTATGCTGATGTATTGAACCAATCATGCGCATTGCAAATAGCTTGGCTACTTACACATAGTACATGTTAGACCATGTAATTATCAGAACTTAAAAAGTGAACGGATGCTAATACATGTCTATCCATGCACATCATTACTACATTGCGCAAAAGTAAGCTACCTACTTGCTCCGTACTGATTTTCCACAACATTCTTTGTATCCTGATACTATTAGATTACTGTTCATGTGTCTATATAAGAGAGAGTTGTCAATACACTGCGTAATTATCTGCTTGTAATCTGAATTACTGTAGGAGATTGAATGTGCATGTATTTAAAATGTAATGAGGGTATATTAAAATTCTTTTATAGACCGGCTATAGGCGGAAATCAGTAAAGTGTTCCAACGTACAACGCTCTTCCTGTTACACTTTTATGATGGTCACCTGAGAATCAATGTTCGTAGGGAAATTGGCCTTTGATTACTTTTACATCATGCTCATAAAATGACTGGAAACTGACTGTTCCTGAAACGTACTAACATGCCCAGAAAAATCCGAACGACCTGAATTTTTTCCGCCTGATAGTCATGCACACCATGTAAAATAGCTGTCTTGCTGGTCCTCTAATCACTTCATGATACAGTCGTTCGATTATATTAAATGGATATAATAGCTCTTTATTTAACAGTTACTTCAGATGTCAATTACACCACAATATTACAAATATAATAAAACACGTTATTAAAGATGAGAGTTCTGAACGCTTGTAAACTCAAATTTATTGCAATAGGTACATTTCAAAAGCATAATTACACTATTTTGGGTATAAGATAAACTGTCACAGTAATCAATCAGTTATTCATAGATTAAATATCGCTATGAACAAGAGATTTAACAATAAAGAAACCCCTTAAGTTCTGTTGTATTTAGAAGTATTTTTGCTCTCTGAAACGTTTTCTCACTGTCTGTGGTGAGTCATATCACATAAACCGGTTGTTGAACAACTGAGATAAAATGCTACTAACGATGGCAAACTTTCTATAAAACGTCAATATTAACAGTGTATCGCTGTAAATTTTTGTGTTCTCATGATTGAACAAATATTTTTGCACCTATTTGAACTTGGAATGACATGACGAACCATTTTGTTCGCGTTCTTTAACGAAACCCAGCACCTACAGCCTCTGCTAAGTAAGCAGACCTTTCGGACCTTATCGAGACTCGATCACGACTAAGATCGTCATAGCTGACTAGAGATACAGAGATGTGAAATATCGAAGTTTCCACAAGTATCAGTCCGCAACCCTAAAACTGAAAATACATGTCATTGTTAATTTAATCGGAAAACCTGTCAAAACCCCTTCTGTCCCTGTTATCAAACTACGAAAGAACGAGTTATGATGTAAGGTTCGTGGCCCAGAGATACGAAGTCAGTACTGTACTGTGTTAGGGTGTTTGGAAATTTGAAAACTCATACATCAGGTGCATTGCAGTTTCATTTACGAAACATCGCACAGCAGTTACATTATAATCGTTACCAGTAGACGATAGTTTCTGTCCCTTGGTTTATTGCAGAAGGAATAACAGGTTTGCTTGCGAATTACATATTCAACGCATAACTTCGAAAAATTTTGTTCCTTGTCAAACTCATCAAAACTGCTTCTGATTTCAAGTACTCAGAAGCGTGAATGAACTTGCTTTGCAAATGTGCACTTTTGTAATTTTTCTGAGATTCTTTCACATGGATTTTCTGATTAGAAACAATGTATTACTCGCAGATTATGAAAAATTCCAACGTTAGCGTTTTTCAATCAGTGTATAGCTGTACTTACATTTCGTGCATGTAGGCCTATATGTTCGAGGTGGTGTCAATGAAAGAATTCAAAGGGAGAATAGTTTACAAGTATGTGAAATTGAAGTGTGTCATACTCATAATACTATTAGCACCTAGTGATGCTAGAAAATCAGACCGCTTTGGTTGAAAGAGATTTAAAAAAAAGTTTATTTGAATCCATAGTTTCGCAGCGGGTCATACTGATAAAATTCTCTCGAGCTTCCAGGGCTTCAAATTTCATTTGAAGCTCTAACAAGCCCACATCGTATTTCCGGTGAAAACGTACCTTGAATTTTAATGTCTCTTCATGTGTGGTAACAAAACTATAGATGCCGTCAAACGCGTAAACCTCTAAATATTGTTGAGTTAACAGTTGACGCTTACGTCTTTTCGTGGACAGAAAAGAACATCGGTAGGTGCGGGGTTCAAGTCTCCATCAGGCAAAAACACAGCTTTTGGAAGTTTGTTAAATTTTTGCAGGAAATATTTATTCTTTCCGTTCCATGCACCCACAATGAAAGGTTTCTCAGAAACGTAGAAAGTGTCATAAAAACAAAATGCCTAATAGGTACGGGATGTATATGAACACCTGACAGACACAAAATTTATTTATTGGTAAATAGGTGGCCCACTACTGGCTTTGATAACAACTGTAACCATTCGAGGACCAGATTCGTAAGGCATCTCGAGAGTTTCCAACAGAAACTTATCCATTCTTGTAGCATAACATCTGCCAATTACTTTTACAATATTATAAGTTTGCTCCTCACTCTCTTCTCTAAATATACCCATTTATGTTGAGACATTGCGATTTTGCTGTCCAGGCGAATGTGTTTGATAATTTTCTGATGCTGCACAAAACATGTCTTAACATTTACTGTCTGTGTGTGAGAATGGGCGGATTATCATTTTGGAATATGAGAGTATTTGTTATCAATTTATCAGACATAGGAAGCATTTTGCTGTCGAGAATGGTGAGCTATTCATTCACAGTTATCCAACTTCTGAGACTTATGATAGAAACAGGTAAATGCTACGATGTACACACCCACATTATGACGAAACCTCCCCCATGATCGACTGTAGGAAGCAGACCTGACGTCCTGTAAGCTTCTTTTAGCGTTTTCGATACATAAATTTGATTATTTGTAGGAAGAAATGTAAACCGTAATTAATCGGACCATACCACATACTTGTCCGTGTTTTATAATGGTGGCACTACTTTCTTTGCAGCTTTCGTTGGCTTCAGTTATTAAGCGTTTAGCGTGCCCTTCCACGATTGTTCAGCTCCAAGCGTACTTTTTTTTATCGTAATATTAGGCAAAATAGTGATGAATATTTTTTGCTGTTGTGGATTATGTTGACTGGCAGCAATCATTCTTAATGCTCATCGTTTGTTGCCAGTTAACTTCCCATTTCGATCACTATTTATCTTGGCCACTGATGTTTGTTTTGTGTACGCTGTCGTTCAAATGTTCAAATGTTAGTGAACCTATTGGACGAAACTGTTATGGTCAACAGCCACTACACTTAGAAACAACTTAAATTAACTTACACTAAGGACAACACACATCCATTCCCGAGGGAGGACTCGAACCTGTCACGGGAACGGCCGCCCATTCGGTAGCATGACGCCTTAGACCACGTGGCTATTCCCCGCGGCTAACCTGTCATTACCGAGGATAATGTCATTAGTAAAACGTTTAACGCTGCAGCCGTTTTCGTCACCTATGCTTCCATTAAATGCGCACCATTCAGATGGCTTCCTTGTAATCTGAGAGATGACGCATTTCAGCGATCATTTGTGTTCACCGTCGCAGAATAAAAAGTATCATAATCTGCTATCATTGTCATTTGAAACTCTTCTGTTGGTCCGTGTTTGCGTTACAAATGTGGGTTTGTGGATCCGCCTTGATGCAAAACACTTATTTTTGTTTTTATACCCAAACTAGTTTCGGCGGAAAACCCGTCATCCTCAGTGGGTTTTTGTATTTGATCTAAAAGAATGCAAAAGGATATATTTACAAAACTGTATAACATATTGCAGTATAAGATTTTTTTTTCATTGTATCACTGTGTAAACATTCAGTTCCCTACCTTTCATCATTAGGCTATTTTGCACTTCCACACTGCTTTTTGCCTTTTATATGGCGTAGGCCTACAGCAAGTCATCTGCAACAGTATGAGAGGCTGTTATTAATAAAAGTTACTATTTTCAAACCTTATTTCAGCGTGTTTACGCCTGTTCTTTTATTATTATTTATTTTGTACCTCATTAGTGCACCGCGGTAGTGTCTCTGAGTTAACACATACCCATTTGCAACAAGATGTAGTTACAGTATAGAGTTCATATTATTTTCTCCATTTTTTGTATGTACAAACGTGTTCCTTCCACAAACACTTGGGTAATTGTTTGTCCAAAATGTCATGATTAAAAAAGTTTAAAATATATTTTGGTTGCAAGTTAATACGGTCATGTAATTGTAAATAAACTGCAGTTCGTAGGTAACTCGCACGCTTTTATGAACACACATTATCCAAAAGAGTGGAGTTAGGAACGAATTTTTACACAGATCACATAATATCTATGAATTTGTTCAGAAGTCAGACTTTACCCAAGATTCATCTTGTTTGTTAATATTAGTAATGTTCATATCAACTGGTTCAGTTGAGAAAATCGGCACTGTAGTAGGATTTTTTCACAAACGAAATTATTAGCCACCTCTTAAGCTAATCTGATTTTGTAACTAAACATTTTATAGACGCTGAAAACTTGTCGTAAATGTATATTCATAAATATGGACACGTTTCTGGACAAATGTGGGTTCTAAACTTTATGTAAACTACTCTCATTTCCATAAAATGGGCAGTTGGTGCCAAAAAATTAAACAATTAACGTTATTTGTTTTAAATTTTGATGACATCTATACCTGATGACATCCTCATTGATAATATAGATCTAGTTTTGCGCTTCAGAAATTTTGTCGTATGTTCCTTCTAACTGACTTTATTATCTAGTTTTACTTCAAAGAACTCAACCTCTTCTGTCTGCTACCAAAATGTAGTCAGATGCAGTGAAACGATCCCTACAATTTGTGGTGTTAATATGATTTAAAGAAGATTTGTGACAAAGAATTCGATATATCAATTTTAACGCCCATGGAAATTTCATTAACAGTTAATATCAAATGTTCAAATGTTTGTAAAGCTATGGGACGAAACTATAGTGGTCATCAGTCCCTAGACTTACAAAGTACTTAAACTAACTCCTGGCGCGGTGCAGTAGCCGAGCGGTCTAAGGCGCCTCGCTGCGGAGCGCGCGGTTGCTCGCCGTCGGAGGTTCGACTCCTCCCTAGGGCATGGGTGTGTGTGTGTGTGTGTGTGTGTTGTCCTTAGATTAGTTTATTTTACTTTAAGTAGTTTGTAAAATACGGGCTGATGACCACGCAGTTAGGTCTGATAGATTTACAAACATTTGAACATTTTGAAACTAACTCCTGCTAAGTACCGAAACACACGCACTCACACACACCCATGCTTTAGGGAGGGCTCGCACCCACAGCAAGGCGTCTTAGAGCGCTCGGCCATTCCTGCATGTGCATTAATAGTCCTTGTACCTCTATCAAAGAATTGTATAGACGGTAATATGCTCTCGATCTTTCTTTTTTATGAATATGATCCTGCCACAGGGTATGTGAAGTTATCTTTCGCAACGCATATTGAAATTAGTATAGATATTTCACCTTACAATAGAGACCTCGAGTTTCATTGATGTAGATCTAATATATAAAGCAGAGTGTCCGTATGTTTGTACGTGTTGCATACAATTCTGCAGTTTTGTTCCAATCTTTATGAAATTTTGTACACGTAAGCTTCAATCCATGAGGTGGTCGCCATAAGTGTAAGAATCACATACGATATATAGTTCACGAGATATGACGTCATAAACAATGAGATGCGCGAAAAACTGCTGCATTTTGCGACAATGCTGCTCATTTTCTCCTAAACCATTGGACTGATTTCAACCAAATTTGGTGCACACATTCCTTACCGTGAGGTAACAATTGCTGCATGGTTAAGAATCACATACGGCACATGGTTCAAAAGATATTACGTCATAACCAATAGAAATCGCAAAAATGCCATATAATGCGGCGAGACTTTGGAAATACACTGTATAAGAATGACAGTACTTAGCGACTTGCAACAAACTTTAAACATAATTTCAAACCTTTATTAAACTTTTTCTCGCTGGCAACCATAGTAAAATGATGAAAGGAAAAAAGTTTCTCGCTTACTACTTTTCCGCTGTTTATGCAGTAAAACTACGGCTCTCGGTATGACGTTACGATTTATAATTTGAACACCACAAATTGTAGCGACAGGAAATTTTATAGATAGTATAGACACATATAGTTGAATGTACCCTCTAAATTGTATCACAGTACGACATGTAGTTCATGAGATCTGAGCACATAAACAGTGACGTTCATGGAAAACCTCCCCATCACGCACCAAGTTTTAACCTATTACTTCTTTATTACTAATTCTACTCGTAAGAGATTTTACAGACATGCAGCCCTTATACAAATGAATGTATACCTGAAAAATGGCAGGAATAAATAAATAAATACCCGGGCTACGCCGGGTTTTTAGCTAGTTACTGTAATATTTCCTAAGGCCTTTGAACTCCAGTTCACAGCATATTATTTGTGATCACAGACAACTAATTCATCATTTGTCGTAATAGAATCAAAGGCCTAGTTAATGTCATACTAAATTTATCGCTAAAACGGAAAAACTTGAGATTTTGAAACAAAACTCTTGTTCTCGTCTAATGGGAAACTGGTTGGTGGAATGGAACAAGGTTCAGCGATTGCACGAGTCATCTAGCAGCAGACAAAGAAGGAAGAAATTTTCACCGTCTTTAATGTGTCTCGAGCTGTCGAATGAAGCAGATAAAAGCTCTGATACACGAAATGACGGTACATTGTGGCGCATAGTTGTTAGCGATGTAACAGCCGCAGTGAGGTACCCATAAAACTAAAGAGTCGTCTACTGTATTAGGTAGGCATCGCACGGAAGCTACTAAAGTACTAAAAGCTTCTAAACTGCCAATAAACAGCTCTTTGAGACCGCGGGCTTAAGATGCAGTTTCAGTATGAGACAGCAGTATCAAACACTATCGAATGTCCGTCTCAAGCCCACGAACGGTGTGGCGTGTAGAAACGTAAAACCCCAATAAAATGTAAATGCACCGAAGGCCAGTATTTTATGCTGTCCAGTATACGGAGTGTCTGAGTCTCGATCAAGAAATGTTTCAAAGTACATTCGCTGAGAAGAGATAAACTGTCCTCGACAACATACATACCTGTTGCATTAGCGACAGTAAATTGCGTACTCCACCGTTTGAAAAGGAGTGAAGGAAATAAAGATTCATTTAACGAAATCTCGCTATGTATCGTGAGTCCAGTACCATAGGAATGACATACACTCAATAAAATGGCATATAAGAAAAACTGAAAACAGAGTAAATTAATCCTGCAAAAACGACGAACAAAGCTATTACTATTTGTCCAATGACTGTGCCGCGAACAAAGCACTAAAAATCTATAACACCAATTAAGAAGTGCTTATTACTAAAATAATATAACTTATTTTCTCGGACAAATGGGTAATAGTCAATCAATTGTTTCTAACCTAGTAGATCCGAACTTTAGAAATTGTAACAAGACTGTTAACTGTCATACTGTGAAAAATACCTATAATATTATGACTGTACTACAATATTATACAACAATAACATGTATTACAAGCCACTGATGATGCTTCATAAATAAATAAGCGGAACGGCTATGGCACACAAAAAAACGACTTTCATTTAGTTGCTAAAGACGGTAATACATCTCCAACAATTTCATATGCAACTAAGGACGACGGAAATCGAAAAAATGATGATAAAGTATTGTAATTACTTTTACTATTGGATGCTTACTTTTTGAACTTCAGAAGGAAATTAAATTTACATTAGTTGCATGTGGTTTCAGTGGAACATTATCAGTCTAATTACCATTACTTAAACACATTTATTTCATCTAAAAATGAGTAGTAATCCAGGAACGTAGGCTCAAGCTAACCTGTAGTTGTTGTGCAACAATGACAGCGCGACTTTCTCGGATTGCGCACCCGCTCTCGTCCGAGGTTTGAGTTCTTCCTCGGATATGGTTGTGCGTGTTTCCCTTAGCATAAGTTAGTATTAATAGTTTATAAGTCTAGGAGCTGACGACCTCAACTTTGGTCCCTTAGGTTTACAGTCATTTGAACATCATAATTTTTAATCTGTAGTTGTCAGTATCTTACTAATATCTATCTGCAAGCTCACATTTAGCGCTAGCTCCTGATTAGAGATAGGAAAAAACGTATCCCAATGCTACGTTAACGAGGGTGCAATCAGAATCATTTGTAAATAATCATAATCTGATTTCAGCATTGAATCAGGTAAATATTTGATAATTTTCTATGTAATGAATTGTCCGCCTTCGTAGCTCAGTTGTTAGCTTGCATGGCAACTTCGTGGAGTTCCCAATTTGATTCTCGATACTGCCAGGCTGTCCCCCTTGGAGGAAGAAGTGGAACACGCCGCATTCACTTTCATTTTCAGAAAAACCCTACGATAGCCGGCTGACCCCATGAGCGTCCATAACGCATCGGAATGACACCACAAGCAAAGGATGATACGGAGGTCGATCGGTCGACCCTGACTGGTTCTCCAGACCAGAATTCAGCCTTTGCTTTGGTTCTTTGATGATGGCTTGTAATAATACGAATGCGATAGTTACATCATTAGAGATACTTAAGGTTGAAATACTGTCTCTAACAGAATTACAGTGTCATCAGCATGACGTATAATATTATATTTCGTCTCCCTGAACTTTCATTCAGTTTCAAAATTTCTCGTTGCTTTCCTCCATTGCTTTCTATAAGGTAAAGGTTGAATACCATCTCCGTGCTGATTTTTCACTTGCTAATTGACCTGTTATGAAGCGTTGTTTGTTTGTCTGGCACAGGGGGACCAACCTGCTAAGACATCAGTGCTCCGGTGGGGATGAAAAGGAATAATTGTAGGGAAGAAGGAGAAGGGAAAGGAAATGCAGTTCAGGGAGGAAAGAACGAAGAAGTTCGCCACGCACGTACTCACGAAAGAATCGCGAGGTCCCTGGGGTGTGTTACGAAGCGTGCTGCTCCCCCCATCCATCATTTGCACAATGTAGGGATCCCAAACTGATGAACTAGATTCAGGTGTTGTTCGAACGAGTGTTTTGTGAGCTACTTTCCTGTTAACAGACTACACCACCTCCAAGTTGTTCCAATGAAACTCAGTCTAACATCTGTCTTATCCACCACTAATATTTTCAAATTGATAATTAATTTATAAGAATTCAAGAAAAGGAAGTTTTTGCAAATTAAAAAAAATCCAAGGTGCAACATAGTCATATATCTTGGAACAAATAACAAATCACAAAACAATTCAGCACGAAGATAACGTTCATCAAGGTAAATAAAAAAATTAAAACGTGAGAATACCGAAAGAACACAGACAGAGAACATACCATAACCAAGGTGACGAACTTGAGTTCATGAAAAAATACAAAACAACACATGAAACATACAAACTCATAACATGATCGCAGCCTGAGAAGACAAGAAGCTAACAACTAACCATAGATAAATATAAAAGAACCTGGGGAACAGATGACAATGTAATACGGGATGAAAACATACGTATTTCTAGGCGTTAACACAGAGAGAGTTTCCAAACAGCATTGCCAAACGAGACCAAAATGGGCACGCTTTAAAAGGATACTATTTGCTATCCAAGGAACAGGCAGACAGAACACTTCTGAAATCAGCCATTATGCTGACAAATATGAAATAACTAACAGCACTCTTACATAAAGCCTGAACTAGAAGAGCCAAATCTCTCAGTCTTGCAAATGTATACAAAGACCTAGATAGGGCCAACGGACGCGTGTACTGCGACCACAATCAGGTGGGGCCTAAATGCTTCGTGTTCTACGTTAGACATCCATGAATTTCCTACAACAACTAAATACAAACAACACTTGTCAGCATGAAACTTCCTAAACTTGTGGAAGAGGTGCACACGGATATAGTCTGCCTGCAGTAGCCCTATACATGGAACAGAAGGCTTGTCGGACTTAATAATCATCATGCACTCGTAACATGGACCACTAATACAAACACCGCTATCGTAGTCACTAATCGTAAATCACATTTACACAAATAAGCCACCTATGTACTTCACACCAGATCACTGGGGATGTCGTGTGATGTTAAATATTCAACTGCTTGTAAATCACTTGGACTTAACTTCTTTGATTATTAGTCCCTAGACTAACAAACTACTTAAACTAAGTTACTCACACCCACGCCGGCCGCGGTGGCCGAGGGGAATGCAGCGCGCCAGTCACGGTCTGCACGGGCACTACGGTCGGGGGTTCGAATCCTCCTTCGGGCATGGATATTTGTGCCGTCCTTATTATTAGTTAGTCCATAAGTAGTTTGTAAGTTTAGGGACTGATAAACCCGTAGTTAAGTCCCATAAGCTTTACAAACATTTGAACATTTTGAACTCAGACAATATCCATCACTACCTACTGCATATTGTAAAAAAATATCTCTGCAACAGGAAATTACTAGTTATAACAGCCATAAATGCAAAGTCGACAGTGTGGCACACTGACGCCAGGGAACGACCTGTGAAATCTTTGTTAAATATAACTTACATACACTCAATGGGAAGAGAAGCCGCCTACATACTGAGGAAGAGCAGGGACCAGCAGAAAAATCGACATGATCATTGCTGGTGCCAGAGCACCTCTACACACGATGGGTTGGGACGTAATGAATACACAGCTAGCACAGTCCTACAACTATTCACGTCAACCAACAACACTGCAGGAGACGCAAAATCGACGACTTATGCTTCTCAAAGCTTAGGGACACAATGGAAGCTTAGCCCTTAAACGCAGTTGATGAGTTAGTCGACTATAATGCGCAAGTACTAATAGACATTTTACAGAAAGCACAAACTGAAGCCACATCAGTCAGAAACACAAGAGCGAAACGACATATGCCATGAAGTAAGAGGCTTCCACAATTAAGGAAGGATTCAAGTGGCAGAAGTAGATTGTACCAGCGGGCCTGGAATAGCTAGTCCGAGTCTCCATAGTAACACAATGCAAGTACGCGAAACAAACATACAAACAGGTACTTGTCAACACAAGGACTCACCACCGGAATAACTGCGCCACGAACCAGTTGGAAGCAAACGTATGAGGGGAAAGTTACAAAATACAGACAAAACTATTGAAAACTCCATTAGTCTTGTCTACGCTGACGAGATGACCGTACTAATACCCCAGGATAGAGAAGTCTAGCAGAGCATCTGCTTAACAAATTCCTCCTCGGAGTAAATAACAGAAAAGCATTTGATCCCAACCCATTCTGAGGCACTAATGAATGTTGCGGCACAGATCGTTCCATACTTGACCTGCTAAATGAAGCGCTACTGCTGGGAAGGGTATACCTGCGATTTAAAACCAGCAAACGCATTTATCATTAACCATTTAATGCATAGTGTATCTGATCAGCTACATGCCGTATTTTTCCATTATCTCCCAAACTGATCAACATTTTACCAGAAATTCATTTCTGGCTGCTTACATACATAGCGTTACATATGCTAGTAGCTCGTCTTACAAATTATAAATTGCTGAATGCTACTGAATCATTTCGACAGTTAGCTGCAGTGAGTTACTCCTAACATGTGCGTTTTTTTATATTAATATTCCTCCTTTGCATCAATCACATACTACTGTTGCATTATGAGTTACTTTCTGGAAAGATGAGAGGCATAATAGTGACATTTACTACATTGGGTACACCATGGAATTCCTATATATCTGACCAACTATGAAATTTTCTGTTGCTAGTAGTGCATAATAATTTTAAGGATTTTTTTACAATATTTTTCTCAGTATATACGCACTATACATTAACCGTGGTAGTTTTTGTAGTTTCAAATAAAAAGTTATGCATTAAAGGGTTAAGAAGGCACATTACGTCTGAAAACATACACACCGATATGTGTAATCAAAAACTTGGAAAACGCCTAGAAGGGACTTCCAAGGCCCTCTTCGATAGCCTCTCAGATTATTGCAAAAACAGAGAGGTTGAATGACGCGCGGGTAGCCAGAAAGTGACAAACAAATGACTAAAGACTGCCCGAAGGTTCTAAATGTGGTCTTCTCTTTATGCATATCACTATAGACCCCTTACTACAACAACTTGACGGGTACAGATCTGCAAACGCAGAGACAGCCTATGCAGACGACCTCATGGTAGTGGTTCCCACGGACTCGAGGGTTCAACTAGAACACAAATCTACAGAGCTACTAACTACAATCAGCAAGTGGTGGAGAACCAATAAGCTACAAGTGGCAACACATTGAACAGTATACATTCTGCTCAAACACATACTTAAACGAGATACAATCATCAGACGTAGAGAACGAAGTGCAAGTTATCTTCGTGTTCACTTGCACGAACAACTAACTTTCAGCGAACATACTACGACGACCGATAGAGGTACCAAGATAGTGTACCAAATGGCAAGATTCAAAACTACACATTACAAGTAACGGATCCGAGCTCTCAGACTATATTACTGACCGCTTTTAGGGTCCGTGGCATGTTTTGTAGCTAGTGCATGGGTACACCGATAAAATATATTCACACAAAACAATACCCCACAACGCAAATAGCGGAGCGTCTTGCTTAGACTGTAAGTGGATTTCGACACAACATCGTTGGAAGCCCTGTGTGCTCGGAAGGTACCCCATAGACATACTAATTAAGTTCAGATCAGCAACGTACTGACTAAAGACAAGGAGACAAGTTAAGATGATGGAAATCACCGGGAAAAACATTAGGGAAAAGCGCAAACTCATCAAATGGGAGATTGACATGTAGCAGAGAAAATGGGAAGCAAGTGACAAGGGCCGCCGCGTTTTCACATTCTTCCCAGGATATCAGGAAATGCACGAGAATGTGCCATATCAATCCCAGTCAGGGTATGGTACATTTTCCGACTAGACAAAGGACTTATCCCGCGCATTTCATACTCGTAAATTTAAGCGAGATTGCTGCGTCATCTGACGTGGAGTGACTGCAATTCAGACTCACGCACGGTTCACGTAGTAACAATGAGTATAGTGTCCGTCTGTAGAATGAGTAAGGCGCCTGACCTCAGTTTGGCCGACGGCAGGTTGTGATGGCCCTGTAGCTCAGCACGGGCATTTCGGAAACTGTACGACTTGTCGGGTGTTTGTGGAGTGTTGTGGTGAACGTCTTCAACAAGCGACAAAAAGGGTGAAACCAAGTCCAAGTGCATTACAAATGTCGGACGTCATAGGGTGGGCAGAATGGTATAGCAGGACAGAGTATAAGTGTGTCTCAACACTCAGTACACTGAACACTCCTTATGATGGGCCTCTGCAACCGACGATCCATGCATGCGCGGAAATTAACACAACTACGATCGAAATGGGCACGTGATCATCGTCACTGGATATTGGCTCAGTGGCAGAGAGTTGCTTGATCGGATAAATCACGATACTTTCGTCATCATGCTGCTGGGAGGATGCGAATTTGTCGTCTATCAGGGGAACATCTCCTTGATACCTGTTCTTCGCTATGGATATAAGCTGGTGGTGGCTCAATTGTGCTCTGGGTAAAATTCAAGTGAATATCAATGGGCCCAGTAAAACTCGTGTACGGCACCATGACGGCCAAGAAATAAAGGACACTGTTGACATCTTGTGATGGTGAAGTTCTTGTGTTTTCTGTGCTTGCTGTGATAGGTTTGTAGAGAAATCCGCCGTATGCAAGACAAATTGTTTTATTTTATTACCTGGACATGTTTCGGCACTTATTGTGCCATATTATTTGCTTTTTTGTCTTTTATTTTCTAGAATGACATGTCACAGGCTTTTTATTATACAGTCATTTGGACAAGTTGTTCTCTGAGCAGATAGAAGGCCATGATTATGATGTAAGCTGTGAGATCCTACATCCCTGAAGAAAAGCAGAAAGATGACACTACTGGAAATATTGGAAATCAATAAACATTTGGCTCAGGATAACAGTTTAGTATTAAACGATCAGATCCAGTTCCCCTCTACACCTCTACTGAAATAAGTTTTGTTTTCAACCTTTCTTTTCAACAAAAATAATCATATTAGTTTTGATTCTTTACACATACTTATTATATTTTTTATATAAATGTTAATAACTTTCATAAATAAGTACTTGCGATGAACTTTCCTGTGAAGTATCGATTGTCTGTGATAACATCTTTGTAAATCTTAACATCTTTGTAAACGTGTATACTACAGTCAGTTGTCACCTGATAATGGCCTAAGAAGCCGAAAACCGGTTTGTGACCAATATATAAGTTTTGCAGAGCATCAGGAAGTTGTTCCTTTTTTATATAATTATCATAAAATTGAAGTGTACGAGTCATGTAGCTACAGGAATACACACGGTGAATAGGACTTCATTAACAAAATTTCGGCGGCTGTTCAGGTACATGATTTTGTAGAAGGTACCAGTGATATCCAGTGGCTTGTTCATTTAGTTCGATTTTTAATGTCAGACATTGCTGTGCCTGCAGTAGACTGAAAGTATATGCTCTTAATTGCAGATTTCGATGGTTTGCGTGGTGTCTTGTTTTGTATCACACTTGTTCCAGTCACGATACTTGCTGCTGAAAACAATAATGTCTCCCTTACACTTCGATCGCAAGCTTGTATTTAATGATTGGTTCTGATTGTGGTTTGTTTCTCCAGCAGTGCTATATGTTCTTAAAACGCGAGAAACTGCCGTGTGAAGATGTTCACTGGTGGCCGATATGCAAGCGGTGTATATGCTAACTGCATACAATCCAACAATGGCACATGGACTCTATGCTGTGTCCGCACAGACAGAAACATCACTGTTATTCTGCATCCGACTGACTGCTGTTGCATTACGTTTGTACAGCATTGTAAGTGACTAAAAATTACAGTCTTCTCACTACTATGAAGATTCTTTTTTAGGAAACAATGGTAATGGGACAAGGTACCAATGGTATCATAATTACTCTGTGGAGAGTCACTATAGAATACATGTCCTTTTTACCCAAATACTCAAAACAGCCGCGGTGGAGTAACCGAGCGGTCTAAAGCATCTCGCTGCGGAGCGCGCGGTTGCTCGCCGTGGAGGTTCGAGTCCTCCCTGGTGCATGGGTGTGTGTGTTTGTCCTTAGGTTAGTTTACCTTAGTTTAAGTATTTTGTAAGCTACGGATTGATGACCACGCAGTTTGGTCCGATAGATTTACAAACATTTGAACATTTTGAACATTTGAACTCAAAACATTTCTCGAACGACCTCCAAAATTTTGTCAGTGGGGATGCAGTTCACCCTGTATGCGAGAAGGTTATAGCAAGCTATTTGATGAATTTGAAGAAATAAAAAATGACGATCTTATCGAAAACGTGTGGGCGCCATTATAAAATAAGCATTTGCAACATGACTGGATATAGTTGAAGGCCACACTTTGTACCATCTGAATGCTGAATGGTGCAAATAAAAATGGCCTGAAGACAAGAGCTCAACGGTACGAACTAACAAATCAGGTGAAAAGGAAATACAGTAATAACCTGTAAGTGAGATCCAAGCTGAACTGCTGGAATTGATGGCATCTAATCCGGTATGTTCAGCTGGAGTTCATGAAGACTAGAAGTGTTGATGCTATACACCTCAGACTTGAGGGATCGCTGGACAAAGTAATCGCACACTGACATCAGGTGACTTGGGTGGCCAGCTAGAACCGCAACCAGACTGACCTCTGCTAACAACTCTATAAGGCAAGATTATTTATATGTGCTTCAAGGTTCGGCCGGTTGTATAGGCAGTTGCTACATACGATTGGAAATAACTGCAGTAGTTTCCTTTTCGTATCTAAAGCACTTATCTAAGTCATTGTGAGTCCCTTAGTACCTTTACCCATAGCACTGTCAAAATGAGGTTGATCGTAACGTCCAGCCGGCCGCGGTGGCCGAGGAGACTAAGGCGCTCCAGTCACGGTCTGCACGGCCACTACGGTCGGGGGTTCGAATCCCCCTTCGGGCATGGATATTTGTGCCGTCCTAGTTCGTAAGTAGTTCATAAGTAGTTTGTAAGTTTAGGGACTGATGACCCCGTAGTTAAGTCCCATAGACTATACAAACATTTGAACATTTTCGTAACGTCCAAACAACTGTATAACATCTAAATTAATGGTCTCTGAGTAGAACGCTGACCAAATCACTGGCTACATCATAAACCCAGTTCCCACAAAGACTATTCCCGGTACCACTATCTCATTATTACTCTCCTTAATCCAATCACATTAGTCTTATTTCAGGAATCCTGAGGCTGTCGCTGCTGGATACTTCTTACATAATGTTTTCAGAGGTTGTCGGGCTACACCGCGTCCATGACTGTAACCCATAATCAGAAAACCCATGTTATTGTTTCTCTGTAACAAAGTTTGGTGTCTGCTACTACTGTACTACTGGATGCTCTGATCCACAGGACAATTTCCTAAACCGATTGTAAACTTTCGAAATGGAACTGTTCTCTGTGTAATATTTGCCAGTTAAGGATTTCTCCACATTCTCCCTTCGTAGCGTCATGTGCTGCTAAATTCTGTTTAATTCAGATAACAGTAATCAGTATCTTGTTTGCTGGCACGTTTCTGAGAATGCAGCGAGACGTTAGCGCGAGGACGGCGTAGTGGTCATCAACTTTGGATTGCGGGCGCTGGAATGCCTGAGTTATTGGCCGGCGCGATGTGGGGCTTGACTGATCGGCTAACGGAACGCCCGATCCACGCGAGTGCCCACGAAAGCACTTAAGGACGCGGCTGACCCGAAAGCCACTGTCACAGAAAAACTCAGCCCAGCAAGAATGCAGCTGCGGCCTGCAGCCGCCAAACACTGCCCACTGCTTTCTCTCAACGAGCCACAAGAACCACCGCCTCCGGCAAGGATACTGCATACAACGGTATAACAGACACTATTTTCCACTAGACTTAGATTTTCTATTACTTACTAGCTGCGTTCCAAATTGTCCCTCATTGTCTGTTGCATTTCCATAGCTATCATTCTGTATACTTACTTTTTATGTTGAAAACTGTGCAGAATGTCGGGTAACTAAAAACGTTTTCGGACGGTATCTCATAAGAGTGTTACAATTAGTGCGCATTGGAGGGATGAATAAACTTTTAGCCGTGGTGGAATGGCCGAGCGGTCTAAGGCTCCTTGATGTGCAGGGTGTGGTTTCAGTCCTCCCTCGGGCATGAGTGTGTGTGTGTGTGTGTGTGTGTGTGTGTGTGTGTGTGTTGTCTTTAGGTTAGTTTAAGTTAGATTAAGTAGTTTCTAAACCTAGGGACTGATAACGACAGTAGCTAAGTCCCACGGCGAGTGTTCATCAGAGACGATTGTATCGTCAGGCGTGCCCTAGGGGAGTGTGATAGGACCGCTATTATTTTCTATCTCTATAAATGATCTGATGGACAGAGTAACTTGTAATTTGCGGCTGTTTGCTGATGATGCTGTGGTGTATGGGAGGGTATCGTCTTTAACTGACTGTAATAGCATACAAGATTACTTAGAAAAAATTTCTAGTTGGTGCGACGAATGGCAGCTAGCTCTCAGTGTAGAAAAATGTGAAGTGATGCGCATGAGTAGGAAAAACAATCCCATAATGTTTGAATACAGCATTAGTAGTGAGCTGCTTGATGTTATCGCGTCGTTCAAATATCTAGGCGTAACATTGTAGAGCGATATGAAATGGAACGAACATGTAAGGACAGTTGTGAGTAAGGCGGACAGCCGACTTAGGTTTATTGGGAGAATTTTGGGAACATGTACTTCATTTGTAAAGGAAACCGCATATAAAACGCTTGTGCGACCACGTCTTGAGTATAGCTCAAGTGTCTGAGACCCGCAGCAGATCAGTTTAAAGGAAGACATAGAAGCAGTTCAGAGGCGAGCAGCTAGGTTTGTTACTGGAAGGTTCAACCAATGCGCGAGTGTCATGGAAATGCTCCGGTAACTCAATTGGGGATCGTTGGAGGAAAGACGACGATCTTTTCGTGAAATTCTGTTGAGGAAATTTAGAGGGCCGGAATTTGAAGCTGAGTGTAGCACGATCTTGCTGCCGCCTACTTACATTTCGCGTAGTGATCACAACGACAAAATAAGAGAAATTAGGGCTCGTACGGAGGCATATAGGCATTCTTTTTTTCCTTGTTCTATTTGGGAGTGGAATAAATTCAAATGTTTGTATAGCTTATGGAACTTAACTACGGGGCCATCAGTCCCTAAACTTACAAACTACTTATCAACTAGCTAATACTAAGGACGGCACAAATATCCATGCCCGAGGGGGGATTCGAATCCCCGACCGTAGTGGCCGTGCAGACCGTGACTGGAGCGCCTCAGTCCCCTCGGCCACCGCGGCCGGCGGAGTGGAATAGAAAAGGAAATGCCTAGTAGTGGTACAGTGTACCCTCCGCCACACACCTTCCGATGGATTGCGGAGTATGTATCTATGTAGAAACATTTGAAGATTCCGATTTTCTGAATAAACTTTGAGCTCTTACATCTCGTTTGCAGGTTCATTAAGCGTAAACAGATACTTAAGGCCGGGCGCTGATGACCTCGCTGTTGAGCGCCCTAAAACACCAATCATCATCGTCATCAACAGATACTTAAACAGCCTGTGAGGAGGAAACGTGCTTTTCGATGAATTTTCAAACAACTGGGCTGTCCGAACCGACTTCTTAGTACCATTTTACACCACCTCTGTGCTCGACGAATGCACAGATTTCATTGAGAAGGTAGTAATAGGGTCATTGTATAGTTTCGTGAGAGAAGCGGATATCCAACTAAAAGATGTTTGATGGTTTGTATAATAACATTTTGATGGGGCTGACGTCAAAGATAGTTCCGCACATATATTGTTGGCGATAGATTTGAAGGTCGTGCCGACCATGGGAGTGACTCAACATCACACTGAAACTTGACGGAGACTTGTGTAATCTATTTACGAGCATTGTCCTGTTGGAAAATGCTCCAAAACGAACCTCTCTCCGAATCTCTCATCGACGATGTTCTCCATCAGTGATCACAATACGATGACATACAACAGCCCATATTTCCCGTTCACGGCACCGTTGTTGCAGCTGTTCGTGTTTTATTATTAACTGTAGTCTACGCATTGTGAGGGTAATTCCCTATATTTACAAACTACTTACACATACATATGCTAAGGACAACACAAACACCCATGCCGGACTAGTACTCAAACCTCCGACCTGAGTGGCGGCGCAATCCCTGAAATGGCGCCTCAGAGCACGTGGCCATTCCCTTGCGGCTATCACAGAATATTTCAGGAATACCGTTACCTGTTCTGAGATGGTAGTCACTGATGTGAAGTCGTTACATTGTGCTTCTTGCACCACACGGTGATCCTCGAAGGTGCTACGTGTACGAAGTTACAAAGATAGCCTAGCATTCTTTATTTAAGGCAGTGTAAACTCCAAAACTGGATTTTTGCCACTGTGTTATTCTAATTATTTTATTAAAACAATGAGTAAAATAAAACGAAATTAAGAACATTGTTTTTATTTGTAATCATCATTAGCAATCTGATATTCTTAATGGGCATACACACATCATGTGAGCAGACGTCATGCTATCAGTGTTATATACTTGGGACCTACAATTAAGCTAATGGATGACACTTCTATCTGGTTATGGGTAGCCGCGTAGGAATGCCGTATTCTATACAGCGTCTTGCTGTGTAGTGCGTGGCTACTCCCCGTCAGAGGTGCGAGTCCTTCCTATGGTATGGTTGTGTGTGTTGTCCTTAGCGTAAGTTAGTTTAAGTTGCTTTTAAGTCTAAGGACTGTGGACCATTGCAGTTTGGGCACATAGCTTTACAAACATTTGCACATTGAATTTGGCTTGGTCGGTTTTCTCATGTAAATTAATCCCCGAATACCTGAAGCGGCATTGTAACGACCACGAGTGTGCAGATCGGTCCCACTGGATCGGACACGTTGCTTCCTGTGATATAGTTCAGCGTGTTTAGTACTATGACTTTTAGAGGTATTTACGCATCACCATAGTTACCTGTTTAAATGTAGGTCTAAAGAGTCTTCCTAAAGTTCTCTCAATTTTCAACATCTGTGAACCGTCAGAAAAAGCGACTCATAGGATCATATGTATATGTAATCAATTACTGCGCATAAGTCTTACTAAAACTCAGAAAGGGCTTTAAAGATTTTTTTTTTAAATTTCTTCGCTTGAATAAGAGGTAATTTGGAAAAAAAGGGAAAAGTGAAAGGACTAGGCTATAAATAGAAACTGGTAATTTTGTAACGGCATCGCCTCTTCAGTTTAGATTCGTATTTTATGTGCTGCTATAGTGTTCATCTTATTGCAATAAAATTACCCACACTCGACCTTCAAACAAAAGGACCGGTGGTCTACATAATAATTCGTACGGTGTATGGCGGAGAGTACTTTACAACATTCTCCAACACCAATTTATATTTTTATACCAAGCTTGATGATATCTGCATACTTGATCTTCAAAACAAGAGAATTATCACTTTCTACAAAAGGCTTCGTACGAGGCAATGCGGAGGGTAAATGTTCAAATGTTTGTATAGTCTTTTATTGTAAGGACTGGTAGTAGGCCTTCGGGCATTCGGTTCTAAGTCTTATTTCTACATCTATACACATACTCTGCAATCCACCCAAAAGTGCGTGGTAGAGGGTACCTTGTACCACTACTGGTTATTTGCTTTCCCATATAGAACGAGGGAAAATCGTATACTTGTATGACTCTGTATGAGCTATAATCTCCCTGATATTATCTTTGAGGTCTTTACGCGAAATGTTGGGTGGCGACAGTAGAATATTTCTGTTTCAAATTCATGCACTCTACATTTCTTTAACATAGTTTCTCGGAAAGAACGTCACCTTCCCTCCAGGGAGTCCCATTTGAGTTCCCGAAGAATCTCAGTAATACTCGCACAATGATCGAACCTCGCCGCCCGCCTCTATATTGCTTCTATGTCTTTCTTTAAACAGATGGGGATCAAATGTTCAAAAATGTTTGTATAGTCTATGGGACTTAACTACGGGGTCATCAGTCCCTAAAACTTACAAACTACTTATCAACTACTTACGAACTAGGACGGCACAAATATCCATGCCCGAGGGGGGATTCGAACCCCCGACCGTAGTGGCCGTGCAGACCGTGACTGGAGCGCCTCAGTCCCCTCGGCCACCGCGGCCGGCGTTTGCGGAGGATAACTTATTCGTGACTTCCTCACAGATTAACCGATCATCACGAAATTTGATAAATATATGTAATTCTTCATATACAGGGGAGGGGAGGAGATGGCCAGCGATAGGGTACAGGAATCTTGTAGAGAGGGTGGGGGTGATGACACAGGCAGGGTGTGGATGGGTGGATAGAGGGGTGGGGAAGGAGGAGAAGGCAGTGGTAGGCAGACAGAGACAGATAGGGGAGGGAGGAGTACATGCACCAACTGAATATTGGAATTAATAAATGCCCAAGCAACGGCAGGATTTCAGCTAGGTAATACAGAGACAAGCTTAGCAGAACAAAGAGAGTAAGAAATAGGCAAAGAGTTGGAAGAATTGATGGGCCGAGAGGTTAAGGGAACGAGTGTGGGATGTTTATCCAATTGTCATGCATATTTAGCAACTGCGAAGCTTGGCTGGGTTCGCTAGTATCTCAATAATTGCGCGTTCCTTGTCTCAAAGACATGGGAGCTTGACTTACATCAGTGTTGACACAGTGTGAAATAGGCTGAAAATATTGTGGTCTGAAACTGGTTCACATGCTAGTCTATCACAAATTGCCGAAAAAGCCTCTAGTAAATTGACTAGCATTCTGTTGTCCAAGTTTAATGATCGAACCAAGTGTAAATCTCAGCACAACTCATGCTATCAATGAAATTAAGTAACTTTATTACTACTACGAGATTCGGTAACGAGGCCGATCCGTTGAGAACGTGCTTGATATCGTACCAAACACAACTGCCACTTCTACAAAACCGAATAGCCGGCAGTTCCTACCAAACGACTCATCACTGTCAGGCTCCTGCGCTGGCTATCCTTTGGATACCAAACCGCGCCTCTCGATTCCTGGTCTATTGACTTGTCTTCCTGAACTCTGACGTCACAAATCGACGTCAGATGTGTCTGATGAGTACCATGTAAATACTTTAAATTATTTATAAGTAACTAATATAACGCAAGCGATTCGTGCATGCTAAAACTATGTTGTTGATTTTAGATTGTTGATACTCGATATACATACTATTAAAATATTTTTAAATTACAAACTTTACAATCCAAACATATGCAGTTGAATTACAAGATAGCCAGAGTATTCGATCTTGTTCTGTAAAAAAATTGTCTTCTCTTTGCCATCATTTAGTATTCCTATATTTCATTGTATCATAATTATTCATCATCATCTCTATGTGATATAAGTCAGTTGCATCTAGTGCTCTTAATCACGCTATTACTGTGGGCAGAGTATAGCATTCCACTCTGTGGCACTCTGTATATTATATATAAGAGTCTGTAAGCTTAGTTTATTCTGATATTGGTTTACATTAGGCTACTGGGCTATGGCAGATTTTGTTTGTAAATCTATCGGACTCAACTGCTCGGTTATCCGTCCGTAGCTTGCAAACTACTTAAACTAAGGTGAACTAACCTAAGGACAACACAAACATCCACTCCCGAGGGGGGGGGGGGTCGAACCACCGACTTCAATAGTATAACTTGTAAGTAATCCAGAATAAAGGTGTTGTCTTCAGTAGTTCTGACCTTTTAATCACTTCATATTGAAATATTTGGCTCCTCCTTATTTTATCTGCCACCTACAGTTATCAGGTTCCTCAGTATGAATATTCGCTATTATCCGCATATTCTCCTCATCAGAATCGAATGTTATTCCCTGACGTTTTTCACAATTGTGTGTTACCTGTCCTCCACCTGGCCTGCCACACACTCTTCATATGGGAGCTCGCGCCAACTTCAAGCTTATTAGAATTCATCATTATGAAAATGGCCCACACCAAAATACTGACCGTTTTTTCTTTCACTACCGAATATGAATCACATCATTGTCATTTACATCGATTCTGTGGGGAAACTACCCACGCTGACAACTCTTATTGCCGTAATGTGTAAATTAACGATGTGTACGGGCCGTTCACTACTGTAGGTACAGTGTGCTACCTGTAAGTAGAAGTTTCCTGTGGTTGAAAGACTGTTGGGAAAGAGGTGTCCTAATGAAAAAATCGTAGAATCATGAGGGTGGTTTTAAACATTCTCGAGGTGGGGTGGCTTGCGTGCGTCAACGATAGAGATAGCCGTACCGTAGGTGCAACCACAGCAGGGGAGTATATACGGCGAGGCCAGAAAAGATTCCTGAAGAGGAGCAGCGACCTCGCAGGGGCAGCAGTCTGAATGATTCACTGGGCTTGTAGCGTCATCTAACGTAGATTACCATGTATCTACTGTGAACGACTAAAATCTCGTTACTTTTCCCGAATATATGTAGCTCAACCGTATAATATAATGATGGCGTCCTCTTGGGTAAAATATTCCATAGGTAAAATAGACCCCCATTTGGATTTTCGGGCGGGGACTACTCGATAGGATGCCGTCACCAAGGAAAACAAAATAGGCATTCTACGGATCGAGCGTGGAATGTACCATCCCTTAATAGGGCAGGTAAGTGAGAAAATATAGAAAGAAAAATGTATACGTTGTTGTTACATATGGTGGCGATTAGCGAAGTTCGGTGGCAGGATGCAAAGGGTTTCTGCTCCGGTGATTTCAGGGTCAAAAATACACACATCATTTGAGGGGAACGCAGGAGTAGGTCTAATAATTAATAAGAATATAGGAATGCGGGTAATTTACTATGAACATAATAGTGAACGAGTTACCGTAGAAAAGATAAACACGAAGCAAACACAGCAGTAAAAATTTATATGCCAGCTAGCTCCGCCGATGACGAGGAGATTGACAAAAATTATGATGAGATAAATGAAGTTATTTAGACAGTTATTGGAGAGGAAAACTTCATTGTGATGGGGGACTGGAACACTGTAATAGGAAAAGAAAGAGAAGTAAAAATAGTAGGTGAATGTGGACTGGGGAGAGGGAATGAAAGAGGAGGTCGCCTTGAAACACGTCCACTGATAGTGTGATCGTGTTCCATTTTGATTTATTCATTAACCTAAAGTATTTATGCACCATTAATGTAATCTGTCTGTGTGTTACTTATTTTATTCTTTTTATTAATTATCAATGCCCCATGTTTATATATGTTTGCCCCACATTTATATATGTTTGTCCCACATTTATATATGTTTCCACCCAAGTGATTGAAATTCTGTGTTAATGTGAATGTGTGCTTTTGATATTGACTGGCTGCCGCGCAATTGCTTACAGTTGCCGCCTCCCGCTCTAGCCCTCGTTTTACTGTAGTTAAGAACGCATGGCTTCGTTTGTCGTCTGCGCTAGCGTCTGCTGGCTGGCCAGAGACTAGCTTACCTGGTAAGATGGCGAGGTGGCCGTGTTCTAATATTGGACGAAAGAGGTGACTGGAGACCTCTCTGGGAGCGGTTGTAGAGGGAACTGTCTTGGCCAGGTAGCAAGGGTTGGTAAACAGTAGTCTCTGAACGCACTCTGCATCACCTTTAGCGCGCTCTACATACGGTGTATCGCATGGGAGGTTTTTTGTGGCCTTCGAACGTCAGTGTTCACTCTTCATCCTGGCTCCGACGACTGTGGAAGAAAGTACTCCGCCGAATGCTGAGGGGATGGCATGCTGTTAGGACTTTGACTTATTTGTGATCAGGCAGTATTAGTTTTTCAGTGATAGTTCTTTTGAGTAATTCTTTCGATATGAGAGGCGAAGTGTTTCTTAATTTACAGAACTCGATTAAATTCAGTGTAAATTTATTATTTCCATTTTCATTTCAGTGATGATTGTGTATCCGGTTTTGGTCAAGTTAGATTACACATGTGTGGCCTTCAGCCTTTGTGTAAACTTAGTGTGTTTGAATTTCCTTGCTATTTTTAATTGACTTTTCGCGTCGTTACTGTATCCGCGATAATACTAAATATTTGTTTCAGATTTCCTGACTTGATTCCGCCTTGCCTGTCTTGTATGACCAATTGCACCACATGCTTTCGTAACAGTCGTTACTTCGGCCTTCAGCCATGGTTTTATTAATACTAGCTTTCTTCTACACAAATTCTAGCATGTGCTTTACTCGCTTATTCTAAATTAATTTCTGTTTGTAAATGCTATGAAATTTGGCATGGTCGCACACCACGTGGTACTTAATAATAGTGAGCCACTGCCTCTCCGAAAATGAGTTCATTTAGTGACAGTATATTTAAAAATTTGTGATCGAGACACCTGCCATCTCGTGAAAACGCCGCCAACGCTTCGGTTTGCTGATGCTTTCATGTGTACAATCATTGTAATGTCCGGCCTACCTTTATGCATTTGTCAGTGAATGAATGAATGTGCTTTCAGCTACCCATTGTGTATTTGAAAATATCCTCCCATATTACCTCCATATTCATAAAAAGGGCAGAAACAATTTTAATATGGGCAGTAATTATATGACTTCATTCACTTTTGTACAAGGTGTGTGCTTAATTTGGTCTCCCCACATTTATTTGCTTGTTATTTTACTGAACAGATTATGATTTTAAAGTATCGAACCTCTGCTTTACAATTTCATGCTCTCTGCCCCATGTTTAATTATCTATTCAATCATTTTAACGCAGATTTTGTGTTTTTTAAAACGTTGGTTGACCCTTAAGGAGTGTGCAGTTAGATAAATTTCCATTGCGCATGTACTGTGACCACTCATAAGGTAATTTAGAGCAGCAGTGAGCGTTTTAACTTACATTTGCAGATCTCAACTGCCCGAGATCTTGATAATTTTAATAACAGGCCACTTTCAGGCTGCTATAATTTTTTGTGGAGCACAATTTAATCATCACAAACACTTGAGCTTAATCATTACAATAGGAGGCTGTATTAGCGTAAGAGACCAGGAGACACTGGAAGGTACCAGACTGATTTCATAATGGTAAGACATAGGTCCAGAAGCCAGGTTTTCAACTATAAGGCATATCCAGAGGCAGATATAAACTCTGATCATAAATTGTTGGTTATAAACTATAGATAAAAGCGAAAGATGCTTTAAAATGTATGAAAGTTAGATGGAAGCTGGATAATTTGAAAGAACCTGAGGTTGTCGAGATAGATAGCACAGGCGCTGATGACGTTGCTGTCGAGCGCCCTAAACCTTCAGTCATCATCATCATCTGTATAGGATCATGTAGGTGGATTGACAAGGACTAATAGAAATCCTTGGATACCACAGGAGATGCTGAACGTAATTGATGAAAGGAGGAAATTTAAGAATGCAACACGTGAAGCAGGCAAAAGGAGTACAGATGTCTGAAAAATGAGTGGCAGGAAGCGCACTCTGGCTCAGCAAGAGTGGCTAGAGAACAGATGCAGGCCCGTAGAAGAATGTATAACTTCGGAAAATATAGATACCGCCTAAAGGAAAAGAAAGTAGACGTTTCGAGACAAGAAAAGCAGCTGCAAGAATATCAAGGGCTCAGCTCGACAACTAAGTAATGAAGGGAAAGCTGAAAGGTGGAGGAAATATATTGAGGCCGTATACAAGGAAAATGAACTGGAAACCGTTTTGTAGAAAAGAAAGTGGAAGTAGATGAAGACGAGACACGAGATACGATACTGGGAGAAGAGATTGACAGAGCACTGAAAGTTTTTGTCGAAACAAGGGCCCTGAAGTAGAAGATATTCCCTTTTAACTGCTGACGTCATTGTGAAAGCCAGTCATTAAGAAACTGTTCCACTTAGTATGCAATATGTATGAGACAGATGAAATACCCTCAGATTTCAAGAAAAATATAATAATTCCATTTCCAAAGAAAGCAAGTGCAGACAAGTGAGAAAATTACAGCCTATCAGTTTAATAAGTCACGGTTGAAAAACACTAACACGAATTATTTACAGACTAAATGAAAAACTAGTAGATTCCTACCTCGGGGAAGATCAGTTTGCATTTAGGAGAAGGTAGGAGCCAAAACGCACGACTTATCGTAGTAGATACATTATGGAAAAGCAAGCCTACGTTTATAGCTTTCGGAGATTTGCAGAAAGCTTTTGACAATATTGATTGCAATACACTCTTTCAAATTCTGAACGCAGTACGAGTGAAATATATGGAATGAAAAGTCATATACAACTTGAGCAGAAGCCAGACAGCTGTTAGAGTAGCAGGGCAGTGGTTAGGCTGGAAGGAAGACAGGATTGTAGCCTTTCCCCAATGTTATTCAATCTGTACACGCAGAAAGCTGTGAAGGAAATCAGGAAGAAGTTTGGAGACGCAATTAAAGTTCAGAGAGAAGAAATAAATTTTCTACTGTTTGCTAATAACATGATAATTCTGTTGGAAACAGCAAAGGACCTCTCAGAGCAATTACACGGAACGGACAGTGTTGATAGGTAATAAGAGTAAAACAAGGGTAATAGAAAGGAAGAAGATTAAGTAACGAGACAATGAAAGTAGTAAATGTGTTTTGTTATTTGGGTAAAAAATAACTTTTGACGGCCGAAATAAAGAAGATATGAAATGTGGGCTGGCTATAGAAAGGAAAGCATTACTGAAAAAGAGAAATGTTTTGACATCGAATATCGATTTAAGTTTTAGGAAGTCTTTTTGAAGGCACTTGTCTCGAGTGTACCATTGTACGGTAGTGAAACGTGGACGATAAAGAGTTCACGTAGAAATATGACAAAAGCTTTTTCTACATTTGGTACTATAGGAGAATGCTGAAGATTAGATGGGTAGACCGCGCAACTAAGGAGGTGGTACTGACAAGAATTAGGGAGAAAGAAATTTCTGGCATTTCTTAACTAAAACGAGAGATCGATTGAGTGAACACATCCGGAGATATCAAAGTGTAGGATAAAAATTGCAGAGGGGACAGAGAGACGAATACAGTGAGCAGGTTGTCGATCTTGTTCAGAGATAAAAAGGCTTGCGTAGGATAGGGTAGTGTGGAGAGCTCCATCAAACCAGTCTTTGGACTCAAGACCACAACTGCTTTAATATAATCGCAAAATTGTGGGCTTAGTAGCTGGAGATTTAGCGGTCGTGTATGAATTTTTTTGATTAATAAATTATATTGATATACTGGGTGATCAAAAAGTCAGTATAAATTTGAAAACTTAATAAATCACGGAATAATGTAGATAGAGAGGTAAACATTTACACACATGCTTGAAATGATATGGGGTTTTATTAAAAAAAAAAACAAAAAAAAAAACAAAAAAAAAAAAAAAAAAAACAAGAAAAACAAAAAACATTGCCGCTTCATCTGAACAGAAACGCAATAATTAGCATAACAATTTAAGACAAAGCAAAGATGATGTTATTTACAGGAAATGGTCAATATCTTCACCATCATTCCTCAACAACAGCTGTAGTCGAGGAATAATGTTGTGAACAGAACTGTAAAGCATGTCCGGAGTTATAGTGAGGCATTGACGTCGGATATTGCTTTTCAGCATCCCTAGAGATGTCGTTCGATCACGATACACTTGCGACTTCAGGTTACCCCAAAGCCAATAATCGCACGGACTGAGATCTGGGGACCTGGGGGGCCAAGCATGACGAAAGTGGCGGCTGATCACACGATCATCACTAAACGACGCGCGCAAGAGATCTTTCAAGTGTCTGGCAATTTTTTTTTTGTTCTAATAAAACCGCATGTCATTCTAAGCATGTCTGTCAATTTTTACCTCTCTATCTACTTATTCCGTGATTTATCAATTTTCAAATTTATACTGAATTTTTGATCACCCAGTACATTTCTGATAGAGTGAGTAATCTAGACGAAACCGTCAAAGTGAACCCTGCTTTAAAATGACCCAAAATCTTAAAATTTGTCATTTGCATGTATTCAGTAGAAACATATTTTACAGTTTTACTGAGAGTAACTAAAATACACAGAATGGTTTTCTCTCTTGCATGTAGACAATCGTAGTGACAGAAAAGAGAGGTCATTAATGACGGAGAACTTGCTTGGGATACGAAAGAATTGAGAATAAGATAGCCTGTACTCTTTTCACCCGTTATCTGCCTGGGGAGATTGAGTTAAATCACGGTCTTGAAACGCCGTCCTCACGAATACAGTTCAACGTGCTAACTTCTGCGTCGCTTCGTTCTGTTTTTGGCCGTAACTGATGATAGGAAAGAACTGTGGTATGGAAGCTTATTCCGTGGTAAAAAGTCAGTGTTTAAATAAACCACCGCCCGTAACAACACTCATTATATAAGCCGCTCTCTAAAGGGTGAAGGAAGTTTCTCACTGTACGATGTAGAAATGTAGTAGTTAAATAGTAAAGTAGTAATCAGTTATTTTTCAAATCGAAAACGAGTTGCACCTTGAAACGGGTGATTTAGCTACCTCTCCCCAGAGACTGGGTAGTAGTAAATTGCCTCGCAAAAGCCTCTCCCGCGTTCTCCCTGCGGAAGTAAATTATTGCAGCGTCAAATTGTGGCTGTCGGTGGGATTGGCCACAATGATTCCGCGATGCAAGCTGACGTTTGATAAAAGCATGTCAGGTCGGCGTATTCTATTAACTGCCATGCGACGGCCCAAGATGCATGAGGGATGGGAAGACAGATGAGCGGCGGGGGGCTTCCCGCCCGATAACGACACGCCTGCCAACCTTCCGCTCTGAAAGATGACCGAATCCACGGCCTCTGCCTTTGAAGACTCAGTTGTCGATGCCGGCAGTCGCTAAAATCACTGCACCTCGACCTTCTTCTTCTGGGGCTCAGCGTGTGCCAAGTCCGCTGAGTGTACATAAATATGGATGTCTGTTAGGACAGTTATTAGAGCAACAGTTCAACACTAACGTCTATAAAATTTCGGAAGCATTTGCCTTTTAACTTCAGCGTATACAAACTATTTCGTCACTTCACTAAACAAGAGAGAGAAATAATTGTTAGCATGAAGTGGGAATCTCTTTTCGCAGAGAGCTGATATAGTTTTAATAAATTAGAACTAAAATGCCTGTATCGTAAAATGATGTGTCCACTTTACAGTTACAGAAGGTATACTACCAGTTACGTATTTTTTTAAAGACACCACAATTTGTTTCCCTCGGGGATACTTCTGTTACGTTTAGATTCTCATTTTCAGTCTGTTTCGATTTATTTTTTTCCTGTTTTTTTGTTTGTTTCGCCAGTTGTTGGAGACTAGTTCTAGAAATTATATTTCTGGAAATGTATGAGAAACATTTACACAGGCAGTGAATTAAAATAGAACACACCACTAAGTAACATCTATACAGACACTCAGCCTTTAACACCCATATTGCGTGATACCTCAATAGGAGTAAAGGCAACCTTAAAAACTACTAAAAGACAATAGTAGCCGGCCGCAGAGACCGAGCGGTCTGCGGCGCGCCAGTCACAGTCTGCACGGCCGCTACGGTCGGGGGTTCGAATTCCCCCTCAGTCATGGATGTTTGTGTCGTCTTTAGTATAAGGTAGTTCATAAATAGTTTGTAAGTTTAGGGACTGATAAACCCGCAGTTAAGTCCCTTAAGCTTAATAAACATTTTTGTTATTTTGCTTAAAGGATTTTGTGTTAATTATGAATCGTGGCCCATTTTCTGCTCACACGATTGCGCAGAATATATGAATTCGTAAGTATGATGGTAAAAGTTTACCTGCTTGTCCTAATGGAGTTAAGGTTTTCTCCATTCTTAAATTGTTTCAATGACGATATATTGTAGTTATTTGGATATAAAGAAAACTAGAAAAATGATATGACGGTCGGTCGAACACGATACTTCCACCAAGGACCAGTACAGGGAATACTTACCTCAAAAATATATGGGAGATAGCGCCGAATCGTTTATGTTATCGACATAACTTTCCTGCCCCTGAAACTTGAAGGCAGAAAGACAGTTTAATAGAATACTGAGTGTCTTCTAGCCTACAGATTATGTTTTTGTAAGGAAAACAATTCTAATCGATCACAATTTCATAAACATACTTCTAATAAAATAAAAATATCTATTGACTAGATGGTCAAAAATCTGGTTTAGAAAGCCTCGAGTGTTTTAATTTCACCGTAAAAAAATGTTCAAAATTATTTTCACCTTTCTTTGCCCATACATGTTCCATCTCCATGCAATTTTTAGGAATTCCAGTACAGTCATCCAGCCAACGCACCAAAATTTGTCGATTCGGCTGTTGTCAAACTTTGGTCATTCCATGTGGCCCTAGGAAATATTATTTCCACACCTTTTTTATACACACTGATTTGTGGACATCATGGAGAGAAACTTCGAGGTTACAATCGTGTGAAAAATTTAAGGATGAAAGTGGCTTTCATATTATGAGTCACTGTCAAGTAACGTAACTCGATGAAACCTCGATCATAAGCAGAAATAACTTCAATCTTACAGAAAGTTAACTGAAGGAAACAAGCAGTGAGACAAATTAAATTTTTTTTATTGAAAGATAATAACATACTCAAGCCATCACGAATTTTATAGCCCCTGGGCATTAAAAAGTGTGTTACATGGTTCATTTATCCTGTGCTGTATTTCAACCGCCAGTCCTCCATCACTTTGGATGTAAGAGCACAGTTATTTAAACTTATTGGCCAGTTATAATTGTTCTCCTCTCAGGTTAATGTTTAGGGTTTTCTGCATCCTTTGCTCACATTTATTCTGTTTTCTCCCTGATAATCCTCATTTCACTTTCTTCTAGGGCTTCCCTCCACTTCTCAAGCTTGTATTGAAGTTCTTCTACGGTGGGTTCACAGATTACGATTTTATCAGCAAACAAGTTCTATGGAGACTGTTTCTTCACATCTTTGACTAACACATCTATCACCAGGTCAAGGTGATATGGGCTGATCGCAGATCCCTGGTGTACTCCTACCCTCACTGGAATTGCCTTCGTTTTACCTGCACTTCTCCTGTCCGGTTGTCGTCGCACCTTCACTCTCACATTTTTCTGGCGGGCATTTACTCCTCATACATCGCCATGTCTCTTGCCTAGACACTCTGCCATATACCTTTTCCTGATCAATCAGCCTATACTTCTCTGTACCTTTCCATCATTTGCCTTAATGCAAATATTGCGTCGGATGTTCCGTTTCCCGGCATAAATCCGAACTGTTCTATCCATACAACAGTTTCTAGGTGAAATCTGTTCTCACAGCTACTTTTCCAGGTCTTCATAGTATGCGACATGAAATTTGTAATTGCACAGTTTTGGATATCTTCTTTTCCTTTGTATATGGGTATCAGTATACTGCTCCTCCACGTATGTAGCAGTATTTCTCCTTTCCAAATCTACTCCATTAAATCTCAGGGATTATCAATGTTCTGTTCTCCCATGCTTCTGTTGGGATTTGGTCTGCACCTACGATAGCCTTCCCATTTTTTCATTTTCTTTATGGAGTATTCAACTTCTTCCCTACTTATACTGGGGGGTCACTCTTTCATTTACCTCTCCAAACTCCTACTTCTCTCGCACATTTTCCTCATTCAATAGACTATCGACATCTCTTCAGGATTTTCTCTTGGTCGTGTAGTACTACACCTAAATCATCATTCGTCTGTTTCATCGACGTTATGTCCTTGGACGTCTTATCTCTCGCTGTAGCAATCCGTAATAGTTGCCTGCCATCCTGTTTTCTTTCCAGCTCTACACACCCCCCTTCCATTGACTCAGCTATCGCTTTTGCCGCAGCTCTTTTTGCCGCCTCTTTTGCTGTCTTACAGGCTTGGCATCTCTTTTCACTTTCACCACATTATGAACCTCCTTATTGCACCACCATGCCTCATCTCCTGGCGATCCTTTCCTTACTGTTACACCCAGCACCTTTTTCCAGCTTTCGTTATGACGTTGTTATTGCAACTTCACCATGCTGTACATCTGCTGGTAATATCAATTCCAGCAATACTGTTTCCTTGAACATTTTCGAAGTACCTCTTCTTTCAGTTTCCACCACTTTATTCTTTGTTCTTCTTGGTTGATATATTTGCTTTTTCCACCTCTACCATCTCATAAATTGCCACTACTAGTTTGTGTTGCGCAGTCACACTTCCCTGTATTTGACCTTGGTAAATCTGTTTCTTTCGGTCTCCACACTTATATGTTACAAGTTGTTCTCTTCTTCGATTGAAGTAGGTACTGGCAATCATTAGGTAAAAGGATACTGAAAATTCTACAATCCTTTGCCCTTCTGCAATCCTTTGTACTTCTGCAGTCCATCCACCATGAATTCTATCATCCACACTTCTCCTCTCACCAGCATGTCCATTTAGCTCTCCCCCTCCCATTCCTCCAATTATCACCGGTTCACTTTCTGGTATTTTTAACGTTACTCCATCTAGGATTTTGCAAAAGTCGTCCTTCCCTTCCTCAGAACATCATTCCTGTGGTGACAATACACTTAAAACTGTAATGGGATCACTTCCGATAACAAGTTCCATGCTCATGATTCTATCGCTTGTTCTGTCCACTTCACAGGTTTCCGCGCTTAGTTTTTTATTCACATTAATCCCCACTCCATTTCTGGACTCTGTCTGCACTGCTATAAACAACTTGTATCCTACAACTACAACCTCTCTGATTTTTTCTTTTCTTTCATCCACTGAAGCACATATAATATTTTAAACATACATTGAATAGAGCTAATTACAAATCCAAACACTGATACGGTTGGATGATATAGCGAAATACGGCCAAGAAGTTCGAGCATGAATGTGGCAAATTACTTAAATTTTGGTTTTTAATTATGAAGAAATAACTTAGAAAGAAAGAACGAATACCAGGTGCGGTGCTAAAGTAAATCATGGAAGCTACTATGGGGCAGTGATAATTAGAGCTTTGCAAATGAAACTTTATGAACACTATTCTGTCTGAGGTCCCTTGCATATCAATGGTTGCTATGCTGCTGCATCGTATCACATTGGTGCGGCATGTTCAGCAAGTGTTTTCTTCAGAAGGTAATGTTTCCTCTTTGAAAGACAGCCCGGAAGTATCATCCTAATAAAAACAGCTCAGCTGAATTTTGTCAGTTTTAGTATCTTTTTACACAACTTTCGTAGATATCGTGAGTTCCGTTCAGTAACAATTTCAGAATCAAACAAACTTCTTCACCTACAAAACCTTCCATGGTTAATCAATAATTTATGAATATGGGAATGTAAATGGCAAACCTCTGACAGTACAAGTTTCATGATCTAGCATATCCGAGACCTACATATACCCTCACAAGCGAGCATCTAGTCTTAAGAAGTAAACATAGTATGCCTATAGAAAACCAGTTTTCAGAGTTTTACACAAAATATCTTTCCGTGATGTACCGTCACATCACACAGTCTCTCCAACATTACTGCTTTCTGAAAGCAAAGCAGACCTTATCTACATCTATAAACATACTCCGCAATCCACCATTCCATATGGTGCGTAGCATAGGTTACCTCGTACCATTACTAATCACTTACTTTTCATTTCCCCTCCCAGACAGGAGGAGGAAAAAATTAATACTTAATTGCTATTCTATGAGCCATACCTTCTCTTATCGTGATGTTCTTTAGACGAAATAGGGTTGGTGGCAGTAGAATCGATCTGCATTCATATACAAATTTCGGCCCTCTCGTTTGAGTTTCCGGAGCATCTCCCGTTCATCGAACCTAGATCACCTAGAATCCCGCCTCTGACTTGAGTTTATTTCTTCCTTTAAACCGATCTGGTGGGGAACCAATACAATATTACTCAAGAAGGGGTCACACCAGGGTCACACAACCGTTCTATCGCGGCTTCCTTTACATATGGACCGCATCTTCCCAAAAATCTCTCAGTAAATCTAAGTCAAGGATTATACTTTCCCACAAATGTCCTTACCTGCTCATTCCATTTCATGCAACATTTCGCCGGGTTATTTAATAGACGCAACTGTGACAAGCAACTCACAACTAATGCTATCTCTACATATACGGTCTTGTTTTTCCTCCTCGTCTTTATCACCACAAATTTTTGCTACGTTTAGAGCTAACTTACATTCCTCACACCAACTAGAAATTTTGTCTAAGCGATCTTACATTATACCACAGCTACTCAATGACGACCCCTCCCCATACACAACACCATCATCACCAAATAACCATAAGTGATTGCAACTCACTCTCCGTAAAATCATGTAGACAGAAAATAATAGCGGTACTATGACGCGTCCCTGGGGTACTGCTCACGATGCCCATGTCTTTGACGAATACTCGCCGTCGAGAACAACATACTGGGCTCAGTTACTTAAGAATTTTTCGAGTCAGTCAAAAACCTCTGAACATAATCCATATGCTCGTATATTTGTTAGCAGACTGCAGTGTAGAAGCCAGTCAAACGCTTTTCAAAAGTACAAGAATATGCAATCGGCCCGTTTCTTTTTATCAATTATATCACGTAACGAAAGAACACGCTGAGATACACCTGAGCGATATTTTCTGAAGCCGTACTGATGCACTGACAGAAGCTTTTCCGTCTCAAAAAAATTTATTATCTTCGAACTCAGAAAAAATTCAAGAACACTGCACCAAATTAATGATAATGACATTGCTATGTAATTATGTTGGTCGGTACTTTCACCTTTCTTATAAACAGAAGCCACCTGCGTTTTCTTCCGGTAGCTTGTGACTTTGCACTGGATTCGCGATAAATGCAAGCTACGTAAGTGGCTAAGCCTGTAGAGTACTCTTTGTAAAGCCGGATTGGGATTCCAACCGCACCTGGTAATGTATTTGATTTCAGCTGCTTCTTGGTACCTGGTTTGCTTATTAGTATAACCTCCATTCGGGATCTTACCTATAGTTAAATTACGGTATGTTCATATTATCCTCCGGCGTAAGATATTTAATATACTTGAAATTTAAAACTTTAGCTTTATTTGAGTTATATATATATATATATATATATATATATATATATATATATATATATATATATATGTGTGGTGTCTGTTCTTTCGGTCATGTCCGAATGAATAGACGTCACTTTTGATCCAGCAGTTATTATCTATTCACATTCAATTTAGCTTTATTGTTGCTGTATTCTATTGCCACCACAGAATGATCAATGAGTGACTAGGTATAGGGCTTCAACCCGCTTATCGATTTTACATAGGACTAGCATTTTTTCGGGTTCTTGACAAGATCTTTTGCTAAGGGATAACAATGATAGTTACTGTATGCTTCCCGCATAGAAATTTTTATTGTCTCGCGAACTTCTAACAACTGTTTGATGTCTTCATTTGCTTATAATTTTTTGAACCAAGGGTGTAATTGTCTTTTATTCCGCAGCATTTTCCGAAAATTATTATAAAACAATAGTGCCTTTCCCATCCTCATAAAAATGTTCAAATGTTTGTACAACTTATGGGACTTAACTACGGGGTCATCAGTCCCTCAGCTTACAAACTACTTATGAACTATCTAAGACTAAAGACGGCACAAATATCCATGCCCGAGGGGGATTCGAACCCCAGACCGTAGTAGCCGTGCTGACCGTGACTGGAGCGCCTCAGTCACCTCGGCCACCGCGGCCGGCTTTCCCATCCTCAATCCACACAGTCGGCACATATGTATCCAGCACTTAATTAACAATGTACTTATATTTTACCGATAACATTCCTCTGCGTAAGTAGTACCGCAAATAAACTCAGTCCATTCTTTCTCCAAGTGGGATGCTAACAATTGATCATCAGCTTTTTCTAGCATAAACACACTTTTAGCCTTCTTGAGTGATTTATTAACTTTGTTAACCACTGTCCTGTGACGACATAAAGATCACTAACACCTTTCTCTACACTGACATCGTTAACATCGTCTGACCTGTTTGTAGCTACACTGTCTGATATATCTTCACTGTATGTGGACTGTCGGTTTAGCTGCTCAAGACAGTTTCCGGAAAATGTTTTCAACACTAGTTCCCAAGATTGCTTGTCTGTACAACCTGAAATGAGACCATAAACGTCCCAGTCTATAATTGGCAGACTGGCCCAACTAATATCGCTTAGTCCTGCTATGTTCACTTTGTTGCGCATAGATTTTCTTTGCATAACTCTAGAGCTGTGCCGATGAAAACATCAAATGATTAACTCATTCCTCTTAGAACTATTACACGCGTCCAGATAAAATCACAGCGCTGCGTGGGAATGGCCGCGTGTTCTAGATGCCATGTCAGGGACAGAGAAACTACTCCTACGGGAGGTTCGAGTCCTTCCTCGGGCATGGGTGTCTGCGTTGTCCTGAGGTTAATTTAAGTAGTGTGTAAGCCTAGGGAATGATGACCACAGTAGTTTGGTCCCATATATTTATAAACATTCCAACATTTGAACAGTGAAGGCACCAGAGGACCAAGTAAGTAGAAACACAATAACTAAAACATCCTTGGATATAATATGAAATACTGAATATAATTGTTGAAACGAGAAAACATAAAAATGTTGCAAATGAAGCAGGTAAAATGGAGTACAGACTATTAAAACATGTGATTGGCAGAAAGTGCAAAATGGCTAGAAGCCAAATTAAAGTCTGTAGATTTATATATAAGTAGGGGAAAGACAGACACCTACTATAGGAAAATAAAGGAGGTATTTGGAGACAAGAAAAGCAGCTGAAGTAATATCGACAACTCAAACGGAAAACCAGTTCTGAGCAAAGAAAGGAAAGCTGAAAGGTGGAAAGAATGTACAGAGGGGCTCTACAAAGGAAATGAAATTGGAAACGATATCGTAGAAAGGGAAGAGGAAGTCTATGAAAATGAGAAAGGATCTGAGATTTTTTTAAAATTATTTCTTGTTTGTGACCAGCTGCCTTTGGGTAAAGCTGGTCAGTTTACATAGACAGTTGAGTTTAACAATTACTTTTATGATGATTAGGATAGTTTAGTTAACCATTTTCTTAAATGTTTAAATTTTTAACATGGTTGATTTTACCAAAATTTTTGAGTTACACTATATTATCCTTAAAGAAAACAAAAGAGGGGGGGGGGGGAGGTTGGAGAAAATGGATATAAAAAAATAATTGAATTTAAAATTGTTACTAAGGAATTTGGTATTTAAGAAGGTTGCAAAAAGAAAGATAGGAAAGTTGGGGGATGTAGAGAGGGGGTAGGCTGGGCTGCGACCAGCCAGGATCAGAGGCCTGGGAATAAACCTCGAGCCCTGTGACCCTGGTGGGTCGCTGAGGGTGAAGTTCGAAAAAGTTATTATTATTAAACCTATTATGTATTTGTATTATTCTTTTTGTATTTTCAGAATCGAAAATTGCTCCTTGTCGATACCGATAGAACCGTTTACTAAGTCAAGATTCACGTCAGTATTTCGTCTTAAAGTACATTTTGCTACTATTTTAATAACTACATTATCTACTAGCCCTGCTGACATGGAGGCAATATCTGCAAAATGTTTTACACATTGACGGGTCATTTTGTACATTGAGTTATAAATAAAGTGTGAATTTGATAAATAAGAAAATACACAGTGATCTTGCCAAAAGCGAGAAGCGGTTCTCGGTGTTGTAGCTCTGAGATGCTTTCTGAGTAAGGCACCTCTGGGTATCTTTGTGAGCCGCGGAACAAAATTTCCACATGCATAACACAATGTGTCGTATGTAGGCCTGGAGAGTTTGCTCGCAGCGGAGACGCCCCGCCGTAGTATTGCTACTCGTGGCGGCGCTAAAATTGCGTCGCCCGAAGTGATAAGCGCGGCAGATAACGCAAGGCTATATAAGCGGCAGCCACTTTCTGTCGCGCTGCCAGTCTGGTTAGCTGCACAAGAAACGGCACTGGACGGTTCATAGGATGCCAAGATTTAGGAGACATACGCGCACTCGCGCTGCTGTTCTTAGGTCTCTTTATTCTTACAATATTACCTTTACATCTGGTGATGTTACAAAGGACAATAAGGTGAAGATTAAGAAGTATAGGATGTCAGGCAATACTTGATAGTCCTTCTGTTTTTGTTGGCTCTATTTTGAATTTTATAATAGAGAAGAATGAGACTGGTCAAGGAGGTTGTGGGTGGCTGACTGTAGAAATCAATCGTTTTCGTACTTTGAATGGAATTGCAATGGTCTTGAAAGTGTCAACGGTCGTGATATTACTTATAGGTCATTTACTTTTAGTTCAAAAATCAAATGTCTGTAAATCTATCGGACCAAACTACGTGGTCATCAGTCCGTAGCTTACAAACTACTTAAACCTAGGTAAACTAACCTACGGACAAACACACACATCCATGCCCCAGGGAGGACTCGAACCTCCACGGCGATTTACTTTTAGTGACTTTTATAATAAAGTTATTGGTAATTCTTATTATTATTGTAATATGCCTTTTATTGTAAGGACTGGTAGAAGACCTTCAGGAAATCGGTTCTAAGTTTTATTTCTACATCCATACACATACTCTGCAATCCACCCAAAAGTACGTGGTAGAGGGTACCTAGTACCACTACTGGTTATTTGCTTCCCATATAGAACGAGGGAAAACCGTATACTTGTATGACTCTGTATGAGCCATAATCTCCCTGATATTATCTTTGTGGTCTTTACGCGAAATGTTGGGTGGCGACAGTCGAATATTTCTGCAGTCCGCTTCAAATTTATTTAACATAGTTTCTCGGAATGAACGTCACCTTCCCTTCAGGGAGTCCCATTTGAGTTCCCGAAGAATCTCAGTAATACTCGCGCGTCGATCGAACCTCGCCGCCCGCCTCTATATTGCTTCTATGTCGTTCTTTAAACCGATGGGGATCCCAAACACTTGAGCAATACTCAAGACGGAGCCGCTTAAACGTTTTATATGCGGTCTCCTATAGAGACGAATCACATCTTATCAAAATTCTCCCAATAACCCGAAGTCCACCATCCGCCTTCCATAAGAGTGTTCCATTTCATATCGCTGTGCAGCGTTACGCCTTATATTTAAGCAGCACACTACTAATGCTGTATTCGAACATTACGAGATTGTTTTTCCTACTCATCTGCATCACCTTATATTTTTCTACCGGGTGATCAAAAAGTCAGTATAAATTTAAAAACTTAATAAATCACGGAATAATGTAGATAGAGAGGTAAAAATTGACATACATGCTTGGAATGACATGGGGTTTTATTAGAACCAAAGAAGAAAAAGTTCAAAAAATGTCCGACAGATGGCGCTTCATCTGATCAGAAAAGCAATAATTAGCATAACAAATTAAGACAAAGCAAAGATGATGTTCTTTACAGGAAATGCTCAATATGTTCACCATCATTCCTCAACAATAGTTGTAGTCGAGGAATAATGTTGTCAACTGCACTGTAAAGCATGTCCGCACTTATAGTGAGGCACTGGCGTCGGATATTGTCTTTCAGCATCCCTAGAGATGTCGGTCGATCACGATACACTTGCCACTTCAGGTAACCCCAAAGCAAATAATCGCACGGACTGAGGTCTGGGGACCTGGGAGGCCAAGCATGACGAAAGTGGCGGCTGAGCACACGATCATCACCAAACGACGCGCGCAAGAGATCTTTCACGTGTCTAGCAATATGGGGTGGAGCGCCATCCTGCATAAAAATCGTACGTTCCAGCAGGTGTTTATCAGCCAGGCTGGGGATTATGCGATTCTGTAACATATCGGCGTACCTCTCACCCGTCACGGTAGCAGTTACAAAACCAGAATCACGCAGTTCCTCGATGAAAAAAGGCCCGATAATGGTAGATGTTGTAAATCCAACCCATACTGTGACTTTCTCGTCGTGCAATGAAGTTTCCACGACAGTTCTAGGATTTTCGGTAGCCTAAATTCTGCAGTTGTGGACGTTGACAGACCCTCGAAGCGTGAAATGAGCTTCGTCGGCCCACAAGACGTTACTCAACCAATCGTCATCTTCCGCCATCTTTTGAAAAGCCCACACCGCAAATGCCCTCCGCTTCACTAAATCGCCAGGTAACGGTTCATGCTGCCGATGGATTTTGGAAGGATAGCATCGAAGGGTACGCCTAAGTGTCAACCAAACAGTAGTGTATGGAATGCCGGTGCGACGTGCGACTGCACGAGCCCTGACGTCCCTGTGCATAGACGAACCCGCTACACTCTCCATTTCTTCCTGAACTGTCTCAGCAGCATTACGCCTTGTGCTCGTTCGGCCACTACGTGGTCTATGGTCTAAACAACCCGTGGCTTCGAACTTCGAAATCATTCTCGTCACAGCTACATTTGTCAGCGGACCTTTACCCGTTCGAATCCCCTTCCTATGGTGATAGCATATTCCCCATTCTGATAATACAGCGTCACTAAAAGTGTCTTTTCAGATAACGTCAACATGCTGCGACTGCTGGTGCATCTGATTCTCTCTCTCATTACAGCTCCTTTTATACACGATTTTCATGCGCAGTCACTGATGTTTTGCTGTCCAGCACCATCTTTCGGACATTTTTTGAACTTTGCTTATTATATATATATATATATATATATATATATATATATATATATATGGGGTTTTATGAGAACCAAATGTAATTCCAAGCACGTGTGTCAATTTTTATCTCTCTATCTACATTATTCCGTGATTTATTAAGTTTTCAAATTTATTCTGACTTTTTGATCATCCGGTACATTTAGACCTTAACCATTCCTCACACCGCTTAGAAATTGGGTGCACGTTATCCTACATTCTATTAAAATCATTCAATGACTACACCTTCCTATACACCACACCATGGATAAGTAACGTATTTAAGCAATGCATCGTTTAACTGTTGACACATAGACTGTTTCGTCAGTAAGTCGATTACAGTGAGTGGCGCAACGCCGTTAAAACATCAAAGTCAGAATGTACTTATGACAAGCTAGACTGTAGTTATCATTGGTACTCGTTTCAATCTGAGCAATTTAAGATGTACTCTTTCTTGATTCATGCCCAGTCACACCCTTTAAAATCTTGACATATTCGTAAAAGAACAGTGAAGTACCCTACTTTTGACAACCTGTCAATATACTTAGATCAGAGACTTAACTCATCTGAGAAACGAACTACAATGGTTTGCTCCTAGGTCAGTATTTTATTGTTAACTGTTGCATATCGGTGAAGTAATCACGCACTCAGAAATCGCCAGCCAAATAATTGCTTTATTCTTCATTCTTTATTCAGATGGTACATAAAAATTTTGTAAGCAAACTTTGCCCCCATATGTATTGAGCCTAGGGCCTTTTACCTGCGAGTCCAGCGCTTTACCGCAAGATTATTACCATCACTACAGATTTAGAATTACGACATATTGTTCCACCAAGCGCTCTGAAAGTTCGAAAACTAGATAGATATTTAGACATGTTAGTATTTTTCCTTCCATTATAGGCTAAACAAAAACGAAATGCAAAATTTAAAGTTTCTATGTATGCTACAAGTAACTTTGAATGTCCATAATTGATGAGTGAGGGAGAGAATGAAAGATTTTCGACTATCAATATTTCGCGAATTTTAAGGTCTAAAATACTATAATTTGTAAATATAGTTAGTTACATTAGGTACTCTTGGTCACTGAAAATTCAGGCGTGTAGCTGTATCCACAGCGAAGTACGGGAGGTAGAGAGTGCCCTGAATGGCTGCGAGAAAATGATGCTACGGTTATGTGCTCGACTTTGCGGGGACATTGCCATGCCCCCAGGTAATAAAGTTCATGTTATAAACACATATTCTCTTCAACACCAAAATAAATGCGCGGTAATTGTAAATATAGGGACCGAAACGTGGTATTCATAACATTTTCTTATCGGAAATATAATATTCTGTAATAAATGTATAGTGAAACTTAAATTTATATGGAAGGAATTAACAAGCAACTAGTACTGTTTAGACCAATCGATGGTTGTCAATCTTCACACGAATATCGCGTTATCTGTAAATCTGGTGTCACGCGGGAATAGCCACCATGCTATGGATTGCGTGGCCGCTCCCGCAGGAGGCTCTAGTCCTCATTGCGGGGTGGGTTTGTATTTTTTTTTCCTTAGTATAAGTTTACGTAGTTTGCAAGTCTAGGGACCCATGACCTTCGCACTTTGATCCTTGGGGTTTACAATCATTTGTAAATCTAATTTTTCCTCGTGCATCCTAAACTAAAAGTAAGTTAGAGGGCTGTGGCTGTAAATAAATATTTATCGACCTGATGTACTTAAAGTAGGGACAACTAAGGCTCGTGCAACTGTTTATAATGACGTCTTCTAGTCTCAAAGTTGGTATTGCGAGCAGTAAACATTAGGCGGCAAGTATTAATGCGATTTGAATTGTACGTGTTTATTGATGCAACCCAAAAATCGAAGGACACTTGGATCGATTACATCGATAAACGTGGACACTGCACACCGTATTTAAAAGCAAGAGAAAACCATTTACGGCACGGATCGTGAACAGTATGCATAGATTCAGCAATGCGGAGCGGGCTGACAAGCATTTCATGTATGGGGATGCACACGGAATTAGATTAGCTGCTTAAAGGATGTACAGGGAGCGATTCCTAGATAGAAATCAGCCGGATCGCTTAACATTGCAGCATCTTCACTAGGAGATACACACGACTGTTTTTACGGTTCCAGGTGACGAACTGCCATTGGAAGATATCGCAGAACTCCTGCAGTGGAAGAAGGAATACAAGACACAGTAGAGGATAAGTCTTCGACAAGATCGAGACCTATAAGTTTTGCACTAGGTATGAGCCATCAAACTGTTTTGAGGTCTTGACATGGAGACGGAATGCATCAGTTTCATTTGTCGACGTTGGTGGCCGCTCTTGCGAGTACCTCCTAAAAACTAATTTATAAATACTTGATGTCATTTTTCTTCACATATTTTTTACTTTCCCCTTATTCATACTGCTGTACAAGCTAGTGCTGTTATGAGTCATTACCGCACACATATTCCTATAATAAATCTATTGCTTTAGATCCCCCTTCCAGACATTTCTGACGAGTTTAGGACAATCCTGTAAAATGTACGAGCACTCTTGAGAAGTAGACAATGTGTGCCATATGAGAGTTTGTGTTAATCTGGTAGGCAAGCACGGGTTGCATAATGGTTAACGGGATCACTCGCGAAAAATGGGTAACGCAGTTTCGAATCGTAATCTGGCAGAAATTTTCATATATCACCATTACCTTGTACAGCTGAAGACAATGCATATTCGATACTGTGAATGTATTTCTGGTATATATTAATTGCATGTCTGAAAGTTTCTATAACGAATAATAGCTCAACTTCAACATGAAGTGGAAGCAGTAATCAACACAGATTTGACACTAAGTGCCCCACATCAGGCATATACCCCTGCAGCACTCGTCATACCCAACTTACAAGTACGCTACTCGCAGAAGCTGTGCGCACCGTGGTTTGCATAGACTGTAGGCGGAGATCCGAACTCGCTTCCCAATCGCACGACCGCCATACGAGTACAATGATCGTTGTGAACTTCGCAACACTCTGGCAATCACCAAAGGGTTAACCACAAAAGTCGGTAGCGACGTCCACCTGCGGAATGGGATTATTAGCAAGAAATATTATGTGCACTAAGGATAGGCAACGCCCTCTTAGGTGACCAAGAAGGTTAGTGTTACGCCACGCTCATCCAGCCGTACAAATTTCAAACAGTGGAAATGAGTGCTACTCTGCTTAATCGATGTTAAATTTTACAATGTCAACACATTTTTGACAGCTCATCTGGTATAGGTAACTGGGATACATGTGTGAAGTCACCCATGTGGGAATAGTCACGCGGTCTAAGGCACCATGGCATGGATTGCGTGGCCGCTTCCTTCAGAGTTTCGAGTCCTCTCTTCGGTATGGCTAGGGACCGATGACATTATCAGTTTGGTCCCATAAATTTACAAACATTTGAATTTCATTTTTGTGAAGTCACAGCACAAAACAGGTTTGTAGAGAGAAAATGTAGGCATATGAAGGTGTCATGTTGAAACTTTTTAAAGGAGATGAAACTGTTAAGCTTAATTTTGTATATAGATGGTTTAGAAATGTGTAATATGTTTGAACCTCTAAATTATTACTACTTAGTACGTTTTTAAATGGATCGCTAAAAGAGCAATCTAAATCGAAGGCAAATGAATCTGAATAAGTATTCGTGAAAAAAAGGACAACGCCAATGCAGTTTCGATTCTTTGTTGTCCGATAAATATATGTTTACGTGGCCTTCGGAATATCAACAAAATTTTATAAATGCACAGTCAAAGTAAAGAGCGAAGTAAGTATCTAACGTCAACATCGTGGTCATTCCAAACGAAGCACATGCTCGAATAGGTTTTGACTGGGATGGAAAAGGTAAGCGGCCGTGCCCTTTTAAAGTAACCGTCTGTATGCAATTAACACAAATATTATTACTCAGTTCAAACGAACTGTTTGTTTCGTTTTTGAACAACGGTTGGCGTTCTTCAACTAACGCAGTGTTTTTCAACCTGTGGTTCTCGGCCCCCTGGGGGTCGCAAGGTCTTCTTCGGGGGGTCGCCGTCATAGGAGGGCACCATAAAACAACCAGCTAGGAATGCCTGGATACAAAATGTTCCGTAATGCAAAAACATGTGCCTAAGAAAAGTGAAGTGTATTTCATATTAGAATTACGCGATTCCCTGTTGATAATCAGTTATTACCTGAATATAACAAACATTGTTTTATAATAAATACAACGTGTTAACAATGAGTAAACGAGCATGTAAACTGTTTTCAGGTACCGGGCACTAGCTAAATTTTCAAGATACAATAAGTAATTTTGAGAAATTCGATTGTTTAGAAATTGACTATACAATGGCACCTTGCTCGACGAGCATAATTCGATTCTGAGCTTCAACTGCAATGTGAAACCTAGTTATGCAACGTACATTTTTCTGTCGGAATAAATATAATAATAGAACCTGCTCTTTGCAGAAAATGGAATAAAATTTATCCTCTGATGTAGAAAACTGTACTTTTTCGTTATTTATGGGAAAGCCGTATCAACAACACAAAATGAATTCGTTGCCTTTGAAATTACGCACATAGTTGTGTTATGTTTCGGAGAGGGGGTGGGGGTCGCCAGCATATTTTTAGTTAGGAGGATGTCGGGTCTTCAAAAAGATTGGAAAACACTGCACTAATGGAATGCGTTGCATAACATTAACATGCTGTTCGTTTATACACTGATGAGATAAAGAAACTGATATAGGCATGCGACAGAGAGATATTTAATCACTCAGACTAAGGCACTGTGGTCGGCAATGTGTGTGTGTGTGTGTGTGTGTGTGTGTGTGTGTGAGTGTGTGTCTATGTGCATCTGGCACAAGCGCTAGATCGATTACCGCTGCTGCAATGGACGATTATCACAATTTAAGTGAGTTTGAACGTGGTGCTATAGTCGGCACAAGAGAGACGAGACACACCATTTCAGAGGTAACGATGAGGTGGCGATTTTTGTAAGAACATTTCACGAGTGCACCGTGAATATCGGAAAACTGGTACAACTTCAAATCTCCGACATAACTGTGGCTGGAAAAAAGCTTCTGCAAGAACAGGACCAACGACGACCGAAGAGAATCGATCAACGCGACAGAAGTTCAACCCTTCCGCAAATTGTTGCGCTTTTCAGTGCTGGTCCATCAACAAGTGACATCGTGCGAACCATTAAACGAAATACCAATGATATGTGCTTTCGGTCCTAATGGCCCACACTTGTATCCTTGAGGACTACATGACACAAAGCTTTACACCCCGCCTGGGTCTGTCAACACCGATAATGGACTGTTGACTGGAAACATGTTGTCTGGTCTGACGAATCTCGTTTCTGATGGTATCGAGCGGATGGCTATGTACCGGTATGGAGACAACCTTATGAATCCATGGACAGTGCTTTTCAGCAAGGGAGTTTTCAAGTTCGTGGAAGCTCTGTGTAATGGTGCGGGCGTGTGCAGTTTGATTGATATTCCACCTCTCATACAAGTAGGTACGACTGACACATGGCACTACGTACCCATCCTGGCTGATCACCTGCATCCACGCATGTCCATTGTGCATTTCGACGGACTTGGGCAAGTCCAGCAGGACACTGTTACACCTGACACGTCCAGAAATGCTACGGACATGAACATTGTTGTGGATATCTGGGATTCCTTGCAACGTGTTGTTCGGAACACGTCTCATACCCTCGAACTCTTGCGGATGCATTACCTCAGTCATTAGTTGAGTTCATCCCACATCGTTATGAGGCACTTTTGCGTACACGTGGACGTCCTACAATAAATTAGTCAGGTATCCTTGTAGCTTTAGCGTAAAAGGAAAAATACGTAATTAGAAAAATGAAGGATAAAATATATGCTTCTTTCCAGACCTGTGAAGAAGGGAAAATATGGTATAAGGTCCTCCTCTATTCCCAGACATCTTATAAAACGACAGTGTTGTATTGTGAAAGGTTCGTCCCATCATATCAAAATAAAAATTTCAAAATTACAAGATAAATGCTGAATCAATCTGGTCCATTACCTTAACCCGTGCAGAATTATCGTGCTGGTTGAGAGTTGAATAATATAAATCAGTTTTTCTACACTAGTCTAACATCTGACAAATTTAATATCCACTTTCTCGGGGAACACCAAGAGACAGACTGCTAATTCGTGTAGCGCGGTAGAAATATACTCAGCAGCCAAAGCGTTTCTTATCAAATGTATGTATGCGATGCTAATACGGAGTGGCACAGGAACTTTTGCTCAAAACCAAATATAATAGGAAAGTATCAATATGACCACCTCCGCATGTAGAGTAATCGATTGTACAGTCTGTGAGTCACAACACTCCGTGTAGCATTGTCGGCTCCCCCTTTCACATTTCTCTCAGGTACGGTGCTGGAAAGACAGTCTTCGGCACGCCTCCAGAAAACTTCTAACTTGTATCAATTCTCTTTTGTTGTAATTTCTTAAGATTTACATGTAGGGATCTGACACTACTTGAAACGTTTGCAGTACCTCTTTGTATCTTGTTTATCTCCTTTGTTGGCGCTACCATAAGACAATCTCACTGTGATCAGCAATTAGTCAAATGAGTACATAGAAACACACTTATGTGTTGGCTGATTTCAGGATCGTTAAGATTCTTGCAATGGATGTCAGCCTGAAAATTGTTTTGCCCGTAATTAGTGTTCCACTACTTAATTATATTGGTCGTCCCAACTCGCATCGCTCTGGGTGGTTGTCCCTAATTATTATACAGTCGTTACTATATCTAACGGCATGTGTGATGCTGCAAACAGATAGTTGCATCTCAGACTTGTAGTTTAAATGATTCTGCTATTCGCATAGAGTTGTTTCTCAACTCAGAACAAAGAGTACATCACATTACTCGCGCGAGTCAAGTACTTTAGCTAGCGTGAACCAATCATGCAAACGATCGCGGGCATCTGTTTGTAAGAAGACATGATCAAGCGGAAGATCCTCTCTGAAGCTCTGTTCTGTTTTGTTCGGATCGATCTGCGTCCGAAAACCTTACTGTGAGGTGATGGGGGGTGGCTGTGGCTTTCACTACGTCGCGTCATAATTGGTGAGACAGCAACGTGCTCTTAGATTAAGCAACACTTTTCACGTGTGTCCCACTACATTAATGTAGACTGCATTTTAGTATCTAGTCATGGATAACTGGAGTAGATTCGAGTGAGGTATGTTGATTACAATTGAAATGGAACTGAGCGTTTCTCTGCGATCAGTTCAGAACATTTTGTCCACGTCCAAAACAAAAACCACTTTTATTTGAATGACCAAATTTCTTGAGAAGATGATATTGTGAATATTATAAGAACTTTGTATATTATGCCCTGCTCATAATGTTTTTCAACTATTGAATAACACATTCATTTCGCGACAGTATCCGCGGTCGTCTGCATACTATGCTAAAACTTTGACACTTCGTCCAATGTTATGGCTCAGATTAAACAAGTATTCTACTCGCTTCATAGCGGAATTGGTTTTAATTTTGTTTTACGTAATACTTCATCTTTCTGTTACATATTTTTGCCGTTGTTTCAAATGTTCAAATGTTTGTAGAGTCTATGGGACTTAACTACGGGGTCATCAGTCCCTAAACTTACAAACTACTTATGAACTACTTACGAACTAGGACGGCACAAATATCCATGCCCGAGGGGCATTCGAACCCCGACCGTAGTGGCCGTGAAGACCGTGACTGGAGCGCCTCAGTCCCCGCGGCCGGCTGCCGTTGTTTGTTCATTGTTTCTGTTCCATCGACAGCTCTATTAATGACGTCGGATCTCTCAACACGCTCGTCAAAAATCACTGGAAATCAATGGTAAATAATTATGGAAGAGTAATTCCTGTTCAGTGAAACGTGGACGAAATAAATTCGCGCAAGAGGAGGATAGAAGTTTTGAACTTTCGGACTCCATAATAATGCTACAGACGAAATGGATAGAAAGTATAATTAATGAGGAGGTACTGAATATAATTGGACAAGAAAAAAATCCATGGCATAACTTTACAAAAAGAAAATTGGAAGACATCAATAAATTATCAGTTTTGTATTAGAAGGTTCAAATGATGTTGGTTTCAGTAGTTATTCGGAGCTGAAGAGAATTGCAGGGAACTGAGCACATCAATAATTGCATCAAACCATATCTCAGAATGACAGCCTCAACAGCAATCAACAGTCCAAGATTTATGTGGTAGTTAACACATTAAAATGGCAAATAACTCTGCATTTCACACGTGTTTATCTCCACAGCGAACCTCTTTCCACCAAGAATCTATTGACTTTTCAGTTTTTCTTTCCTAATATTAATAGATATATTTCGTTTTCAAATATTTTTATAAAATAACATTACACATGCAGTTCGTTGAATAGTTCGGGCGCCGACATTTGTTGATGGGCCAGAACTGAAATACGGAGCAATTTGCGGAAGAGCTGCACTTCTTTAACGTTGATCTGTTCTCTTGAGTCGTCGTCGGTACAGTTGTTGCAGGATCATTTTCCGGCCGCAGCCATTTCGGAAATTTGATGTTTTACCGGTACCCGATATGAATGGCGCACTCCCTAAATGTTCGAACCGGAAAATCCCCACCTCATCGCTACCTCGGATCTGCCGTGTCCCATCTCTCGTGTGCCGACTCTAACACCACGTTCAAACTCACTTAAATCGTGATAACCTGACAGTATAGCATCAGTAACCGATCTAAGGCCTGCACCAGACACCTGATGTCTTATAAAGGCGTTGCCCACCGCATCACCGTCCTCCGAGTGTTTACATATCTCAGTACTTTCATACGCATGCCTATACCGGTTTCTTTGCATCTTCAATATAAAAGAATATCTAAGATCTGCAAAAGATTTGAGTCCTCCGCTGGTTACAGCAGGTGTTAAAAAATACATTGTAGTTGTGGACAGTTTTATACTGGTACAATAAAAGAAGTTAACGGCAAAAAAAGAAGAAAAAACTATGCAGTTTGCTGATGACATTGTAATGCTGCCAGCGACAGCAAAGGACCTAAAAGAGCAACTGAACGTAATGGACAATGACTTGAAGGGAGCGTATAAGATGAACATCACCAAGTGCAAGACATGACGAATGGAATGTAATCTAAGAAGATCAGACGATGCTGAAGAAATTAGATCAGGCAGTGAAACAATATACAGGACGAATCACCTAACAGCTGCACCGCAAATATTGCGGAAACGGAAAGTGCTGTTGATGTGCGGTTTTCACAGAATGGATTGGTAGTGAAGGACTCGTATTTTTAGCCAATAAACAGATTGTAAAAATACCTAGAAAGTGTATTTTTATGCAAACATACAATTTTTAAAAAGGAACAATGGTTGTTCCTGTCATGCACTGGAATATTTGACACCAGCTGCGTACAAAGAATTTTGAATGACATTTTTATCACGTTTGGCAGCTATAGCCATTCAAAGTTTTGGCGGCGGAAGCTAAAACAGCGTAACTGACTGGTCGGTGGTCATGAGACAGTGGGCCGTGCCCCAGGGGCTAGCCACTCGGCCAGTGAGCTACGCTATCGCAGCCTCCGCCCCCGGAACTTTGAACGGTTGTAGCTGCCAAACTAAACGTGATAAAAATGTCATTCCAAATTCTTCCAGTGCATGATAGAAACAACCATTGTTCCTTTTGAAAAATTGTATGTTTGCATAAAAATACACTTTCTAGGTATTTTTACAATCTGTATATTGGCTAAAAATAAGAGTCCCTGACTATCAATCCATTCTGTGAAAATTGCACATCAACCGAACTTTCCGTTTCCGCAATATTTACGGTGCAAGTGTTAGGCGATTCACCCTGTAGCTGGTAGATTCGTTTTGTTATTTGGACAGTAAACTAACACACGATGATCGCAGTACATATATAAAATGCAAAATGCTAATGGATAGAAAAGCGTTTTTGAAAAAGAGAAATTTGTTAACACTGAATATTAATTTATGTATTTGGAAGTCTTTTGTGAAGGCATTTTTGTGGAGTGTTGCCTTGTACTACGTGAGTGAAACTTGGACGATAAATGGTTCAGACAGGAGAGGATAAAAGTTTTTGGAATGTGGTGCTACAGAAGAACGATGAAAATTAGGAGGGTACAGCACGTAAGTAATGAGGAGGCACATAACAGGATAGGGGAGAAGAGGAATTTCTGGCATACCTTGACTAAAAGAAGGATTCGATTGGTGGGACATATTCTTAGACATCAAGAAATTGTGAATTTAGCATTGGAGGAATGTGTCTGGGGTAAAAATCGCAAAGGGAGAGCAAGAGACGAATACAGGAATCAGGTTCAAATAGCCGTTCTTATAAGGAGATGAAGAGGCTTGCTCGGGATAGTGTAGGGTGGAGAGCTGTATCAAACCTGTCTCCGGACTGAAGACCAAAACAACCATCACCAGCACCACCGCCGGCCGCGATGGCCGATGGGACTGAGGCGCTCCAGTCACGGTCTGCACGGCCACTACGGTCGGGGATTCGAATCCACCCTCGGGCATGGATATTTGTGCCGTCCTTAGTGTTAGCTAGTTCATAAGTAGTTTGTAAGTTTAGGGACTGATGACCCCGTAGTTAAGTCCCATAAGCTATACAAACATTTGAACATTTTTTGAACCACCACCACCACAACAACAACAACAACAGAAGACGTTCTTACACCCGTCTAGGAGAACATAAAAGGAAATGTCGCCTAAGACATACGAATAGATAGGTCATAACGAATTGGAATATCATCGCGAAATAAGTTTCAGCACGAGGTGTGACATAGAAAAGACATTGCATTATTATGCACATTCGTATAGTGAGGCATTCAACTCCACAATATATATAAAACACGAAAGAGCAAGGCGTCAAATTGACTAAAATTTTTATGTCAACGTTGCAGTAGCATTATGACAACTTATTAAAATCGAGTATGTTGGCAATATCAGAGACCCTAGCACAACCGACATCACACGATTCACAGTTGCGCCCTTTGGACGGCCTATTTATTTGCGTTCCCTCGATTTCTAGTTGCAGTTTGACGCTTCAGCTCGGAGACGTCTTCTGCAGTGAGAGGAATGTTTCATTTATGGTCCACGGCATGTCAAGCCGGAAGTTTTAAGTAATGAAAGCGGGAGCTGTTTTGTCAAGTTTGCACCCTACCTGATGTAATATAATCTGAATAAAATATAGAAGAAAAAGCTTTAGAGTCTAAGTGCAGTAGTTATAATTGGAGTTACTAGTGTCAGAAGTGTCATGCCTCAAAATAGTACGTCACCGAATTAAGGAGGAGAATCTACGAAACTCGAAGACAGTATCATATGAGCCTTCATCCAATTAAGAGGTCAGTACTATTTTCTAATTATAAACAGCTAAAACACATATTTAAAGAAAATTACACCAATTAAAAACGAGAAGTGGCGAATTATTTCCTATTACTTGCCATGTGAAGTGGTCGCCTACAATATCAGGCTACCTTTTGTTTCTCAACGTCAACTGACTACTCTTTGGAAGAAGTCAACAAAGCTACTGTTAACAGTATTATTGCCGTTCTGTTTCGTGGTATTACACTATATCTACCATTACCGTCACTGGTCGGATAATCATGAATAAATAGTTCACCATCGTCAACAGAAAGTTGCTTACTGTGATTATCATATAGCTAACAAACACTGAGATATTTCAGAATGATAATGCATCCAAAGACACAGCCACAATGATCTAGGCTTTCTTTGCACAGCATCAGAAAATTGTCAAACATCCCTCCTGGATAGCGAAATCATCATGTCGCAACATAACTGGGCCGTTATAGGGAGTCTTAGAGCCGCGTGGAAGTAGTTGAGCGGTCTGGAGCGCCACTTTGCGGATCGCGCGGCCTCCCGCGTTGTAGGTTCAAAATGTTCAAATGTTTGTTAAGCTTATGGGACTTAACTACGGGGTCATCAGTCCCTAAACTTACAAACTACTTATGAACTACTTACGAACTAGGACGGCACAAATATCCATGCCCGAGGGGGGATTCGAATTCCCGACCGTAGTGGCCGTGCTCACCGTGACTGGAGCGCCTCAGTCACCTCGGCTACCGCGGTCGGCGTTGTAGGTTCGAATCCTCCCTCGGGTGTGGATGTGTGTGTTTTCCTTAGGTTAGTTTAGCTTAGTTTAAGTAGTTAGTAAGTCTAGGGACTGATGACCAACGTAGTTTGCTCCCATAGAATTACAAACATTTGAAAATTGTTGGAGTTTTAGAGCAAAGAGAAAAAGTTTTGGTACAAGAAAGGATAACGTTCTGTTGGAAATGAAGATACTTCACGAATCTGTTCCTCTAAACGTTGCTGTCGTGAAAGCCAATTACAGTGTATCAACGGTTTAACTAATAAAAAATTATCATGATAGTTTTTCATATTATTTTATCCCCCCCCCCCCCCCCCACCTGTGCGTGTCTGATACACCTCAGTTGTCAAGGTAAACAACTGACTTATTTATACGATTTTCCTTTGATTTTACCAGCTAATACTTTCCAACAGATTTTTGACGAGTCTAACATATTTTTGCTTGCACCGCGTGTGATCTCAAGCAACACGCACAAGGGACACTTTTGATCTCTAACACTCAGAACCGCATGCAACCATGCTTAGAATAACAATCAATCGTAAACAAAACAGTGTTGTACGTCATTTCCATGCAAAACGCCGCACTTGTCTGCTAGTGCCACTAGATGGTGGAATAGTGTAGTTGCACTAATCAGGGCTCCAGTTGCGTCAGTGGTGTATCTGCAGTATATGTTTCTTTGAGTGTTCGCAAGCGAATTACTGTGTAAACTGTGTGCAGTGCAGTGGTATTGTTATGTCAGCGGGATCAGGACGTGGACCTTGACGAGAATGGATGTGGACATGGGTCTATAACTGAAAGAATTGATTAGTCACAATATAACTGATTTGCGAGATGAAATTAATACTTAACTTTGCTATGCTTGTGTTGGTACAAATTCTTCCTATCTATTACACAGTTATGCAAGGCAATAGTAAACTGTTCTGTCTTGTGCTAATACAAACTGCTGGCGCTCGTATGTGGAACTCTTCTGTTGACTCCTGGATCGGAACTGTAGAACTGCTTTGGTGTTGCTGTAGTTCACCGGCATGTGTCGCCAAGCTCCCTTTTTCCTATTGGACGGCGCGCGAAGCAAGCAAAGCGATACAAAGACTGCGGCGGCGAAATAATGCAGAGCGACTTATCGCCCGTCTTGTAGTGGCGCGCCGACTTGTGTGGACCGACGGCGTTGTGGAGAACAGCGGCGCCACAGCAGATATCATGAAGGTGACGAAGAGAATTAATGCTGCGCATGTGGTCCAGAGATTAAGGAAAAAGATAGGACGTGCTGAGTATGGAAATGACGTCAGGCCGAGGATATGATTTTGTACATATTATATAACATAATAATTCAGAAATATAATGGCGACGACACAGAAATACACGACGGTATGCTGGATGCATAAACCGAATTTGAAGGACAGGACGAACCTGAGCCTAAGGGTGGCTCTTCAAGCATTACACGACAGTCGTATACAGAGCAAAGGTAATAGTCACAAGACACAGTGAGTACGAACACTCGGCACCGAAAAATATGAGGTACAGTGTCTTAAAGATATTGATGACAGCGTACCAGACAACATTTATGAGGACTATTACAATTGTGGCTTCAGTTCCTACATCGAACTAATGAAGCACTGTAAGTGAATCAAAAGTAGATCAAATTGCACAGTAATTCTAAATTATGTGTCTAGTAAACGGGGAGCAGATGCTCGTTTCAAATAAAACAGATTGTCGCAATTAAGAACTAAGAAAATAGTATATAATATAGCAGTTTTATGGTGCAAGGTGGTATCGGTCTACAGTTCACTATTGACATCTGCAGATGTGGACATTAGAAGACGCTAAAATTGTTGGCTTGGTCAATTTCAAAGTGTCCATTTCCTCTGTCGACTATTTCAAGACTTAGTATGGCATTTCATCCAGGTAAATTATTACATTTATCACAAGAAAGGACACAAAAGACGATAACATTATACTTGAGAAGGCACAACAGTTTGTGGAGGAAGTGAATATGTTTACAACAGAGGAGAGTGTGGATAAAGGTAATGATTGGAAGACTAACCTGAGTTAATTCCAGTACGAAATGTCTTTAGCATCAACATTGTCCTACAAAGGAGAGAAAACTACAGGTGGCGTGTTGCAGTCTGTACATAGCTCCACCCACAGCTATACAATTTATGTGGCTTTATCAATAGCACCGCGGTGGAGTAGCAGAGCGGTCTAAAGCGTCTCGCTGCGGAGCGCGCGGTTGCTCGCCGTGGAGGTTCGAGTTCTCCCTGGGGCATGGGTGTGTGATTTGTCCTTAGGTTAGTTTATTTTAAGTAGTTTGTAAGCTACGGACTGATGACCACGCAGTTTGGTCCCATAGAATTACAAACATTTGAACATTTTTTTATCAATAGCAGGTAGACTAGCAAAAACGTTGTACATCTGTTTTCAAGAGACACAATGCACTTTCGGTCCAAGTGTTTTAAAGAAAGTTGAAACAACCTGTCTACGAAACATTCATGTGCAGGCAAGCAAAGGTGGAAAAATAGCTAAAGAACGCATGAAACGTTCTTGGCGAACATTTAACAAATGAAAAGAGCCTATTGTTGTGTGATTCCTGGGTGGGTCATACAGATCACACCCGTCTAGTTATTGTGCTAAAGATGATGCCACCGAAAACAACAAAATATTGCCCACTTCTTTCGGCAATATAAATTCTGCATTAGAATGATTATGATTTTGTAAGACTACAAGGTACCAAACCACAAGTGAAGGTACATAATCGTTATTTCATCGTGAAACTTCATGATTTACAATTAATATGCTGCATCTACGTATAACCTAATGTTGCAATATGCTTGGCGAAAGCCAATGTGTGTCACTGACATACCAATATCATCATTTGAAAATTTAATTAGTACGTCTTTTGATATTGGACTGCATGAATGCGAAAGTGATTTGGAATGTGATAATGTGACTTTAGTGAGGTATGCACATTGTTCTCTTCCACTTGGTTTTAACCAAGTCATCGAAATCCCGCAGCTGCACTTTGAGGACTAATATCAGTACATTCAGGTGTGTGTTACTGCTGTATATGTGAGTTTTGCGCAATTATAAGTGCTTTAAGCAGAGTGTTTTTGCTGCCGATTGATTATATGATGCTATACTGACGACATTAAATCACATATAATTTCCTATTGACATGTTGTTACTTTGTTTCGGGGAGGGGGTTCGAATCCCCCCTCGGGCATGGATGTTTGTGCCGTCTTTAGTATAAGCTAGTTCATAAGTAGTTTGTAAGTTTAGGGACTGATGACCCCGTAGTTAAGTCCCATAAGCTCTGAAAACATTTGAACATTTTCTTTGTTTTTCTGTGTATATGTTACCTGAGGTATAATGCAAAGTTTTGCATGGAAATAACACACACCTCTGTCCTGTTTATGATTGCCTGTCATTCCAAGCAGGGTTTCGTGCGGTATCGAGCATTCAAAGTCAAATAAAGGTGTCCCTTGTCAGTAGTCGCCCTACTATCCAGTTCCTCCTAACTCCACTAGGATGCGACACTCAAATGTTACCCTTTCAGACATGAAAGAGGAGCAGCACTTTTAACCAGCAGATGACAGATATTACAATCCACCGACCAGTGCTAACAGGAAACTAAGGAGAAGTCGTGCCAGCAACACGGCGCTTTTACATTAACCGAAAGAACTGGTGCTTTATTAGTTTTGTACTCTAATCAAAACGCACTTGGTCAAACAAACTGACTTGACACGGGTTACATTCTAACAGGATTGATAAGACCGAGATAAATTATCAAGCACCATACACTTAGTAATTGGGGTTTGCAAGACTCTGTTTAAGAAGTAGCGCTCGAAGATGTGTTAGGATGCAATCGTATGTGTCTGCTTTCATTCCCAACAGCTACACTAGCTGCAAAAAGTAAATTTTCATTTGATCTTGAAGTCAAATACACAACATCCTGAAGAAAGCAGCAATCATATCAAGTGAAATTTGCAGCATGTGTTTGAAGCGACGAGATTAGCATTTCAGCACAGGAACACGTCACGGTCTCAGGTAGCGTCTCGAGAAAGCGCACCATGAAGGAGGAACAGACAGTAGCGCGGAAGTACGGGAATTGTTCTTTCGTGGGGATGTTTTGCGGAAGCAATTTCAATATGTCTCGAAGAAGACAGAAAGCGTCTTTCTAGCACGTTTAGGATTTCGACCGCGAATTCTTCAGATAAGTGGCTGATCGTCTCGGAAGTACCAAGCAACTGTGATGTGAGACTAGGAAATCACGACGGACCGACACGTCCTACTGCAGGCACCGTATTTCACCACTACACGCAATGACAGGCGTATTTTGCGCATCGCAGTGATAGATCACACTGCCACATCACGAACCATTTCACCACAAAATTCAGCGTCTGCAGTTGTTCGATGAACGACGTACAGGGAAAACCAAATAGAACGACATTGTCTTTAGAGATGATTCTGCTCGCGGCTTCACTATGATCTGATTGTAGTCTACATCTACATCTTCATCCATAAAACGCAATCCACCGTAAGGTGCGTGGCGGAGGGCACACTGTACCACTACTAGGCATTTCCCTTCCTATTCCACTCCCAAATAGAACGAGGAAAAAAAGAATGCCTATATGTCTCCGTACGAACCCTAGTTTTCCCTTATCTTGTCATTGTGATCACTATGTTAAATGTAAGAAGGTGGCAGCAAGATCTTACTAAACACAGCTTCGAAATCCGGCCCTCCAAATTTCCTCAATAGAAATTCACGAAAAGAACGTCGTCTTTCCTCCAGCGATCCCCAATTGAGTGGCATTTCCGTGACACTCGCGCATTGATCGAACCTACCAGTAACAAACCTAGCTGCTCGCCTCTGAACTGCTTCTATGTCTTCCATTAAACTGATCTGCTGTGGGTCCCAAACACTTGAGCAATACCCAAGCCGTGGTCGTACAAGCGTTTTATACACGGTCTCCTTTACAGATGACGTACATCTTCCCAAAATTCTCCCAATAAACCGAAGTCGGCTGTCCGCCTTACTCACAACTGTTCTTACATGTTCGTTCCATTTCATATAGTTCTGCAACGTTACGCCTAGAGCCGCGGTGGAGTAGCCGAGCGGTCTAAAGCGTCTCGCTGCGGAGCGCGTGGTAGCTCGCCGTGGAGGTTCGAGTCCTCCCTGGGGCATGGGTGTGTGTGTTGTTCTTAGGTTAGTTTACCTAGGTTTAAGTAGTTTGTAAGCTACGGACTGATGACCACGCAGTTTGGTCCGATAGATTTACAAACATTAATTAAGTTACGCCTAGATATTTGAAGGACGCGTCTGCATCAAGAAGCTCACTGCTAATGCTGTATTCGAACATTATGGGATTGTTTTTCCACCCATGCGCATCACCTTACATTTTTCTACATTGAGAGCTAGCTGCCATTCTTCGCACCAACTAGAAATTTTGTCTAAGTCATCCTGTATGCTATTACAGTCAGTTAAAGACGACACCCTCCAATACAGCACAGCATCATCAGTCTGGAGACAGTATGGTGACAGGCTGTTGAACTGTTGCTCAATGCATCGCCATACTGCTCCTGCGCCAGTTATTAAGGTTTTGAGTGGTCCTTGATTCATCCCGGCCTCCTTTAGTGATATCGGTACACTATTTAGCCAGCGTTAAACAACTGAAGTGTTCGAGTCTTTTGTTACCCCATACCTTCTGAACTTGCCAACGATCACATTGCAACAGGATAACACACGACTTCAAGTGGCATGCATTGTTCAAGACTACTTCGTTGCCCATCTGATTGGCCTCCCTGATCTTCCGATATTTCGCCTATCGAAAAATATCTGGTGTCTGACTGCTGAACGACTGGCCCAGGATACATCACCCCCTGCTACATCAAATCAACGTAGTCAATATATTGAATCGATGTAGTTCCATGTTGCAATTGAGATTGGGACGGCGGATGGTAGAGTTTTAAATTGAAGTATTTATTTATCTACCAACAGCCATAAATCTATATCGTTTTATCTATGCAACCGGTTTCAGTATCACAATATCATCAGGCCCTATACAAATAGAGTTACAAATCAGTGTTGTACCCATAACATCAAGCTCTACATTGTGTCATACAGAAAACGAAGAACAAGAAATATGAGCAACAATAATCAGCATCAAAGTAATTTAATAAGGCCTAATGAATGATACAATAAAGAGGGCATGTTACAACAGAGAAATTTTTATAATTAAATACAATATGTGGATGCAGAAGGGGCTGCTATACCCCAAAAACACATCCAGAGCCTCTTCGATTCAAAACTGAGGCGTGTAGTAGCGGTTGTAGCCAACAATGGCAGCAACGGTCAATGCTGATTTCACCATCTTCCTCAATTCACGTGCAGCTGTATTTCCAACGATGAGATCTTTGAAGAACCTGATATCTCCCAGACCAGTTTGGCTGTTATATCTCCGGTCCTTCTTGGTATGGTATTTTGAGTGGCCGTCATGCAGTGCATGGGTTGGCTACACTTGAGAAAGAATAAAATATTCGGAGATCTTTTACAGAAAGAAAAATCAATTGCTGCATGTATGTAAGAGCATCACTTTTTTCCTTTTTTTCTTGTGTTCGTAATTCTTATGACAATGTTTGTGTGAGAAAAAAGTTTTGGAAAATTTACGAAAAACTCAAAAGTACGTTTTTCGATGTGTTTTTGAAAGAACTCAAAACTGTTACTCACGAAAAATCATTCGCGGCAGTTATAAAGGAAATTCGTAAAATACAAACAAAGCGCAAAACGCATAACTTTTGTGTGTACTATCTATCATATCTGACGATAGGATCGGTATACTTGTTGTGACCAATCACTATTAAATTTGGCACATATCTGACTATTTTCATCGAGAAGATTTTTATGCTGGCGGAGGGTACCTTGCAAAAGACTTCGAAGGACCGTTTTACTGGTCAGCTTGAACGTTGGCACAGGTGTGTATGGTTTCATGGAGAAGTTTTTACCCTCTGTAAGATGCTGCAGAGCAGTTGATAGATTAACACCATACGAAATATGGTCATTAAAACCACTATCTTCATTTATATAGACATCTGAAAAGTGTCTCTATTACCCCATGTACTAATAATTCCTACCGATGTACCCATTTATTTAGACTTCTGTTCCCAATCAGGGTTCCCTTTGTAATGTCATTAAATAGCTTCAGAGAGTAGAGAGAGCAAACAGAGAAGGGGGGGAGGGTGTAATGTTCAAAAAATGTTCAAATGTTTGTAAATTATTTATCAGTCAAATGTTCAAATGTTTGTAGAGTCTATGGGACTTAACTACGGGGTCATCAGTCCCTAAACGTAAAAAATACTTATGAACTACTTACAACTAAGAACGGCACAAATATCCATGCCCGAGGGGGTTTCGAACCCCCGACCGTAGTGGCCGTGCGGACCGTGACTGGAGCGCCTCAATCCCCTCGGCCACCGCGGCCGGCATTTATCAGTCCTTAGGCTTACAAACAACTCTACTGGACATTAAAATTGCTACACCAAGAAGAAACGCAGATGATAAACGGGTATTCATTGGACAAATGTATTATACTAGAACTGACTTGTGATTACTTTTTCGCGCAATTTGGGAGCATAGATCTTCAGAAATCAGTACCCAGAACAACCACCTTTGGCCGTAATAACGGCGTTGATACGCCTGGGCATTGAGTCAAACAGAGCTTGGATGGCATGTACAGGTACAGATGCACATGCAGCTTCAAAACGACACCACAGTTCATCAAGAGTAGTGTCTGGCGTATTGTGACGAGCCAGTTGCTCGGCCACCATTGAGCAGACGTTTTCAGTTGGTGAGAGATCTGGAGAATGTGTTGGACAGGGCAGCAGTCGAATATTTTCCGTATCCAGAAAGGCCCGTACAGGACCTGCAACATGCGGTCGTGCATTATCCTGCTGAAATGTAGGGTTTCGCAGGGATCGAATGAAGGCTAGAGCTACGGGTCGTAACAAATCTGAAATGTAACGGCCACTGTTCAAAGTGCCGTCGATGCGAACAAGAGGTGACCGAGACCTTACCCATGGCAACCAACGAGTCTTAAGACACTAAATCGCACATATGTCATTTACTGCAATACCCGTTAAATATAAAAATTGTGGTACATGATCTTCCTTTGTCTTGTTTTGACCGCGGACTAAAGCACCTCGCTGCGGAGCGCGCTGCTGCTCGCCGTGGAGGTTCGAATCCTCCCTGGGGCAGGGGTGTGTGTGTTTGTCCTTAGGTTAGTTTACCTACGTTTAAGTAGTTTGTAAGCTACGGACTGATGACCACGCAGTTTGGTCCGATAGATTTACAAACATTTGAACATTTTTTGTCTTGTTTTGTTCATTTCAAATTTACTTTCAGACCCACTGGACATGGCCGGCCGCGGTGGCCGAGGGGACTGAGGCGCTCCAGTCACGGTCTGCACGGCTACTACGGTCGGGGGTTCGAATCCCCCCTCGGGCGTGGATATTTGTGCCGTCCTAGTTCGTAAGTAGTTCATAAGTAGTTTGTAAGTTTAGGGTCTGATGACCCCGTAGTTAAATCCCATAAGCTGTACAAACATTGGAACATTTGAACATCCATTGGACATGGTATCTTTGTGTTTCCTTCCTTCTTCTCACTTGCGGACCATTACGAAGGCGTATCCCTTTGTGTCCTGTTGTGACATATCTTTGTTAAAGTTCTCTTTCCTTTACGCCCCTTATGTTTCATTAATGGTTCCGCTACTGAATATATTTTTGGTTTACACTGTAGTCTATAGTTGTTCTGCCGAAGGGATTTGGGTTTTTCCCTTCGTGTCAGAGGAAGTTTCTTTATTTATAAGTAACTGTTCTGTTTCTGTTACGCTACAGCAAAGGAGCAGTTTTAGTTTCCAGATTTTTTTGTTTTGTTCCTTTCGATATAGGTGTGATCGGACGGGCTGAACGGCTGGCAGGCGACCCAAAAATACAAAAAGGTACGTTTGATGTAGCTCTTCCACGCTAATCTGTACTATGCAATTCTCTTTAACTTTGCTTAACCACTAAAACCTTTATCTATATGAACCTATTTACTGTACACAGTCTTTAGAGTATTTCAATATTTTATCTTTTTATGCCAGCCCTACCCCTCCCACTTCCGACCAATACCATAGTGACGATTCGTTGATCCTCAAAATTTTTCATGTAAACTGATACCCTCTTATTCTGATTCTGCCACAAATTTCTTTGTCCTTCACTTGTATTCAGTACCTCTTCATTACTTATTCCACCCACCCTAACTGTAGCAGTACGAATAAATAATATGTGAATCGAACCAGATATTTAGCTCCAAATGTCATAATGAATAGCATGCCTGTAGGATTGAATACAGACTGCACGCCGCTGCCATGAACAAGGTTAATTAATATATTTTACGCTTGTGAAACGAAATGAAATTGGATCGCTACTACTGAGGAATAGTAGCGCTTGTAATGATTATGAGCGAGGAAAAACGTTCACGGTTCTCAGTTGGCGGCTTATGTCCCGCAGTGTCACAAGCCTCATTAAATGGAAATACATAAAGTTGCCTGAAGAGTTGCTGCATAAATTATGTTTGCTGTGTGAAGGTAATAAGGACGGCGGAGGCGGTGGCGGCGGCAGATAGTTTACTGTGAACACGTCTCGAACTTAATTAACTTCTTAATTATCGCGCAGGAGACGTGGACGGCCGATGGGAAGCGGCTGTCACGGTCGCTGATTTATGGGGCTGTAACGCCGGCTCCTACTATTTGTCCACAGGCGGCCAAACGGCCTGCAGTGACAGCAGCTCACTATCACAAAAGAGCCGTCCTTATGAAACCGCACAGGTACTTCTAAAGAGCTCTTTACTTACCCGTGATTTGTGGGGGATTGGGAAATTTCTGTTAAGCAGGTTCCGCATGTCGGACACGACACGAGGAAATACCGTGGAGAGACGTTACACGTCGTCGCTTATTTAACCGCACGCTCGAGAAAGGAAGGAAGAGCGATTAACGTCGCGTCCACCAAGATATATTCAGGGACAGGATCGTTTTGGGGAAAAGATATTTAGGAGAATGAAGGAGTACCTAATTCTAAACGACCGGATGGGGATTTGAACCTTCATTGTCATGAAAGTGAGCGTCTTTCCTCTTATACACCTCACTTGGTAAAGGCTGAGCTTGATTTTTTTCCCGCCATCCTTTTCCAATCAGAGCTTGTGCTCTGTCTCAAACGATATCATCTACATGGTTACACTGAAATCATATTTAATTTCCCGGCAGACGGTTTATAGAAGCATTTTTATACTGTTTATTACTATCCATTCACAAACAGCTCACAGAAAGAAAGGACACGTTAAACTTTGAGCTCTTATACCTATTATTTGGTTATGATGGTCATTTTTTACCATTTAGTTGAGACTAGGTAAAAAAAGGTAAAGCAGTCAACAATCCGAAGATTGGTTTGAACACCACAGTGCTTTACTAGGCATGGTCCTGTTTGGAGGTGGTATGCCATTGCCTTCCTCCGACCTTCGAACTGACTTACCCAGCCAGTTATAGGGGGACCTACAGTTTAACGTGGGTTCCGAACCACGGTGCTACTCGGTATTTTTCACATGCGCAATTCTGCCAGAGGTGAAAGAAGTGGAAAGTGACAGGTAAAAATCCTAGGACCTGGCGGGGATCGAACCCGCGACCTTTGGATTTTTAGTCTGGCACTCTACCACTGTGCAACCGAGGCGCACTAAACAATGTAATCTCTCATTCAGAGGAGAGAGTCGGTGATCGAAATTTCGTGAGTAGATCTCACCTAAATGAAAAACGCCATTGCTGTACTGATTCCCATCCAAAATCCTGGATCATTTTCATGACGATATCTCCCGTTTGCGATAGTACAAAACGAGTTGCCCTTCTCTTTACTATTTCCGGTAATCCTACCTGATAAGGATCGACACCGTGCAGAAAACCTCTAAAAGAAAGCGGATTAGCGTATTATACATGGTGGTCCATTGATAGTGTCTGGGCCAAATATCTCACGAAATAAGCATCAAACGAAGAAACTACAAAGAACAAAACTTTTCTAGCTTGAAGGTGGAAAATAGATGGCACTTTGGTTGGCTCACTAGATGGCGCTGACATAGGTCAAACGGATATCAACTGCATTTTTAAAAAAAGATAGTTACCCCCATTTTTATTACATGTTCGTCTAGTACGTAAATAAATATGAATGTTTTATTTTGAACACCTTTTTAGTTTTATTATAAATGGTGCGGTAATAGTCACAAACGTATAAGTCACTATTTGATGCCTCCCCCTCCCTCTCCCCCCTACTTACACAAACCATCGCCGGTCGCTGTGGCCGAGAGGACTGAGGCGCTCCAGTCACGGTCCGCACGGCCACTACGGTCGGGGGTTCGAATCCCCATTCGGACATGGATATTTGTGCCGTCCTTAGTATTAGCTTGTTCATAAGTAGTTTGTAAGTTTAGGGACTGATGACCCCGTAGTTAAGTCCCATAGACTCTACAAACATTTGAACAAACCATCCCTCTTTCCCTTTCGAACCAATCAAATTTCATTTCTTTCATTTACGAATAACGTTTTTGTATGTATGTATACAGTTAGGCGCGCAGAACGTAAAGGCAAGGTTGAACTGCGTGGCTGGCGTGTCTAACTTAGGTACCTGCGATGGTGTTTTCCAGTTAATGGAAGAAATAATTCCCAGCCATTGTTCGGCTGTCAGGGGAAACCAAGAGCCTCGTGAAGCGAGAAGAGGTGATAATGTTGATCGTAATCTGTGATCTGAATACTTCAAGCGTTGCAGCTACCGTAGTGCCATTCTATAGCAGTAAATAATATGCACTATAATTATAATATGCACTTTCATTAAATAACACAAACCTGACATCAGTCTGTGAAAATATCGGCTTGTCTGCATCTCGACCGCACCCATGAACCACAGACATTGGCGAGATTGGGTGGCTAACGAGTCTCAGAGATACAGACAGCAGTAACGTACGCGCAACCACACCCGAGGGGTACCTGTGGACAGGCTAAACAAAAGTGTAGTTCCTAGAAAACGGCAGCAGCCTCTCTATAGTTACAGGGACAACAGTCTGGATGATAGACTGTTCTGGCCTTGTAAAATCTGCTAACGTGGCTGAAAACAAGGAAAAGCACAGTCGTTACTCTTCCTGATGCGGTTCAATTCAAATAGTCCCCCATACGGATCGTTAGAAGATTATTTAGTGGATTAGCGATCGTATTCTTTATCGGAAAACCTACGACCGTCCCCATGTGAACAGCGATAATTACGTGGTTATCAACGATGCGGATAAAGTAGGTTCGAGCAATTAAACTAGCATTTGTTGTGATGGAAAATTTTCTCAAGACAATCACGCATAAGAGTGAGTTAAATTTGTTATCTGCAAAGTAAGGACACATTCAGATTGTCTCGAGACTGAGCAGTGGTGAAGTATCCAAGCGGTCTAAAGAGCTTCGCTGCGGAGCGTGTGGTTGCTCGCCGTCGGAGGTTGGAGTCCTCCCTGGGGCATGGGTGTGTGTGTGTGTGTGTGTGTGTGTGTTGTCCTTTAGGTTAGTTTAACTTAGTTTACGTAGTTTGTAAGCTACGGACTGATGACCACGCAGTTTGGTCCGATAGATTTACAAACATTTGAACATTTTCTCGAGACTGAAAGAGAAATTTGTGTTTGCAGCTTCTGTAGATAATTGTTGTTTTGATGTTAATTCACATTGCTTCTGAACGAAAATCACTCTCTGTAGATCAAATCACTCTCTTGTTCCTGGGTATGAGGTTCACCTAGTATGCATACCACTCTTTTACTTCACACACAAAGATATTTCAGCACGTCTGTGACATCATCAGTGGGATTTTTATTTATTTATTGCTGTGAAAAACAATTACATTGAATTTAGTACAATACTACGTGAAAATTTACACATAAAAGTCTTATGTCTTAATTTGTTTTTCTTTTTTAGCCGGCCGCGGTGGCCGAGGAGACTGAGGCGCTCCAGTCACGGTCTGCACGATCACTACGGTCGGGGGTTCGAATCCCCCCTCAGGCATGGATATTTGTGCCGTCCTTAGGATAAGCTAGTTGATAAGTAGTTGGTAAGTTTAGGGACTGATGACCCCGTAGTTCAGTCTCATTTTTTTACGGGGTCATCAGTCCCTAAACTTACAAACTACTTATCAACTACCTAATACTAAGGACGGCACAAATATCCATGCCCGAGGGGGGATTCGAACCCCCGACCGTAGTGGCAGTGCAGACCGTGACTGGAGCGCCTCAGTCTCCTCGGCCACCACGGCCGGCTTCAGTCTCATAAGCTTTACAAACATTTGAACACTTTTACTTTTTTTTTTTTTTTTTTTTACTTTAGTTTTACTTTTTGTGTTCATGAAGGACCCTTTCTACATATTTACATACACAGAAACAGACAACGCACTGCATTTTCAGGATATCACCATAAAAAAGAACAAACAACACTCATGAATCCACAATATTCAGAAAACCAACTACCACGAGTATCACCATCCACCGTCTATCATATCACCCAGAGACACACACAAAAAGGCAAGCTTCAGCTTCCTGCTCAACAGACTAAACAGAAAAACCAATACAAAAAAAGAAGAAAAAAAGATCTGCACACAGGAACTGAACATAATAGAACAAATGGCATTGGAGAATGGTTATAACACTCATATATAATAGAGACTAAACCAAAAAATATGCCAAAAGAAAATACAGAAGAACACAACACACTCACAAGGACCACATACAAGACACAACAGCACAACAAACAAAAGGAAAGAAATGGCAGATACCTCCAACAACAAAATAGTTCACAGGATAGGCAACATATTACAGAAACAGGGACTGCAAATAGGTTACAGGACAGAAATCACAGTACAGAAAAAACTCAGTACACAGATAACAACAACAGACAAATTCAAGACATCAGGAATATATACATCAGTATACATTGGACAAATTTGTAGGAATTTCAAAATCAGATATTCAGAACGCCTCAGGGCACTAAAAAGTCACAGTTCCCATAGCAAATTTGCAGACCACGTAATACCCCACAACCATCACCCAACCAAAATAGAAACAGACTTAAAAATATTGAAACCAAGCCACAATCTATACCACAAATTCACAATACAATAAAACTGTCACATACAAAAATCAATAGCAGAAGAAAAATAGGTCATGAATGGTTATACCAAACTATAAAAAATACATTATTTAACCCATTAAATGAGCTATGCAGAAGGGACGACACAGACATTTTAAACGCACGCAGAGAGAGAGAGAGAGAGAGAGAGAGAGAGAGAGAGAGAGAGAGAATAGATAAAATTCAAATCCACCGCCATTCCGCTGGAGAACAAGTGAAGGTCGACTAATAGATACACATACTAACAATGTGTACACAGTCAAATTTGCTAAAGTGGGAAGTGATTGTGAAGAAAAAAGTCCGAGAAATATGTATTTCATGTGTGTCGTCACCAGAAAGCGGAAGAGAAAGTGTTCGCCAAAGGAAAACGCAAATAATAGACAATAGGTGATGATCGAAATATCCCCACTTATCTAATTTATGTTTTCACACTATAAGTACCTTTATAAATCCTCACAAGATTCAAACAGATTTTTTGGTTGCAGATGACAACGCTACCATTATTTAATTATCTAGAAAGGGTCCTACATGACCACAAAACGTAAAAACAAGGTAAAAACTAAAATAAGACATGACGTTTTAGGCTTAAATTTACACATAGCGCTAAAATAAATGTAATTGTTCTCACAGCAATAAGTAAATGAAAAACCCACTGTTGATGGCACAGAGGTGCTGAAACATGTTTGCGTGTAAAGTAAAATAGTGTTTTGCTTGTCAGGCGGACCTCATACCCAAAATTTTTTACTACAAACACGGCAATGATAAGAGCTGCGAATCGAAAAAATGATGAATATTACTCTACTGTTATTTATGATTTTATACTATACTGTTAAAGTTTTAAAATTCTTTGTTGTTTTGCTGGGAAGGGACCATTTTCGCACCCCATTTATTTTACGAGTTTCTTGTGAATCTTCACTTTCAAACAAAAATAACTGTATCAATCATCATTTTGAAGGCTATTTCGTTGTAGTTATTAGTAAAATTTTTCTGGAGAAAGTTCTTTAAGTCAAAACCAAAAGAAGGTACTCATGTTAACACCTTCTCCTCTAACTTGCTGTGTTAATGCAGTAAGCGTAAAATTTACAGCTATTTTATTACAATAACTTACATGTTCCTTTGTCTTTTAAGGTAGTGCTTCTGGTGGGAATAGGCGCGGAAATTTGGACTATGTTATCTCCGTAAGTATGCAGTCAAAATCAAATTGACCCGATATATTATTTCTACGTATATTTAGACAATCTTTACATGTGTATGGCAATAAAGAAGCGCTCGTTTATGGGCTCCAGTTGAGGTTTAAATGATAACTGCCGGAGTGAAGGTCGGCTGGTGAGCCGGCAGCAGGCACAGCCTCTGCCCTCGGCGCCCTTCCACGTCAATTGATCCATCAGGGCTGCCCTCCCCCGGCAGAATTTTCACCAGCCCACCGCCCACCGGCCGTGATCTATCTGCTTCACTTCTCTTCGCCTAATCGCCCTAATTGCCCTTCAACAGCCTGGGAGGTATCTCACCTGTTTTGTCACTGTCCAGACACGCAGTAATCAAGAACCCAAACACAACTCTAATGGACGTGTGTCTTCCACAGTTCCGTTCATCGTTTTGCTTGCTGTCAGTTGAAACAAAAAATTACTGCAACTAATCTATTTTTATTCTTCCACTACCTGTAACAGGATTATACCTACATCAGCGGAAACATTATTGGCAATTAAGACGACATGCATATATTGTACTCAAGATTTCTTGATATCCAGGGGTACTCCCAGAGGAAAAAAAAATTCTCTTATTAAAAATCTCAGCTTGTTAGCTGCAGGGCCCACAGTGTTAGTGACGTCATACATCGACACTTTAATAATAATAACTATATAATTTCAACACTGTATATTCTTAATTCGTATTAGTTACACTATAAGCTTATTTCGACTTAAAAGTCATCTTCAGATGTTACGCCACATTCTGTTATGCTGTACTTTTCGATATTATTGTGACGTGATTTATTATTATAATTTTCTTCTTCTACTTTTCTATATATAATTCTTACTATTAAAAAACTCAGCGTTAGATTGTCACCAGAGGGCTCTGAATTTTAATGTGTAAGATGGCAGTGTTTAACTTAAGTATGTCGGTATGTGAGAAACCCATAGAAAACCGGCATCAGGAATTCGAAGAGTTCGTGCACACATGAAGCATTGTCTCCTCAGTATGACAATTCCAGAGCTTACAAGACTGCTACGATGTCTTCAACATTCCGACGTCCTGAAGAGAGGCTTTAACGGCTCATCAACATAATTGTCAACAGAGACGGAGAACATGCTCGGATTTATTTTGCTAGGGATGGGCAAGGAAGTAGCGCATGCCTTTTAAAAGGAACTAACCCGGCATTAACCTAGAGCGAGTCTAGTGTGTTACCACTGTACCACCTCGCTCGGTCCGACGCCCTGACACTCATCCATCATCCTTCATAGAGTTATCTGGCCGCGGCGGATCGGCCGAGCGCATTCAGACGCTATGCTACGATGCGCGAGGACGTTACCAGTCGAGTGTTAGAATCCCCCCTCGGGAATGGATGTTTCTGCCGTCTTTAGTAAAAGCTAGTTCATAAGTAGTTTGTAAGTTTAGGGACTGATGACCCCGTATTTAAGTCCCATAAGCTATACAAACATTTGAGCCGACCGAGCGGTATGCGGCGCGCCAGTCACAGTCTGCACGGCCGCTACGGTCGGGGGTCGAATGCCCCCCTCGGGCATGGACGTTTGTGCCGTCTTTAGTATAAGCTAGTCATAAGTAGTTCGTAAGTTTAGAGACTGATAACCCCACAATAAGTCCCATAAGCTATACAAACATTTGAACATTTTATCGTTATCTGATTATCATATGTTTTCAAAACATAAGGAATGCATCAAGGACTTCATTTTCCTAGTCATAAAGTGGTGCAAGCAAAGATGAAATTGCGGCTCCGTCAATAAAGTCAAACATCCAACAGTGATGGTATGAACAGTTGGTCTGTTTTTAGAAACAATATGTTCGACGCCAGGTAATCTAAGTTTATGAATAAGTATGTAGACATGTAGATTAAAACTGAAGAATATGAATAAAGTTTGACTTATTTAAAAAGATTTAAGAGTTTTTTCATAATAATTCGGAGACTTTAAGGACACTTGCGTATATGTGAAAATAAATTTTTAGTAACCAACGTAACTAAGCAAAGATAACTAATCAGGAGTGTAATTAATATATACTGAAGAGCCAAATGAGCTGGCACACCTGCCTAATATCGTGTAGCGCCCCCACGAGCACGCAGAAGTCCCGCAACACGACGTGGCATGGACTCGACTGATGTCTCAAGCAGTGATGAAGGGAAATGACACCACCCATCCTACTGGGCTGTCCATAAATCCGTTAGAGTACGAAGGCGTAGATATATCTTCTGAACAGCACGTTGTCAGAAATCCCAGATGTGCTCAACAATGTTCAAGTCTGGGAAGTTTGGTGAGCAGCGGAGGTGTTTAAACTCCTGGAGCCACTCGGTAGCAATTATGGACGTGTGTGGTGTAGGATTGTCCTGTTCCAAGTCACAAAGGAGGATGCAGGTGGTAGCCAGCAGGCAGGATGCATAAGTGCCTCTCACCTATTAGAGTCCTACCTAGAGACCCTATATCTCTCTAGCTGCACACGCCCCTCCAGCTTGAATAGTCCCTGCTGACCTGAGGTTCATCCGCTCGATACAATTAGAAACGAGACTCGTCAGCTCTTTAAAACAGGGTATTTTCCCAGATAAACTGAAATATGCTATCGTTAAACCTTTGCATAAAAATGGGATACATATGATGTCAAGTACCGCCCCATCTCACTTCTGACAGTTTTATCCAAAATTACTTCACATATCAGTAAAAATAAAGTTCTAACAAAATGTCAGTTTGGTCTTCAAAAACGTTTTTCGACTGAAAATACTATATATACCTTCACTGATGAAATATTAAATGCTCTGAATAACCGGACATCACCAGTTGGGATTTTTGGTGATCTCTCAAAGGCCTTTGATTGTGTAAATCATGGGATTCTTCTAGATATGCTTAAGTATTGTGGTATGAGGGGGACAGTGCACAAATAGTTTAAATCATACTTAACTGGAAGAGTGCAAAAAGTTGAAATAAACAGTTCACATGATGTAGATGAAACCATTAATTCCTGTAACTGGGGAGTTATCAAAAAATGGGGTCCCACAAGGTTCGGTGTTGGGTCCTTTACTGTTCTTAATATATATTAATGGCTTGCCATTCTACATTCACGAAGATGTTAAGATAGTTCTTTTTGCTTATGATACAAGTATAGCTATCACATCTGACAAACAGGAATTAACTGATGAATTTTTAAATGATATCTTTCAGGAAGTTATTAAGTTGTTGTCTACAAATGGACTCTCATTTGTATATACAGCTTCATACAGTAAATGGCATGACACCATTAATAAATTTAGACTTTGAACATAAATCTGTAGCGAAGGTATAATATTCAAAAATTTTAGGTGTTTGCATTGACGAGGGATTTAATTGGAAGAAACATATTGAAGATCTCTTGAAACGTTCGAGTTCAGCTACGTATGCTATCAGGGTCACTGCAATAATTAGGTGATATACATCTCAGTAAATTAGCTTACTATGCCTATTTTCATACACTGCTTACATATGGGATCATATTCTGGGCAATTCTACATTGAGTAAAAAAGTATTCATTACACAAAAGCGTGTAACCAGAATAATTGCTGGAGCCAACCCAAGATCATCCTGCAGACATTTATTTAGGGATCCAGGGATCTTCACTGTAGCGACACAGTATATATATTCACTCATGAAATTTGTTATTAACAATTCGACCCAATTCAAAAGTAATAGCAGTGTGCTTAGTTACAACACTAGGAGAAAGGATGATATTCACTATTGAAGGTTAAATCTAACTTTGGCACAGAAAGGAGTGAACTATACTGCCACAAAAGTCTTTGGTCACTTACCAAGTAGCATCAAAAGTCTGACAGATAGCCAAATAGTATTTAAAAAGAAATTAAAGGAATTTCTGAATGGCAACTCCTACAATGTAGATGAATTTTTAGATAAAACTTAAAAAAAAAAAGAAAAAAATGTAAATAAAATATCTTTAATATATTGATTGTCATGTATAGAAAACATTTACTAAACTGACACGTTCCTCATCATTACGAAATGTCGTATATATGATCAATGGAACAAGTATTAATCTAATCTGATCTAGTCAGGCCAGGCAACATATTTCGAATGAATGTCGGAGTTGACGGGCGCAGGCGAAACGAAAAACTTGGTGTCATGCAGTCAGCAAGGATACACTACTGGGCCTTTGGCTCCGAAAGCCCACATCGATAATGTTTCGTTTAATGGTTCACATGCTGACATTTGTTGATAGTCCAGCACTGAAATTCGCAGTAATTTACGGAAAGGTTGAACTTCTGTCACACTGAACGATTCTCATCAGTCGTCGTTGCCTTCGTTCATGCTGAATCTTTTCCCGGCCCCGGCGTCGTCGGAGTTTTGTTGACTTGCCGGATTCCCGATATTAATGGCGAACTCTTGAAATGATTGTACGGGAAAATCCCCGCCACATCGCTACCTTGGATATTTTGTATCCCATCTACCGTAAGCCGCTGTAACACCATGTTCAAACTCACTTAAATCGTTTTAACCTACCATTGCGGCAGCACTAATCTAACACTTGGTCAGATCTCTATTGGTTTATACAGGCGCATTTGGGAGGATGATGGTTCAAATCCACCTCCGCCCATCCCGATTTAGGTTTTCCGTGATTTCCCTAAAACACTCCAGCAAATGCCGGGATGGTTCCTTTCAAAGGGGACAGTCGATTTCCTACCACATCCCTCCCCGAAATTCCGAGCGTAAGCTTCGACTCTAATGACCACGCTGTCGACGGGACTTTAAACCCTAAGCTTCCTTTCTTCTTATATAGGCGTTGCCGACCGCAGCGCCGTCCTCTTAATGTTTACATATCACCGTTCTTGCATTAGTTTGCCTATATGAGTTCCTTTGGCTCTTCAGTGTATAAAGCACACAGCCGTGGTACATAATATGCAACTCGCCTTTATTGCGATGAGGCCATCTGAGAACCAACTTACAATTTCAAATTTCAATTTCTGATTATTTGTTCTGTTCTTCCAATACGCTCTCATCCATTCACTAAGTCCCTTCAAAAATCCAACAACAACAACAACAACAATCTTCTTTCTATCGTCAGACCATTTTCCACCAGTCTTGTCGGCCATCCTGCCCTGGAACACTTCCATGTCAATACTTTTCCCTTAAAGGCTTGTCTCCAGTTTACATCTTTTGTCTTTAAAGTATTTCTTTCTATATCACTTTTTACATCGTTGACCCACCTTGTTGAGTACTTTTGCCCCATAGTTATTTAGAAATCTTATTGGTTAATCTAGTGTCAATCGAAAAAAATGTCAGAAAAACATGTTTTCTTTTTATAATTTGGAAATATTATATAGGAATTTTTCCATTACTCCGTAAATTCCACACTTTTATGCTTTGCTTTCCTGATGATCCGCTTTCTAAAATTTCTAATTGACCTAAGTCGTTATTAATGACAAACATTCACTGGCAAATCGGAATTCCGGATTCAATACAGTGCTGCAATGCTTTACGTTTGCATTATTTGATAGACACTTTTATTGTAAAAGTCTTTAGTGCTATCATTTCATGCAACCGTCCTTTTCTGCAGACATTTCTAATTTTTTTATCTTTTCCCCTAGATATATGATTTTTTTTATCGTTTCTATTTGCCCAATATAAGTTTACATAAATTTTGGAACATCCTTAACATTTGTCGATTTTTTATGTAGAAATTTCTGAGCCAGTTCTTCAGGCTATTTCTTCAACAATAATATGTTATAGCAGATGTCACATTTTCTGAACCATCTGCAGATTCAATATAGCTTATTTCGATTGGGAATTGGGAATTGGGAATATGTCGTCATCTGGTAGAACACATGTTTTTTTCCGTTTTTTTTTTTTTTTTTTTTTTTTTTTTTTTTTTATAGGCTGCGCAAATTTTCCCTAAATTTTACTTTACACACTGGAAATGTGTTTCGTAGATTAAGTTTACCAGTTGAGACTTTACACAATATTCTTGAATTAGTTTATCTAAAGTTTCCTTGTAAACAGAACCAAAAGCCTATCTGAAATCGATAAACTTAACTACAATGTACTTTGAAGTTAGTAATAGATTACGAATTACTGACTCACGAATAAATATTTGTTCTGAGCATGACCTTCCTTTCTTCCATCGAGCGTAATATGCATATAGGTGTCGCAAAAGTCAATTTTTGAAAATATTGCCTCCGCAAGTCTGTCCATTAATGTTTCAGTTTTTCAGATTGGGCATGTATCAGTAATTTTCTGCAGTTTCTAATGTGGATTTAAGATCAATAAAGAGGCAAAATCTTCCAGAAGGTTTAACTAAAATCACATGTAAAAAAGCCCACTGACTAGGTGAAATATCAAGAACACCATTGTCCTGTAACTTCTTAAGTTATTGTGCAAATTTGTCTCTAAATGCAAGAGGGATGGGCCGTGCCTGAAACTAAGGTTGTGCATTGTCTTTCAGTGTCACATGGCCTACGAAATTATTTACCTTGCATAGGCCTTCGGAAAACAAGTCTTGAAACTCAGCAAGCCATTGAGAAATACTGTCCTTTGAATCAAAAGCAGAAACAGAAAGCACATTGCCCTGAATACGAAGGCGAAATGAATCAAAACAATCTAAACCAAAAATATTTTCAAAATCTCATGCATGCAAAATCGTAATTTTCACTGTACGGGTGTTCAAATGTTTGTGTAGCTTATGGGACTTAACTACGGGGTCATCAGTCCCTAAACTTACAAACTACTTATGAACTAGCTAATACTAGGGACGGCACAAATATCCATGCCCGAGGGGGGATTCGAACCCCCGACCGTAGCGGCCGTGCAGACCGTGACTGGCGCGCCTCAGTCCCCTCGGCCACCGCGGCCGGCTGTACGGGTGTGAGACTGGAGTGTGGCAGGCAAGCAACTGGCACCAAGGACTGAAACTTCTTGTCCGTTACACATATAGATGAATTTTTAGATATAAATTAGTAAATATGAAAAAAAAAAAAAAATTGTGTCACGTAATATTTAGTACAAAGTAATAATTTGTAAAGACACCTTGCATTAACCTGACACGTTTCACATCATTACCAAGTGTCGTATTCATGATCTATGGAACAAGTACTAATCTAATCTAATGTAATCTATTAAAATGGATATTATAGTGTAACTGAGGACGCACAAAGTGTACTGCATTGTCTAAGGTTACAAACAGTTCATTTGATACTTCCTGGCAGATTAAAATTGTGTGCCGGAACCGGGACTCGAACCTGGGACCTTTGCCTTTCGCGGGCAAGCGCGGGCAAGGTCCCAGGTTCGAGTCCCGGTCCGGCACACAATTTTAATCTGCCAGGAAGTTTCGTATCAGCGCACACTCCGCTGCAGAGTGAAGTTTCATTCTGGAGTTCATTTGATTTTCCTTGCACTGCACGGGGAGGGACAAAGGCACATCCTGTCCAAGTACGTCACTAGGCTCGGACATCAGCTTTTGAAAACACTGTACACACAGAAAGAGTAGTTGCTCAAAGTCTACGAAAGTGAGTGGTGTTAGAGTGCTGTGTCTGTTGCAAACGCACAATTGAACATGAGCAGGCTTCTAGGAAAAAAAGCAAGTTGCTTTCCATGAAGATCAATTCTCTCTCTTATGCTTTGAAAAGCTACAAGGGCACGATTTCCGTCACTGCAGTCTTGTTTACTCTTTATGTGGCGCGATGGCTGTGCACGGTGCGCCGGCTGCTGGCTAGGCTTGTCACTGACTGCCATACAGGAAATAGGCGCTGCCTCAAAAATTTCTGACACAAGAATCCTGATGCTCTCTAATTTGTTACATTTGATGCAAAGTCGGATCGGCTTGTTCGAGAAAACAGCTCGCTAATGCTTCTATCAAGCACACATTACGAATCATTGTGTCTGCGTTATACTGTCCACAAACACATTGAAACTGGACTGACACGTTAATCCCAGTAGTTCCGTGACCAGCTGACGGCATGTCTCATAAGGCTATTTACGTAAACGAAAAAACTTACAACGAGCAGCAGGTATTTGCACTTGGTCTTCATAGTATTTAGTAAGGACACGAATTGAGTCATCAAACTGAAGCAACTCTGGATGCGAGGTCAGAAACAATTTCTGCGCGAGCCTACAAATGGAGGTGCCTGCTGTCGCCAAGCAGTAATGTAATTTGACAGTACCTTGATCATGATGTGTGGCGCAATGAGATTCAAATTGAGGGTACCACTCGATTCTCGTTGAAGTCTTTCTGTCGCTCTTTGAAACGCGGAACGGTTGAATGCTTGCAGGTTGTAACACGGCTATAGCTGGAGTGCTTGGCGTAGCTTCAGCAGCAGCTTGAGAGATAAGCTGTTGTACAGTCGTCAGGAGCTGGCTTATCTGAAACTTAATAAAGTGCATTAGATCAAAGCCAGCGACCAAGGCAGTTGCGCATTTTGTATGGAAGGCGTGGTGGGCTTGATATAGAATATGACAAAATAAGCACACAAACGAAATAGCGAAACACACCCCCGAAAAAAGGAAAGAAAATTAGTTACCGAGCGCCGTGCTAAAAGGCCGAAGGCTGCGTTGGTCAGCTACAAATCGTTGCAAATGTTGAGTAACCCCATCGACATAAGATGTGTGATCAACTGGAGGTTTAACAACAGCTGACACGCAAGTAAGGATGCGGACGCAGGAGCAAAATTAGAACAGCCGTACTCATTACAAGTGCAAAAGCAAATACTTAACTTCTATAGACTTGAGGAGGGACTGCCTTATTCACAGTTACAATGTTAACACAACTATACGTAGTTAATTCTTCTTGCTGCTGCTCTTGAGTACCGTGGCCGACTATCTGGCTCAACTGCGCGTGGAACGTGGGCGTGACCACACGTCTTCTCGAAATTGGCGCGTATTACGGCGCCTTCTAATTCTCGTTCTGGCGATGCTGCAAGGACTGGCGTGCAGTACTGCACATTGTTAATAATATCTGCTTATTTCCAAGAGTTTGTAGCTTTAACTCAGTTAATATTAGGCATGAATCGAATATGCATCTAGATCACAGCTCCTTGACCGTTGTGCGGAAAGGCAGGCTGTACTCTGCCTCTTCCTTTTTCAAAAAGCTACCACAAAAAATCAGAAAGGTTAGTAGTAATCCACGCACATTAAAGACTAAACTGAAGAGTTTCCTCGTGGATAACTCTTTCTATTGTGTCGAAGAACTGTGAACTGTTTTTACTTATGCTCAGGATTGTCGGGTTCGTAGGTCCACTATTCATTTCATTTTATCTATTATCAATATTTTGTTACAATTGTATGTACTGAATTGTTCCATGACCTTGGCGCCGCGGTGGAGTAGCCGAGCGATCTAAAACGTCTCGCTGCTGAGCGCGCGGTTGCTCGCCGTGGAGGTTCGAGTCCTACCTGGGGCATGGGTGTGTGTGTTGTCCTTAGGTTAGTTTACTTAGGTTTAAGTAGTTTGTAAGCTACGGACTGATGACCGCGCAGTTTGGTCCGATAGAATTACAAACATTTGAACATGACCTTGGCGAATTTCTCTCGGTTTGGCCCTGCAGAACGTGATAAACATAAATAAATTAATTAATCTGACACTTACATAGGACACCTTTGAACTCTTGCATTAAGGACCGTATGAAACCATGCTTAGAAATAATAATCTATTATTAAAGAAATATGACAATATAAAACAAAAAACAGAAGTCTCTTTATTTTCCATGAAAAATGCTGCAACCTGACAAATGAATTTTTTATGCGGATATATTAAACTGGACACTATGATTTATTCTTTGATATTTTTATGTAGAGATATGAGTAATAAGATCTCATTATCTTTGGAGGGAAATTATTCACAGTTTAATGACGTGAGTGACCGATTAAACCTCCAAATCAGCAGTGTTACATACCTGTGCTTAATGTAAATGTAATAGAGAAAAATAAACGTATTATACGCGCTTACGGAAAAGAGTGCGATAGATGAATATATCGTTGGAATAGTGAATCAAATCGCTCGATAAAAATACGTCTTCTGGTCCAGGCTGTATACTGACTGTTTGCTTACAAAAAGTCGTCTCGGATATGTAACTGGATACGATATTTTCCATCAGAAATGTTCAAATGTTTGTACAGCCTAAGGGACTTAACTGTAGGGTCATCAGTCTCTAAACTTACAAACTACTTATAAACTACCTTATACTAAAGACGACACAAACATCCATGCCCGAGGCCCAAGGGGGTTTCCATCAGAAACAGATAAAAAGGATCGACAAAATCAAAGGTTAGCGTAATGTTATAGGCCCTCTGCTATTTCTTATCTATATAAACGATACGAGAGAAAATCTGAGCCGACCTCTTACGTTGTTTTCAGATGATCCTGTATTAAGCGTCCAGAAAGTTCATGAGAAGATCGTAATAAATTGCAGAACTATTTAGGTAAGACATTCATACGGTGCGAAAATTGGTAGTTGATCCTAATAATGAAATGTGTGAGATCGTCCACACGAATACTAATAGGGATCTGTTAACAAGATAAATAAGTCAGATCTGAAGGCGGTAAATTCAAATATATACCTACAATATAATAGACGTAAACTGCAATGAAGACATAGAAAATGCTATGGTGAAAGGTAACCAAAAGCTGCATTTTACTGGGAGGACACAGAGAACATGCAACAGAGCTACTAATGAGTCTCCATACGCTACGCCTGTCGATCGTCTTTTGGAGTATTGCTTGGAAGTATGGAAGGAATTGGAATATTGCTGCGCGGTATGTGATCATAATCAGGTAAGACTGGAGAGAGAGTTGATGCAGTAGTTGGTGTAGGAGTCGTTAAAACAACGGTGACTGTCTTTGCGGCGATACGAAATTTCTATCGCAGAGTTTCTCCTCCAAATGCGAAAATATATTGTTCACTGCCACCTCCAGAGAAAGAAATGATAATATTAATAAAATAAATCAGAACTTTAAGGGAGAGATTTAAGTGTAATTACACGATTCACAATTCAGATTATACTATTCTTATCTCTTCGGTTAACTCACAGGAAGGAAGGAAGATTGGTGTTTAACGCTCCGTTAAAACAAGGTCGTTAGAGAAGAACCCGATCCCGTTCACAATAGAATTTGAGAGGACGGCGGTTCAAATTCGCCTCCGGCCATCAAGATTTAGGTTTTCCGTCATTTCTCTTAAACGCTCTAAGAAAATGCCAGGATGGATCATTTCGAAGAATACGGCCGATTTGCTTCTCCATTCTTAGCGGAATCAATCCGAGCTTGTGCTTCGCCTCTTTTAACTGCGCTGTCAATTGATGTTAAACTCCAATAATCTTTCCTTTATTTTACAATAGAACGAATTCAAAATCTTCTGTCTCTTTGCACTCGTTGCTGAGAACACGAAAACTGCGCAAGTGGTAAGATTCCATCAATAAATATGCAGCTGGATCTGGAAGGACTGTGGACTCAGTAAACGTCTTGAGGGAACTCATACGCGATGTACGCAGAGGTTCTTGCGTAAGTAATGAATGCACGGGGTGCAACGGTGACAAGTCATGGTCACTGTCGGCACCAGTGATGTCGGGTCAGGGTCTTCAGTGGCTGGCTGAAGTGATAAAAAAACGACGAACTCGTGATTAGTACCGCCGTTCTCCAAACGGCTGTCACCCTTTGGTCTGGAACCTAGTGAATGAGGCTCATTGATTCCACGACGATCTTGGGTGCTGATTCACTAACCGAGTCTAAGAAAAGAAACAAATTTTAAGCACTTACGTTTCAACTCCGCAAAGTTCAGAGCTACTGTTACATGATAAAGATAAGAACAGGAGTGCAATATTCAGAACAGAAACATCTTTGTAATGTGAAAAAACCCTGTGAAATATGGCCTTGAAAACATATATACATGATGAATACCAGTGGAGGAGGCGCAATTATTGTCGTAATGTGTAATGATTTATTTATTGGGAGCGAGCCTTAGGGATAATTTGGAAGGTGATAACCTTCAAAAGTCGATCAACATGTTTCTGATGTTTGTACATTTCAAACACTGATCTGCTGTATTATTTTAAAGAAAATAACCAAGGAGCACAAATGCACTGTATTTACCAGAGAGAAATTCAATCTGCTGTCTATCGAGTAGAAAGCCTACGTACGTAAAACTACAGCCAGGGACATATAATGTTTCGTATCTGAAAATTATGTTCCACATTTGATCCAAGAAAACGTATTAAATCTGCCGGTAAGAAATTAACTCAGTTTTCTTGAGTATGTGAATGTAAAGACATTAATTACTGAACGAGAGACTATTACAGCACTGTTAATCACTTGTGTTGCATGAATTGTAAAACAGAGCAGGAATATTTATCTCAACAGGTACGGGAACACAGCGATAGAAACAACCTCAGCAGCTAACAACAAACATTCCGTGCAGTGTAAGATAGAGAGAGTGAGTAAAAGTCGCATCGATCCAATATATATCAGGAGTACTACAATGAGCTGTATGACAGATTAATACGAAACCGAATTTAAACTGACATAAAAGTGCTAAATGAAGTTAAAACAAATGTAAATGCTGCTATCCTAGACAATTTTACAATTCTAAAGGAAGAGATTAAATGGGAAAAATATCTTAACAAGTGCCAAACTGCTTGTTGCTGGCAGTCTCCATAACTTTTTATGGAGGCGGGTCTCCATTCACCTCAGTGATACAGCCGGCCGCGGTGGCCGAGGGGACTGAGGCGCTCCAGTCACGGTCTGCACGGCCACTACGGTCGGGGGTTCGAATCCCCCCTCGGGTATGGATATTTGTGCCGTCTCTAGTATTATCTAGTTCATAAGTAGTTTCTAAGTTTAAGGCCTGATGACCCCGTAGTTAAGTCCCATAAGCTATACAAACATTTGAACATTTATCTGTGATACAAAAACAAGTTGTTTTTACGTGTCTTCTAAATGAATAGTCCTTCGTCGGTTATATTAACGTCTTCTGTATATATATAAATAAAATATCGAACTAAATTACATATCTCTTAAAATGAATTTAAGGTGTTAAAAAAATGACACAATGGAAAAATTTTCGATTCAACACGTCAGATAACCGGCGCTCTGGCTTTCCCCTTGATGGAAGACCCAAAAAGCGCGTTTTCACGTCCAATGACGGATTAGTTATTATCATTCCATAATAAAAAGCATAAAAACTCAAAAACATCAATAATAACAGAAGAATAAACGGATCAACACGAAAGTAAAACAAAAACAAAAAAACACCACATAAAAGAAAGAAGGAAAAAGTGTAAAGAATTTTGCACATTTAAATCCACCAATAATACTGCCAATAACTTTACGTAGGAAATTAAATGTATAAACTCACTTAAGATAGCATACAAATGCTGACACTTTTCGGGTAGAAAACCACAAAACACGGTGTCTTTCATAAGGCGCAATTCTCTCCAGTTTAGATAGCGCTGAAATAAGACTGCAACATTCACTAGATGCTCATAAACCATTTCACTTCAAAAACATTAAAATAAAAAATAAAAACTTTGTGATTTCAGCAAGAAGACATACTATGTACTACGATAACTAATTGTAACGTTAGAAATTATTCAGCAAACTGTGGTAAGGAGTAGTATAATGACATGGAACCAGCACTATTAATATTTATGCTTTTTCTAGTTTTCTCATAATAGTTCAGTAGGTTTAAACGTAATTCGGAAATAATTGCTACAAAAGGTTTTATTGTTTTAATTGCTTCAGTTGTGGGCCAACATGACTATCCTATGTTTTCCCTCTCGGCGGAGTTGTGCATAAGTGGTGGGAGGCAAAAATGTACCCGAAAAAGGGGTATGTTTTCGGTTTGACTCACAATTTCAAAAACAGAGTGCAATTAAAATTTGTAGAGCATGAAATTCTGCATTGAATGTGACCATCCGCATATTTTTTGGACCACCCGTTTCCATACTAGTGCTCTTCAAAATGGGACCAATTTTACATGTTCATGAACAATTTTCGTTTTAACCTCAGATTTTTTGGTAATATCGTTGAAATTTTACCCATTTATCAATAATGTGGTTCATAAAAAAGGTATAGAGGAATAAATTCTATGTTTGATGAGACCAGTGAAATGGACCACCCGTTTCCGTACGGCTAACTTTGTACTTTCATTGCTATGCATGTAACGCACTTTACAATTACAAATCTAGGTCTCTAGATCAGTTTTATGCACAGAAATCTAAAATAATATGATCATGAGTAAAGATTGAACAGTAATTTAATTTTTTGCCGCGGTGGAGTAGCCGAGCGGTCTAAAGCGTCTCGCTGCGGAGCGCGCGGTTGCTCGCCGTGGAGGTTCGAGTTCTCCCTGGGGCATGGGTGTGTGTGTTGTCCTTAGCTTAGTTTACCTAGGTTTAAGTAGTTTGTAAGCTACGGACTGATGGCCACGTAGTTTGGTCCGATAGATTTACAAACATTTGAACATTTAATTTGTAAGCTACGGACTGATGACCAAGTAGTTTGGTCCGATAGATTTACAAACATTTGAACATTTAATTTTTTTTCTTCAAAGTCAGAGGTAAATTCCGTGAAAAGAAATTTAAGGTCAACTTTGGCGATCCCTTACTAAACGGCAAAACCTTTTTACATCTTGTTATTCTGCGTTTGTGTGTATGTTCTGCCTGGCAAGCCAGTGTAATAATGACAAAACTGTATTTTTATAATTCCTAAGGTAAAGCTTGACAAAGTTACCTCCAAAAAATCCGAACACTACAGTTGACCAAATTTGGAGGCAAATATATTCGTACAGTTCACCTCTGATTTTAATTTAAAATGCACCGTTAGGAAGAGCAGCTTTTGCTTTACTAGAATATTGTGCATAAGATGAGTGTGCAGCTTCCTGCGTCCGTCCACTGGGCGACACAGTTTATTGACCTTTCGAGGCGCTCGGCGTCACCACGGACAAAATGACAGGTAGCCGGCCGCGGTGGCCGATCGTACTGCGGCGCGCCAGTCACAGTCTGCACGGCCATTGCAGTCGGGGGTTCGAATCCCTCCTCGCGCATGGATATTTGTGCCGTCCTTAGTGTTAGCTAGTTCATAAGTAGTTTGTAAGTTTAGGGACTGATAACCCAGTAGTTAAGTCCCATAAGCTCTACAAACATTTGAACATTTGAAAAGGACAGGTAAAGCTTTTTCTGGCCGTGTGTACATTGCTGCAGTGTTTCCTGATTTCGAGAACACGCTTATTATTGTTAGACACCGTCGTTTAGTGGACCAAATTTCAGTTTACATACTATCGTAATAGATTTGTTATTGGACTTATGAATGCCCTATCAGGTAGAATTCAACACGGCACTCTTAATGGAACTATATCAATAAATGCAGACGTAGTTTATGCAGCATTCCAAGTAACTCTGACAGCTGTGTAGAGAAAGAACATCTGACGGTGTGTGGCTGAGGGCTGTGTACCACTGTCGCGTATGTCGGGGAAAGCGACAGATGGTAAACTTTTGTGCTGGCTCCAATCTCTCTAATTTTATCTTCACAGTCTTTTCATGACATGCATATACGTGAAAGCAATATACGAGGCGCGTCCGGAAAGTAAGTTCCGTTTGGTAATAAAATGATATTGTACACAGATACAGAAGAAACTTTTATTGCACAAAATTCTACAACTCTTAAACTAATTTTCCACATAACTGCCGAAATTTTGTAGCCACTTGTCATAGCGTGCCACAAGTTTTTGCATGCATCCTTCACAGAAAATTGCCGCCTGTGTATTCAACCATGTGGTAACAGCTCTTTATCATCGTTGAAATGTTGACCACCAAAGACAGATTTTAGGTGTAAGAAGAGATGAAAGTCGGTAGGAGAGAGGTCCGAGATGTATGCAGGATGATCAAACAGGTCCCATTGAAATTTCCGTAAGAATTGTTTGGTCACAATCGGTGTGTGAGGTCAGGCATTATCGTGAAAAAAAAATCTTTTGACAGTAATCCTTTTCTTACACCTAAAATCTGTCCTTGGTGGACAACACTTCAACGATGATGACGAGCTGAAAGAACATGTTACCACATGGTTGTATACACAGGCGGCAACATTCTATGAAAAAGGCACACAAAACCTTGTGCCATGCTATGACAATTGCCTAAAAAATTTAGGACACTATGTAGAAAAGTAGTTTAACAGTGTAGATTTTTGTACAATCAATATTTTTTCTGTATCTGTGCCCGTTCGTTTTATATAACCAAACGGAACTTACTTTCTGGACGCGCCACGTATTTGTTGACACCTAGAGAAACGTACGTTCTCAGAGCTTTGGCAGTATCCAGTACCGTGACGCAGAACGCTTATTTTGCAACGTGTGTCACTGGAGTTGGCCGACCATCTCCGTGACGTTTTCGGGCTTTTCATTTATGAACCTGTAAGAAAGCGTGCTGATTTTATTAGGTCTTCTATATCTTATCTCTGAGTCTCATCTGGTAGGGATCACTCACTGACGAGTATTATTCAAGTATTGGCAGAACGAGAGTTTTATAAGATACATCGCCGGCCGCAGTGGCCGAGCGGTCTGCGGCGCGCCAGTCAAAGTCTGCAAGGCCGCTAAGGTCGGGGGTTCGAATCCCCCCTCGGGCATGGATATTTATGCCGTCCTTAGTATTAGCTAGTTCATAAGTAGTCTGTAAGTTTAGGGACTGATGACCCCGTAGTTAAGCCCATAAGCTCTACAAACATTTGAACATTTGAAAAGGACAAGTAAGGCTTTTTCTGGCCTGGTCTCGCCAGTTCCCACCTTTCTTTTGGGTAGGACGCACGTCAAGCGACGCAGTTGTTTGCTCATGTCGAACGCCACGCCACGCGGCGATAGATGCCGGTGTTTGGCTTGACGTGCAGCATGCCTCCGACTTTCCTCGGACCGACTCCGACGCGTCACGAGAACTCACCGCCCTCGTGCTACCATAAGTAAGAGCAACATGTTTTTGCATATTAATACATATTTCAAGTTCTATAACCATTCAACCCAAAGAGCAGCAAGGAAAAATAAAAAGTATTCTTGCAGAGAATAAGCTGCCCTTTCTAATGGTGCAGTTTAAATAAAAATCTGAGTTAAACTATATAATGATACTAGGTTAAACCCGCGGCTCCGCTCGCGTGTTGGTTGATTATGATAGATAAGCTATCTTTTAGTATGCTTATCCTTACGGAGAAAGAGCTGAAGACATTGTAGAATGCACAGACCAAAGATATGGTCTGTGGCATCCTTCGACCATAGGTACAGGTAGACTGGGAATGGCATCGTTTTAATGGCACCAACATCTCTGCAGCTAAACCATTGTTCTACCAACAGTCACGTGCTAGTGTACAACAATGCCTAGGATTATACAGAGCTTTTTGTGGAAGGAAGTAACATTAAATTTCGAGTGAAAGTATTAATAGTTTAAAATGATTGCAGTTCTGCAAAACTGTGGAGTTGTTTATTATATCCAGCTAATAATATTCATCTCGGGTATGCAGCCGGATACCGTCGTCAACTAGACACGATATTTCAGCAGAACAACTGGCTGCCATCTTCAGGTGAGAGCGCTAATACACTAACTCGCCGGAAACTGAGCTCAGTTTAGCGCTCTCACCTGAAGATGGCAGCCAGTTGGTCTGCTGAAATATCGTGTCTAGTTGACGACGGTATCCGGCTGCATACCCGAGATGAATATTATCAGTTACTACGCCGGGAAAGTCTACGCAACCACATATCCAGCTAATGTTTGTTAACAGTCACGTGGTCATATGTTTGAACCACACCATGTGATTAGCCGTTCTGCTGTGTGTCCTGTCTGGTAGTATCTATGGTCGCAGGTGGCATCACGTTTCGCTGTATGTAACCTCCTTGCTATAGAGTCGCAAACGTCATCGCTGGCCTTCATACCGAATTTTTTTATAATTTGACGACTTTCAGCCACCATATCTTCCACTCTCTTATAGCTATCGGCATGGAACTGCTATGGTGTACAACGGGAGACTTCGGACAACAATTACACACAGACCATTCGTTTGCGTTCTGTAGTTTTCGCTGCAGAGCGAAATATAAACACACACACACAGAATTTTATATACACCGATAACTTTCCATCCCAGTATACTCCAACCTTTTTTCATTATCAACACTCAAGCAACAATGCAACCAATAAAACTATTTTCAAAGAGTAAATATAATTTTCAAAGAGTAATTATTGTTCCTCATTTCACGTTATATTCTTCAAATTACTAAATATCTATCAGATCGCTATAAAACCTTCCTCAGGGATAAATTAGTAACTGTACAAATATTTAAGTCTCTGTGTCTTGTCGTTTGGGCGTGATAAGCGTACACCGAACAGACATTTACATTAATATATAGATAAATAGCTATCCGATCGCCATAAAATCATGCCTAAAACCTTCCCCGGGTAGATATTAGTAACTGTACAAATTTTTAGCTCTTTATGTCTTGTGGTTCAGACGTGATAAACAGACATTCACATTTATAGATATAGATTTGCCTATAAATTTTGTCAAATGTAGTGTTCCGAGTTTTTGGAGGCAACTTTCTGGTCCATTATCTCAGGAAGTACAAAAGATACAGTTTCGTCATTATTACACTGGCTTGCCCAGTGGAACATATTCACAGAAGCAGAATAACGAGGTGTAAAAATGTTTTGCCGTTTAATAATGAATTCCCAAAGTTGACCTTCAAGTTCTTGTCACGGAATTTACGTCAGACCCTAGACTTGGAATTTCCTGCAAATGCAACAAGGGCTGTGCAGGTAGTTGTTGGTGTCGGAAGGCTGGTATTAAGTGCTCATTAATTTGTGTCAACTGCAAGGTTAACTCCTGCACTAACTCTATCCAACCAGATGAAACTGACGAACCAGATGTTGGCGAAGATGTTGGCGATACTGTATATAAGAGGCGACAAAAATTACTGACTTCGAGGAGCAGAGTGACGGAGCGACGGATTCGGAAATTACAGACTTTGATGATGCAACGGGAGCAATGACAGTCAAAAGTCGACGTGTGTGAAATTTCTGTACATACCTAATTTTACCCTTTTCATCTCATACCTTTATGTAAAATTTTGTTATTACAAAATATAATAACCACTACTAAATTTCAAGAAGTGTGCCTCTCTGCCGGCCGCGGTGGCCGAGGAGACTGAAGCGCTTCAGTCACGGTCTGCACGGCCACTACGGTCGGGGGTTCGAATCCCCCCTCGGGCATGGATATTTGTGCCGTCCTTAGTATAAGGTAGTTGATAAGTAGTTTGTAAGTTTAGGGACTGATGACACCGTAGTTAAGTCCCATAAGCTTAACAAACATTTGAACATTTTTTTGTGCCTCTCTTCCTGCTTCCGTAATATCAGTTGAATGGCTATTACTATATTATACATGAAAAACTTTTTAAATATTATTTTCCAAATATTTCAAAATGTTTGTATTTTATTCTATTTCTCTTTTAAATAAGTGCAAGACAATGGGTTGCTATAGTTATGTATTTCAAAGAGTGTACATAAGAATTACTGAAGAACTACATTTCGAATAGCCTTCAATGAAGATGAGAAAAGATCCAACTTTAATGAGGAGCTGTACACAAATGGGTGGTCTAATAAATTCCCTTTTGGTTTCATCGAATGCAGACTTTATCTCTCTATATCTTACTACATTATTGATAGATGAGTTAGTTTCAACGATATTACAAAAAATAATAGATAGGTTAAAACGAGAATTGGCCCACTTTAGGTTACGGTAGTAACACTAAAAGTGGGCCTTTGCAATCGTCTTTTGACAGCTAGAAATTTGAATGAAAAAAAAAAAAAAAAAAAAAAAAAAAAAAAAAAAGACTGAACTATTCATCTGACACGAAATATAAATAACCGAATTTGTAGAGGAGAAAATTCTCTACAACTTAGCTCCCTTATGTTTTTTTTCCACATCTCGTATCGTTTGAGACATATTTGCAAAAATAACGGATATTTGACACCCTCCATTAAATTAACGAAAACCAGCCGTTCGGAGATGACACATGACATTCCTCGCGTATTTGGTTATTTTCTTATTGTAACTTACACGTTGTCATTTCAAAGCAACGGCACACTGAGGAATTAACAAAAACACATCGTTCTTCGTACGATAAATGATAATCTAATGTCCACAAATGCCATATTAACATCAATTAACAACGGCCATCAATAGTATGAGAGAAGAGCACTTTTGTTTTGATTTATAGCCGTAGCGTACTGGGTAAGATGCTGGACTGTGACGACAAAGGTCGGTGGTTCGAAACCCACCACTTCCGATGTTTTTTTCCTAAAAGGGTTTCAGAAAATATTATTTATTTATTATTATGTAGATTCTTATTTTGGTCCAATATGTTTGCAAAAACTTATAAAACTACAAATCTAAAGTGGGCCGTAAAACACGTCAGTGAGATTTTTTTCATGAACATGTAAAATTGGTCCAATTTTGTAAAGCAATATTATGGAAAAGCCAAAACATATACGGATGGTCTCATTCAATGCAGAATTTCATGCCCTACACCTTTTAATTATACTATGTTTTCGATACTGTGAGTCAGTTACGAGATATATTCAAGCAACCAAAAAATTTCCCCTTTTTCGGGTACATTTTTGTCCCCCACCACTTATGCACAACTCCGCCTAGGGGGAAATACTAGTATAGTCATACTAGGACGCAAACGAAGCCATTAAAACAATAAAACCTTTTGTAGCAATTATTTACGATTTGAGTGCTAATTATACTGGACTAAAAAGACTGTAACGTCTTCTTAAGCTTCATTTAATAAAATAATTCTGGGAAAAACTCAGAACACTCACTTCACAGTTATGGGTTGCATGGATTAGGATTAATCACGTGTTTTTTACTGTTGTTGTGGTCTTCAGTCGAGAGACTGGTTTGATGCAGCTCTCCACCCTACTCTATTCTGAGCAAGCCTGTTCATCTCCTCATAAGAACGACAAACTACATCCATTTGAAGTTGCTTACTGTATTCATCTCTTGGTCTCCCTCTGCGATTTCTACCCCACGCACTTCCCTCCAACGCTAAATTCGCGATTCCTTGATGTCTAAGAATGTGTCCTACCAGTCGATCCCTTCTTTCAGTCAAGGTATGCCAGAAATTAGTTTCTCCCCAACTCTGTTCAGTACCTCCTTATTAGTTACGTGATCCACCCATTTAATCTCCAGCATTCTTCGGTAACACCACATTTCAAAAGCCTCAATCCTCTTCCTGTCTGCACTGCTTATCGTCGATGTTTCATTCCCATACAAGATAACACTCCCCACAAATGCCTTCAGAAAGGACTTACTTGTGCTTAAATTAATATTCGATGTTAAAAAATTTCTCTTTTTCTTTTCTTCACATTGCTATTCTGCATTTTATATCCTCTGTACTGCGGTCATCATATTTTATTTTACTGCCCAAGTACCAAAACTCATTTACCACCTTTATTGATTCGTTGCCTAATTTAATTCCTTCAACATCGCCTGATTTTCTAAGACTGAATTCCATTACCCTTGTTTTGCTCTTGTTAATATTCATCTTACATATTCCTTTCAACACACAGTCCATTCCATTCAGTTGCTCCTCCAGGTCCTTTGCTGTCTCTGCCAGAATTACAATGTCATCAGCGAAATGCTAGGTTTTTATTTCTTCATCCTGATCTTTAATTCCTTCTCCAAACTACTCCTTGCTTTCCTTTATAGCTTGTTCAATGTACAAATTGAATAACATTGGGAAAACGCTACAAACCTGTCTCACACCCTTCCCAACCTCTGCCTCCCTTTCATGCCCTTCAACTATAACTGCTGTCTGGTTTTTGACTCCTGCTGCTTTCAGAATTTGAAAGAGTGTATTCCAATCAACATTGTCAAAAGCTTTCTCCAAATCTACAAAAGCTAGAACTGTAGATTTGGCTTTCCTTAATCTATCTTCTAAGATAAGCCGTAAATTGAGGATTGCCTCCCGTGTTCCTACATTTCTCCTGAATCCAAACTGGTCTTCCCCAAGGTCGGCTTCTACCAGATTTTCTATCCTTCTGTAAATAATGCGTGTTAACATTTTGCAACCATGACTTATTAGACTAATGGTTCTGTAATTTTCACACCTCTCTGCATCTGCTTTCTTTGGAATGGGGATTATTACATTTTTCTTAAAGTCTGAGGGTATTTCTGCTGTCTCATACATCTTACGCACCAGGTGAAATAGTTTTGTCATGGCTGGCTCTCCTAGAGACTTCAGTAGCTCTGAGGGAATGTCGTCCACTCCAAGGACTTTGTTTCGACTTCGGTCTTTCAAGACTCTGTCAAATTCCTCTCTCAGTGTAGTTTCTCCTATTTCATTTTCATCTACATCCTCTTCCCTTCCTACAATATTGTCTCTCAGTTCATTTCCTTTGTAGAGCCCCTCTATATAATCTTTCCACCTTTCAGCTTTCCCTTCTTTGATGAGAACTGGTTTTCCATCTGAGTTCTTGATATTCATGCAGTTGCATTTCTTTTCTCCAAATGTTTCTTTTATTTTCCTGTAGGCGGTATCTATTTTCCCCCTATTAATACATTCTTCTACAGACTTGCATTTGCCTTCTAGCCAATCCTGCTTCCCTATTTTACACTTCCTGTCAATCTCATTTCTTAGTCGTATGTAATCAATTTTGCCTGTTTCATTTACTGCATTTTTATGTTTTTTCCTTTCATCAATTAAATTTAGTATTTCCGGTGATATCCAAGGATTTTTTTGTCTTGCCTTTCTACCTATTTTGTCCTCAGCTGCCTTCACTATTTCATCTCTCAATGCTACCCATTCTTCTTCTACTGTTTTATTTCCCCTCGTTTCTGTCCCTCTGAAATTCTCAAGAACTTCAGGTTCCTTCAATTTATCTAGGTCCCATCGCCTTATTTCCCTACCTTTTTGGAGTTTTTTTTCAGTTTCAGCCTGCAGTTCGTGACCAATAAGTTATGGTCAGAGTCTATATCTGCCCCAGTTTAAAACTTGGTTCCGAAATCTATGTCTTACCATTATAAAATCTATCTGGTACCTTCCAGTGTCTCCTGGTCTCTTACACGTATACAACCTTCTTTGATTATTCATAAACCAAGTGTTTGTTATGAGTAAATTATGTTCCGTGCAAAATTCTACCAGGCGATCTCCTCTTACATTTCTTTTGCCCAGTCCATATTCACCTACTATTTTTACTTCCCTTCCTTTTCCTACTACCGAATTCCAGTCTCCAATCACAATTTAGTTTTCCTCTCCCTTAACTGTCTGAATAATTTCCTTTACCTCCTCATACATTTCTTCGGTCTCATCATCGGCAGAGCTAGTGAGCATATAAACTTATACTAATGTGGTCAGTGTTTGCTTTGTATCTGTCTTGACTATGATAATGCGATCATTGCGCTGCTCATAGTAATTTACCGCATTCCTATTTTATTATTCATTATCAGACCTACTCCTGTAATATCCGCAACTGATTTTGTATTTATAATCCTGTACTCGCCTGACCAGAAATTATGTTCCTCTTTTCACCGAACTTCACTAATCCCCACAATATCTAAATTCAACCTATCCATTTCCCTACTCGATTAAGGGATCTAACATTCCACGCTCCGATCCGTAGAATGCCAGTGTTGTTTTTCCTGATGATCACATCCTCCTGAGTAGTCCCCGCCCGGAGATCCGAATGGGGGACTATTTTACCTCCGGAATATTTTACTCGAGAGGATGCCATCATCATATATTCATACAGGAGAGCTTCATGTCCTCGGGAAAAGTAAAGGCTGTAGTTTCCCCTTGCTTTCACACGCTGTAAATTAATAAAATTATTGATAAGCAACAGTACAAATCTATAATTATATACATATTCTTAACTTTGCTTGAAGGTGGTTAATTGGTGATATTCTGCTATGCTGTAAATTTAATTGCTGACGTAATCATACTCTTGGTATATTTGTGGTCTGTAATATTACAGGCAATTAAAGGGCTTTATGTAGACTGTCAGGCAGCAGTTAGAGTAGATGGCAAATTAAGCTCGTGGTTCAGGGTAGTTTCAGAGGTAAGTCAGGGCTGTAACCTGTCACCACTGTTGTTCATACTCTTCATGGATCATATGCTGAAAACAGTAGACTGACAGGGCGAGATTAAAATAGGTGAAAACAAAATAAGCAGTCTTTCATGTGAGGATGATTTAGCTGTAATTGTCGATTCAATTGAAAGGTTGCAAACTAATATTTCAGAGCTCTATCAGAGCTGCAAGGATTATGATCTGAAGATCAGCATCTCCAAAACGAAAGTAATGTCTGTGTAAAAGAGATTTAAACAGACTGAGGGCCAAATAGGAGGAACAACGTTAGAACAGGTAGACAGTTTCAACTACTTAGGATGTATTTTCTCGCAGGATGGCAACATAATGAAAGAACTGGAATCGAGGAGCAGCAAAGCTAATGCAGTGAGTTCTCAGCTAAGATCTACTCTCTTCTGCAAGAAGGAAGTTAGTACCAAGACTAAGCTAGCAGTGCATCGTTCTATCTTTCGAACGACTTTGTTGTATGGGAGTGAAAGTTGGGTGGATACAGATTACCTTATTCATAAGATAGCAGTTACAGATATGAAATTAGCAAGAATGATTACAGGTACTAATAGATGGGAACAATGGCAGGAGGGTGTCCATAATGAGGAAAGCAAAGAAAAACTGGGAATGAACACCGTAGATGAAGCAGTTAGAACGAACAGACTGAGATGGTGGGGTCATGTTACACGCATGGGAGAAGCAAG